>CM026404.1:62658025-62765249 GCA_014843695.1 Archivesica marissinica
CTACTATTTACGTTACTTTGTTGGTTGTACCATCTATGAAGCTACTATTTACGTTACTTTGTTGGTTGTACCATCTATGAAGCTACTATTTACGTTACTTTGTTGGTTGTACCATCTATGAAGCTACTATTTACGTTACTTTGTTGGTTGTACCATCTATGAAGCTACTATTTACGTTACTTTGTTGGTTGTACCATCTATGAAGCTACTATTTACGTTACTTTGTTGGTTGTACCATCTATGAAGCTACTATTTACGTTACTTTGTTGGTTGTACCATCTATGAAGCTACTATTTACGTTACTTTGTTGGTTGTACCATCTATGAAGCTACTATTTACGTTACTTTGTTGGTTGTACCATCTATGAAGCTACTATTTACGTTACTTTGTTGGTTGTACCATCTATGAAGCTACTATTTACGTTACTTTGTTGGTTGTACCATCTATGAAGCTACTATTTACGTTACTTTGTTGGTTGTACCATCTATGAAGCTACTATTTACGTTACTTTGTTGGTTGTACCATCTATGAAGCTACTATTTACGTTACTTTGTTGGTTGTACCATCTATGAATCTACTATTTACGTTACTTTGTTGGTTGTACCATCTAAGAATCTACTATTTACGTTACTTTGTTGGTTGTACCATCTATGAATCTACTATTTACGTTACTTTGTTGGTTGTACCATCTATGAATCTACTATTTACGTTACTTTGTTGGTTGTACCATCTATGAATCTACTATTTACGTTACTTTGTTGGTTGTACCATCTATGAAGCTACTATTTACGTTACTTTGTTGGTTGTACCATCTAAGAATCTACTATTTACGTTACTTTGTTGGTTGTACCATCTACATATTTAACCAAATTGTAATAAAAATTCCATGTTGTATATTACAGGCAGTGGAAAAACATATGCCTACCTGCTGCCCCTTATACACAACATCTTACAGCTGAGGAAAAAAGGGTTACTGCCGGAGGAATCGAAGAATTCTCCCTGCTCTGTGATAGTTGCACCATCTATAGAACTGGCCAATCAAATCATGGTAAGATATTATTGGTTGTCGGTAGTAGTTACGTCTATAGAACTAGCCAATCAAATCATGGTAAGATATTATTGGTTGTCGGTAGTAGTTACGTCTATAGAACTGGCCAATCAAATCATGGTAATTATTATTGGTTGTCGGTATTAGTTACGTCTATAGAACTAGCCAATCAAATCATGGTAAGATATTATTGGTTGTCGGTAGTAGTTACGTCTATAGAACTAGCCAATCAAATCATGGTAAGATATTATTGGTTGTCGGTAGTAGTTACGTCTATAGAACTGGCCAATCAAATCATGGTAAGATATTATTGGTTGTCGGTAGTAGTTACGTCTATAGAACTGGCCAATCAAATCATGGTAAGATATTATTGGTTGTCGGTAGTAGTTACGTCTATAGAACTGGCCAATCAAATCATGGAAATATATTATTGGTTGTCGGTAGTAGTTATGTCTATAGAACTTGCCAATCAAATCATGGTAATATATTACTGTAAATGTAGATATATTAGCACGTAAAATATTTAGCGCTCTATGGCATTTTTGTACTTTTAAATTTAAACACAAATTCGTGTGCAGTCAGCAGAACATTTTGCACATTTTTTTACCGAAAAATGACGGAAATAACCGGACAAAACTGGAAATAATCAATTTCACACGATTCGGTTGTTATTGCACTGATTGAAACTCATACTAAATATGAAAATTGGATGGTTGTTAAATTATTGGCAAGTGTTACACTAATTGATTGCATTGAATTGAATAAAACTATTAATATCGCTCATATAACACCGTTCTTTATTCTTATTTGGGTGTATACTAGTAACTTATATGTATAATAAATAAAATCAGCTTGTGTTTGCAGAATCTGATAATAATAAAATCAGCTTGTGTATAAATAAAATCAGCTTGTGTATAAATAAAATCAGCTTGTGTTTGCAGAATGTGATAAATATCTATTTGTTTTTCAAGCATAGGCCTGCTGCATTTCTTTGAATACAAAAGATGTGCTGCACAAGTGTTCATTGGTGTTAAACATAACCAATATTGGCATCGAGCGTGAACGACAACTGCCGATAATTGCTGACAATTGGCGAATTTCTGCACAATAATGTAGTTTAACAACAACACTTCACACCACTTTTAAACAACTTGTAATATATTAAACAAAAACATAATAACAACATATTTCACATTTATTTCAATGGTATATGTTACAACAGATAAAACATAACACATGATGATGTTTGAGCTTATTTACCCTCGCCTCCGGCGAACCATATGGGCGAGCGGTAATACATGATGCGATACATTCATTTTATACCATTATTATTAGGGAGTAGCTTTAACATTGACACGGTGATCGTGAATTATTTGTACTAATTTACGCGGTATCATGAATTAGCGCACATCAACCTGTCCGCTAAAAATGCGAAAATAAGTGTTCCGCAAATATATCTACGCTTACAGTATTGGTTGTAATGTAGTGGTACCATCTATGTCTGCAATTCTGCTCAGTACTGCTGGTACGATTTTAAACCCCAAAAACAAAGCGTTGTATTTCAGGGTGTGTGTTGCAGGCTGTACAGTATGTAAGTTTCGTGGTTCATTTTTTTCAAAGGCTTGTCTTGTGGTATTTCAGGGTGTGTGTGAGAGACTATCAGATAAGATACCGTTTAAGCCATTCCTCGTCAACAGAGGCAGGAAAAATCAGGTACATCTTATTCTATATAATACATGAATATCGGGTGATATCGGTGATCAATGCCGTCTTAGAACAGTCGATTGGTCTGATAAGAACATCCTGTTGCACTATTCTCCCATCAAATAACGGGGCTTTCCCCAGGAATATATGGAGAGATCATAGCATGTGAGACTAGAAGCGCGGAATAGGGGGTTGTCGGAGGGGGTTACACTGGAGGAGGGGGTGACCTAAATAATAAAGTTTGTCATTTCTTTTATTTATAACGCTTTTCTTTTGAAAAAATAATGAGTGCCATTACAGTGATTGCAAAATATTTAAGCAAAATTGAATACTAGTATTTAAATTATAAGGATTTATTATAGAATGCTAGGCTGTTAATCAAAATTGTAAAATAATAGAATGCCTCTGCTAAAGGGAGGTAATAACACAGTGCAAACAAACTCCAATTAAATGAGTGTCCGTTTACGGGGACGATCTTTAATGAGGCAACAGATTTATATCACCCAAGCGCGTGTGTATAATTATATTGAATAACTAACAATTAGGCTGTCCGATTAGTGCAGTGGTTAGCGTGCTCGCTTCTCACCAATGCAACCCGGGTTCGATCCTCGGACCGGGAAGTATGTGAGATGGTACGGTGGTCGCCAGATCAGACAGGTGGGTTTTCTCCAGGTACTCCGGTTTCCTCCCACATGAATGACCACATTTACGCTTTCAACCGCGCCAACGAGAGTGATTAATATAAGTTGTTAAAACTTGCTTCGCAATCGTTGTAAAATAAATAAAGTTTAAACTTTTTATAATATAAATTGTTTATGTCTGGGGGTGTGTGAAATAACGATATCTGATTGGATTAATTATTAGTTTGATTGACAAGCAGCGACTGGTCAATTGAGACACCTTTCAGTTAGTTATCTGGATAATTGAAGCGTTTATAGAGACAGGCTATAAAATGTGTCATATAGACGCTTGAATAATCAAATGTCTATTCCTGAGGCTCAAAAGTCCATTCTAGAAGGAATATCGGCAAATTTAAGGCATAACACTCTGCCTTATTTCAGATTTAAGTGATCACACAGCCGTGACGTCTTTTGGTGTTGTGGAAAGCCCTGAATAGGACAGGTAAAATTATAGGAAACTGAAAGCAACTAACTTACTTGTTATATTACAGAGTTATTTGAGGGAAGATGGTGGTCAACCAATGGACGTTCTTATTTGCACACCTGGTGTCCTCAATAAACTATTTACGAGGAGTAAGTACACGTTGTATATGAACCGTGTCGTGCAATTTCCAATAATAAGCAAGCATTTGACACTTTGAGTTTTCATGTGGGTAAGCAATATTCGCATGTTAGAAATGTTTCAATGCTTTTATTTGCCTACTAAATTTGACGTAGAAACAATGTTTTACTCCTGTTGTCGGAACTAAAATACTCAAATTGCTATTTTTCTGAACATTTATTTTCGGCGGTTCATATCTTCTAAATGCATACAAGGATTTTCTGTTGACTTGCATCAAATGTTCACGTTATCGAGACGACATGCAGAACAAGTTACAAACATGTGCAATGTACAATGAGTTTTGTTAATTTGTATAATTGTCAAATGCAAATGTTCAAACTTTATTTGAAAATAGAGTAATTTCAATGTACATCAAATTACACTCAGAACTGATAATAAAGTATTAACAAGTAATCTGAGATTGCTCTTCTGTAAAACAAATTTTAATTTATGCATACTAGTGCTGAAATAGTTAATCATAATTGCTAACCAGTTACCAGTAACCACTGCCATTAACTGATTACTGACCAGTTAATCATCTATATAGACCAGGTCACCAGGATGTGAGCAGAATCACCAGATAAGGCTGTCCGAATAGCGCAGTGGTTAGTGCGCTCGCTTCTCACCAATGCAACCTGGGTTCGACCAGGAAGTATGTGAGATGGTACTGTGGTCACCAGATTGGACAGGTGGGTTTTCTCCATGTACTCCGGTTTCCTTTCACACGAATGACCACATATACGCTTTCATCCGCGCCAACGAGAGTGATTAATATAAGTTGTTAGAACTTGCTTTGCAATCGTTGTAAAATAAATAAAGTTTAAACTTTTAATCACCAGATATTCACTTCAAAATGTGTTTATACCATTACACACTGATTTTGAAGTCAAATGCCCTGGCTTTGTTATGTTTTAAACTTGCATTGCAAAGATTGTATTCTCTGTGACCCTTCGACCTTGAACTGTGTCTCAAACTTTTTCTCCATTTGGTTTAAACATATTTATTTTCTATCATGTACATGATTATTTACAACAATTGAAATAGGAATTGGACAGAAAGCAATACAGCTTATGGTTGTCCTCTCCTTTTACTCCATTTTTGACAGAAATGTCCAACATGTAAATAAGGGACACAACTCCCTGATACAAAATAGATACTTATTGAAGGAAAGCAATTAGTCGGGTTAGTAAAATATGTAAGTTGTTTATCAGGGCTCATTCTAGGTCATAACGGTAATGGTTTTGGGAGAAGTGAAATAGGTCGAGATTGGCTCCTTTAATTGTGTTATTTGATAAAATTTCAACAAAATATGCTTAAAAAACACTATGACCATTAAATACAACATTACTAAATCTGTATCAGACCGTGTCTCATTTATATGAAAAAGTTGGCAGTTTCTTACGGAGGTTGGTGCACCCAAGTACTGGTTAACCGCTGGAGCCTGCCCAGGAAAGGTGTTGTTAGGTAAACTGCCCGCCGGCGATATAGCCCAAAATGGTGCTGATGCAGGCGTAAAACCCGAAATATAACATAATATAACATAACATAACTAAATCTGTAATCGAACTGTTGATTAACTAATTGTTTCAGCACTAATGCGCACTATGTGGAAGTCGTGATAGCGTAGTAGTAGAACGTTCGCTACAGGCGCGAAAGGTCCAGAGTTTGAGTGCAGTAGTAGCACGTTCGCTTCAGGTGCGAAAGGTCCGGAGTTCGAGCCCCGCTGGAACCGTTACGATTGTGCCCTTAGGCAAGGCATTTAAATTCTACGTTGCCTCTTCTCTCTCCCTTGTGGCGATGGATTCCATCAGGAATGAGGTCTCGATAGTGATTAATTGTAATTCTTAGTTGTAAGAACTTGTTACGCAATCAATGTAAAACAAATTTGTATAAACTATGAATACACACTGTGCACATCGGGTATTTGAATAAACTATATGCATTAGATAGCAAGATTAGCGATGTATGATTACTTGTTCACAGCTGGTGGCCTATCGTGTTCGCTGCGCTTGTTTTCCCAGAATTCTAACTATTTATCTGTGTTTCATTACAGATTACATAAGTTTGTCCAAATTGATGAGCATAGTTTTAGATGAGGCTGACACGTTGCTAGATGACAGTTTCAGTGACCTCACCAGTAACATTCTAAGAAAATTACAGGTAAGCTAGATGACAGTTTCAGTGATCTCACCAGGAACATTCTAAGAAAATTACAGGTAAGCTAAATGACAGTTTCAGTGACCTCACCAGGAACATTCTAAGAAAATTACAGGTAAGCTAAATGACAGTTTCAGTGACCTCACCAGGAACATTCTAAGAAAATTACAGGTAAGCTAAATGACAGTTTCAATAACCTCACCAGGAAGATTCTAAGAAAATCACAGGTAAGCTAGATGACAGTTTCAGTGACCTCACCAGGAACATTCTAAGAAAATTACAGGTAAGCTAAATGACAGTTTCAATAACCTCACCAGGAAGATTCTAAGAAAATCACAGGTAAGCTAGATGACAGTTTCAATAACCTCACCTGCAACATTCTAAGAAAAGTACAGGTAAGCTAAATGACAGTTTCAATAACCTCACCAGGAAGATTCTAAGAAAATCACAGGTAAGCTAGATGACAGTTTCAATAACCTCACCTGCAACATTCTAAGAAAAGTACAGGTAAGCTAAATGTCGGTTTCAGTGACCTCACCAGTAACATTCTAAGAAAATTACAGGTAAGCTAAATGACAGTTTCAATAACCTCACCAGGAAGATTCTAAGAAAATCACAGGTAAGCTAGATGACAGTTTCAATAACCTCACCTGCAACATTCTCAGAAATTGTAGGTAAGCTAAATGAGTTTCAATAACCTCATCAGGAACATTCTAAGAACATTACAGGTAAGCTAAATGACAGTTTCAATAACTTCACCAGGAACATTCTAAGAAAAGTACAGGTATGCTAAATGACAGTTTCAATAACTTCACCAGGAACATTCTAAGAAAAGTACAGGTAAGCTAAATGACAGTTTCAATAACTTCACCAGGAACATTCTAAGAAAAGTACAGGTATGCTAAATGACAGTTTCAATAACTTCACCAGGAACATTCTAAGAAAAGTACAGGTATGCTAAATGACAGTTTCAATAACTTCACCAGGAACATTCTAAGAAAAGTACAGGTATGCTAAATGACAGTTTCAATAACTTCACCAGGAACATTCTAAGAAAAGTACAGGTATGCTAAATGACAGTTTCAATAACTTCACCAGGAACATTCTAAGAAAAGTACAGGTATGCTAAATGACAGTTTCAATAACTTCACCAGGAACATTCTAAGAAAAGTACAGGTAAGCTAAATGACAGTTTCAATAACTTCACCAGGAACATTCTAAGAAATTGTAGGTAAGCTAGATGAGTATTAATAACTTCACCAGGACACTTACTTGTACAAGAAGTATTGATCCTGCCTTGTTTCCCCCCGAGAGTCTGAATGAACTGTTTGAAATACTATAGATTCCATGTCTTATTTCAGATAGGGAGAACTTCAGGTGTCAGCGATACATACATGTACATGGGTATACAGGTAGCATTGGTTAGCGCCACGTTTCCCCGGGGGTTGGATGAGACCGTGGGAGAAGTTCTGCCTGTAAGTCTCTTTCTGTTACCAGTACATAACAGTAGTAGAACAGGACAGGACAGGACATGTTGTACATGAGGACCTGTAACACACATTTCATTTCGGTCATTACTAAATGGTAGAATTAGCGTAAATGGTCATTACTAATGTCAGAATTAGTGTAAATTATCATAACTGAATGGTAGAATTTGTGTAAATGGTCATCACTAAATGGTAGAATTTGTGTAAATGGTCATCACTAAATGGTAGAATTAGTGTAAATGGTCATTACTAATGTCAGAATTAGTGTAAATGGTCATTACTGAATGGTAGAATTAGTGTAAATGGTCATTACTAAATGGTAGAACTAGTGTAAATGGTCATTACTAAATGGTAGAATTAGTGTAAATGGTCATTACTAATGTCAAAATTAGTGTAAATGGTCATTACTGAATGGTAGAATTAGTGTAAATGGTCATTAGTAAATGGTAGAATTAGTGTAAATGGTCATTAGTAAATGGTAGAACTAGTGTAAATGGTGAAGCAGTATGTTGTTGCTTAGAGTTAATAAGCATACACTTTATTTAATTTACAACGATTGCGTAAGAAGCTTTAACAATTTCTATTAGTCATGCCCGTTTGCGCTGATGTAGGCTTTATATGATGTTGTTCGTGTTGGAGGAAGTACCCAGAGAAAACCCACCGGTCTGATTTGGCGATCTCTCAGGATCGAACCAGGATTGCATTGGTGAGAAACTAGTGTGCTAACCACTGCGCTAATTGGACAGCCTGTTGCTTAGAGTTGGGTTTTTGTGGCACACAGACTATTAGTTCAGGTTATATGGAACTGGTTTTACAGTGCTCTGGGTTAAGATACAAAACAGTAACAAACTCTGGATCAATTCACTTCATTGCTATGTCTACTGGATCAATAAAAAGATGTGGTACGTATCTGTTTATTATATTACATGTACCGTAATAGTGTATGTATAAGACACACTCTTTTCCGCCAAAATAGTATCCAAAAGTCTGTTGCGTCTTATACTCCAGTTTAGAACTAAATTCCATTGTTTCAAAGACTCAAACACGACAAATGGCGTATTACAACAAAGGGAAATAAATGTTTCATACTATTTTTCTCTAAGTCCTGTAACGTGCCCTATTTGTTCCGGATTTCGTTCGAGTTTATATATCTATATCGTGTGGAAAATCATTCAAAGTTAAAACTGTTATTTAATTTATGATAAAAATAGAAAATCTAGATAGAAAATAGATTATTAAAAAATATTAAAATCAACAAAAGCAATTTTTATTGAAGGAAAATTAATGATGTAGTCAAGAACCCTCATTATATATATATATATATATAGTTACTCCCTCGTGTATCCTTGTGTTGTATAATACATGTATATTTCTTCTGTATGTATAGGTGGACAGTTTTATTCAAGTGACAACCAACCATCTGCATCGATTGATGCCGCATGTAACACAGAAGTTTATCAAGATGAAGTCAGTAGACCGGATCGGTATGTATCGGTATGGACGCATCTTGCTTCACAAGGCATTCTATTTCTGATTCCACTATTTTGCAGTATAGTGTTGCACAGAATGTTCAGTGTAGTTGCTGGAATTGATGTAGTATTATATCGCCCCCCCCCCCCCCCCCCACTACTGGGGAGCTATGTTGTTTTTGACATTGTTGTTCGTCCATCACATTTGGCTTGCCTGGGCTTCATCTCTTAAGCCCCTTGCCACATTTCTCATATGTTTGCTTTAAAAATATACATCCGAGGACTAATTATCAACAGTACGTACCCATGGTACCAGTGACCTTGACCTTGCAATTTGTCCAAAACTAATTCCGATTTTAGAAATTCTTTATGCTTCAAAAAAACGACGCTACATTATCATTTCTTAAAAACCATCAAAGGTATTGCTTTGAAACTTACGAGGACAAATCCTCTACACCCTCCAGTAAGTCCCCATACAACCAATGACCTTGAACTTGAAATTTGATAAAACAAATAGTATGATTTCTGAAATTATTCATGCATCAAAAAAAATTCTCAAACATTACAATTTCTCAAAAGCTTTCCTCAAAACAAAATACACACTGGAGGATTAATTATCAACATGCACACAGTCGCACACAGTCATCAAAGTTGTATTTTGTGGATGTTTACAGTGCATCAACTGTTTTTAATCAAAGCCCTACTTCAAGCAACAACAATCTCACTATGTCTAAAAAAACAACGAAAACGTGTGTTTGTTGATTACGAAGTTTTCATTGATGCAATCAGACGACCCTGATCAGGTTACATGTGGCATTCCACACAGTACCGCAATTAGCAGACAGAGCATCCAGTTTATATGTCAGCAAGAAAGATGAAAGGCGAGACACATTTATAGCACATCAAATACCTGACAAGCTGGTTATATGTATGTCAGAACCTGAATCAAAGGGCAAGTCCACTTTGAAAGTTTCGTCTTAATTTTGGTGACAAGTACATGTAGGATTCAGTGACGGACAAGTCAATTTTTGTTGTCTACTTGTCCATGGACTAGTGAAATATTTGGAGATTTCCACACCTCTGTTGAATGTTCTTTTTCTGCATTTCATTTGGGTTTTATGAACAAATTAGGTGTAAAAAACTGACATTTCATACCTCGATGAAACGCAGAAAAACATTTAAATGTTAAAAACTTGTGATAATTCAGCATCCACACTGTCTATATTGTGTGATATTTCAGCATCCACGCTGTCTATATTGTGTGATATTTCAGCATCCACACTGTCTATATTGTATGATATTTCAGCATCCACACTGTCTATATTGTATGATATTTCAGCATCCACACTGTCTATATTGTATGATATTTCAGCATCCACACTGTCTATATTGTATGATATTTCAGCATCCACACTGTCTATATTGTATGATATTTCAGCATCCACACTGTCTATATTGTGTGATATTTCAACATCCACACTGTCTATATTGTATGATATTTCAACATCCACACTATCTATATTGTATGATATTTCAGCATCCACACTGTCTATATTGTGTGATATTTCAACATCCACACTGTCTATATTGTATGATATTTCAGTATCCACACTCTATATTATATGATATTTCAACATCCACACTGTCTATATTGTATGATATTTCAGCATCCACACTGTCTATATTGTGTGATATTTCAGCATCCACACTGTCTATATTGTGTGATATTTCAGCATCCACACTGTCTATATTGTGTGATATTTCAGCATCCACACTGTCTATATTGTATGATATTTCAGCATCCACACTGTCTATATTGTGTGATATTTCAGCATCCACACTGTCTATATTGTGTGATATTTCAGCATCCACACTGTCTATATTGTATGATATTTCAGCATCCACACTGTCTATATTGTATGATAATTCAGCATCCACACTGTCTATATTGTATGATATTTCAGCATCCACACTGTCTATATTGTGTGATATTCCAGCATCCATACTGTCTATATTGTGTGATATTCCAGCATCCACACTGTCTATATTGTGATATTTCAGCATCCATACTGTCTATATTGTGATATTCCAGCATCCACACTGTCTATATTGTGTGATATTTCAGCATCCACACTGTCTATATTTTGATATTCCAGCATCCATACTGTCTATATTGTGTGATATTTCAGCATCCACACTGTCTATATTGTGATATTTCAGCATCCACACTGTCTATATTGTGATATTTCAGCATCCACACTGTCTATATTGTGATATTTCAGCATCCACACTGTCTATATTGTGTGATATTCCAACATCCACACTGTCTATATTGTGATATTTCAGTATCCACACTGTCTATATTGTGTGATATTTCAGCATCCACACTGTCTATATTGTGATATTCCAACATCCACACTGTCTATATTGTGATATTCCAGCATCCATACTGTCTATATTGTGTGATATTTCAGCATCCACACTGTCTATATTGTGTGATATTTCAGCATCCACACTGTCTATATTGTGATATTTCAGCATCCACACTGTCTATATTGTGATATTCCAGCATCCACACTGTCTATATTGTGATATTCCAGCATCCACACTGTCTATATTGTGTGATATTTCAGCATCCACACTGTCTATATTGTGTGATATTCCAGCATCCATACTGTCTATATTGTGTGATATTTCAGCATCCACACTGTCTATATTGTAATATTCCAGCATCCACACTGTCTATATTGTGATATTTCAGCATCCATACTACTGTCTATATTGTGATATTTCAGCATCCATACTGTCTATATTGTATGATATTTCAGCATCCACACTGTCTATATTGTGTGATATTTCAGCATCCACACTGTCTATATTTGTATGATATTTCAGCATCCACACTGTCTATATTGTATGATAATTCAGCATCCACACTGTCTATATTGTATGATATTTCAGCATCCACACTGTCTATATTGTGTGATATTCCAGCATCCATACTGTCTATATTGTGTGATATTCCAGCATCCACACTGTCTATATTGTGATATTTCAGCATCCATACTGTCTATATTGTGATATTTCAGTATCCACACTGTCTATATTGTATGATATTTCAGCATCCACACTGTCTATATTGTGATATTTCAGTATCCACACTGTCTATATTGTATGATATTTCAGCATCCACACTGTCTATATTGTGTGATATTTCAGCATCCACACTGTCTATATTGTGATATTCCAGCATCCACACTGTCTATATTGTGATATTTCAGCATCCATACTGTCTATATTGTGATATTTCAGTATCCACACTGTCTATATTGTATGATATTTCAGCATCCACACTGTCTATATTGTGATATTTCAGCATCCATACTGTCTATATTGTGATATTTCAGTATCCACACTGTCTATATTGTATGATATTTCAGCATCCACACTGTCTATATTGTGATATTTCAGCATCCATACTGTCTATATTGTGATATTTCAGTATCCACACTGTCTATATTGTATGATATTTCAGCATCCACACTGTCTATATTGTGTGATATTTCAGCATCCACACTGTCTATATTGTGATATTTCAGCATCCACTCTGTCTATATTGTGATATTCCAGCATCCACACTGTCTATATTGTATGATATTTCAGCATCCACACTGTCTATATTGTATGATATTTCAGCATCCACACTGTCTATATTGTGTGATATTTCAGCATCCACACTGTCTATATTGTGTGATATTTCAGCATCCACACTGTCTATATTGTGTGATATTTCAGCATCCACACTGTCTATATTGTATGATATTTCAGCATCCACACTGTCTATATTGTGTGATATTTCAGCATCCACACTGTCTATATTGTGTGATATTTCAGCATCCACACTGTCTATATTGTATGATATTTCAGCATCCACACTGTCTATATTGTATGATAATTCAGCATCCACACTGTCTATATTGTATGATATTTCAGCATCCACACTGTCTATATTGTGTGATATTCCAGCATCCATACTGTCTATATTGTGTGATATTCCAGCATCCACACTGTCTATATTGTGATATTTCAGCATCCATACTGTCTATATTGTGATATTCCAGCATCCACACTGTCTATATTGTGTGATATTTCAGCATCCACACTGTCTATATTTTGATATTCCAGCATCCATACTGTCTATATTGTGTGATATTTCAGCATCCACACTGTCTATATTGTGATATTTCAGCATCCACACTGTCTATATTGTGATATTCCAGCATCCACACTGTCTATATTGTGATATTTCAGCATCCACACTGTCTATATTGTGATATTCCAACATCCACACTGTCTATATTGTGATATTTCAGTATCCACACTGTCTATATTGTGTGATATTTCAGCATCCACACTGTCTATATTGTGATATTCCAACATCCACACTGTCTATATTGTGATATTCCAGCATCCATACTGTCTATATTGTGTGATATTTCAGCATCCACACTGTCTATATTGTGTGATGTTTCAGCATCCACACTGTCTATATTGTGTGATATTCCAGCATCCATACTGTCTATATTGTGTGATATTTCAGCATCCACACTGTCTATATTGTAATATTCCAGCATCCACACCGTCTATATTGTGATATTTCAGCATCCATACTGTCTATATTGTGATATTTCAGCATCCATACTGTCTATATTGTATGATATTTCAGCATCCACACAGTCTATATTGTGTGATATTTCAGCATCCACACTGTCTATATTGTATGATATTTCAGCATCCACACTGTCTATATTGTATGATAATTCAGCATCCACACTGTCTATATTGTATGATATTTCAGCATCCACACTGTCTATATTGTGTGATATTCCAGCATCCATACTGTCTATATTGTGTGATATTCCAGCATCCACACTGTCTATATTGTGATATTTCAGCATCCATACTGTCTATATTGTGATATTTCAGTATCCACACTGTCTATATTGTATGATATTTCAGCATCCACACTGTCTATATTGTGATATTTCAGTATCCACACTGTCTATATTGTATGATATTTCAGCATCCACACTGTCTATATTGTGTGATATTTCAGCATCCACACTGTCTATATTGTGATATTCCAGCATCCACACTGTCTATATTGTGATATTTCAGCATCCATACTGTCTATATTGTGATATTTCAGCATCCACACTGTCTATATTGTGTGATATTTCAGCATCCACACTGTCTATATTGTGTGATATTTCAGCATCCACACTGTCTATATTGTGTGATATTTCAGCATCCACACTGTCTATATTGTATGATATTTCAGCATCCACACTGTCTATATTGTGTGATATTCCAGCATCCACACTGTCTATATTGTGTGATATTCCAGCATCCACACTGTCTATATTGTATGATATTTCAGCATCCACACTGTCTATATTGTGTGATATTTCAGCATCCACACTGTCTATATTGTGATATTCCAGCATCCACACTGTCTATATTGTGTGATATTTCAGCATCCACACTGTCTATATTGTGATATTTCAGCATCCATACTGTCTATATTGTGATATTTCAGTATCCACACTGTCTATATTGTATGATATTTCAGCATCCACACTGTCTATATTGTGTGATATTTCAGCATCCACACTGTCTATATTGTGATATTTCAGCATCCACTCTGTCTATATTGTGATATTCCAGCATCCACACTGTCTATATTGTGTGATATTCCAGCATCCACACTGTCTATATTGTATGATATTTCAGCATCCACACTGTCTATATTGTGTGATATTTCAGCATCCACACTGTCTATATTGTGATATTCCAGCATCCACACTGTCTATATTGTGTGATATTTCAGCATCCACACTGTCTATATTTTGATATTCCAGCATCCATACTGTCTATATTGTGTGATATTTCAGCATCCACACTGTCTATATTGTGATATTTCAGCATCCACACTGTCTATATTGTGTGATATTTCAGCATCCACACTGTCTATATTGTGATATTCCATCCTGTCTATATGTGTTAGCATCCAACTGTCTATTTGTGTGATATTTCAGCATCCACACTGTCTATATTGTGTGATATTTCAGCATCCACACTGTCTATATTGTGATATTTCAGCATCCACACTGTCTATATTGTGATATTCCAGCATCCACACTGTCTATATTGTGATATTCCAGCATCCACACTGTCTATATTGTGTGATATTTCAGCATCCACACTGTCTATATTGTGTGATATTCCAGCATCCATACTGTCTATATTGTGTGATATTTCAGCATCCACACTGTCTATATTGTAATATTCCAGCATCCACACTGTCTATATTGTGATATTTCAGCATCCATACTGTCTATATTGTGATATTTCAGCATCCATACTGTCTATATTGTATGATATTTCAGCATCCACACTGTCTATATTGTGTGATATTTCAGCATCCACACTGTCTATATTGTATGATATTTCAGCATCCACACTGTCTATATTGTATGATATTTCAGCATCCACACTGTCTATATTGTTGATATTTCAGCATCCACACTGTCTATATTGTGATATTCCAGCATCCATACTGTCTATATTGTGTGATATTCCAGCATCCACACTGTCTATATTGTGATATTTCAGCATCCATACTGTCTATATTGTGATATTTCAGTATCCACACTGTCTATATTGTATGATATTTCAGCATCCACACTGTCTATATTGTGATATTTCAGTATCCACACTGTCTATATTGTATGATATTTCAGCATCCACACTGTCTATATTGTGTGATATTTCAGCATCCACACTGTCTATATTGTGATATTCCAGCATCCACACTGTCTATATTGTGATATTTCAGCATCCACACTGTCTATATTGTTGATATTTCAGCATCCACACTGTCTATATTGTGTGATATTTCAGCATCCACACTGTCTATATTGTGATATTTCAGCATCCACACTGTCTATATTGTGTGATATTTCAGCATCCACACTGTCTATATTGTGTGATATTTCAGCATCCACACTGTCTATATTGTGATATTTCAGCATCCACACTGTCTATATTGTGTGATATTTCAGCATCCACACTGTCTATATTGTGTGATATTTCAGCATCCACACTGTCTATATTGTGTGATATTTCAGCATCCACACTGTCTATATTGTGTGATATTTCAGCATCCACACTGTCTATATTGTGTGATATTCCAGCATCCACACTGTCTATATTGTGTGATATTTCAGCATCCACACTGTCTATATTGTGTGATATTCCAGCATCCACACTGTCTATATTGTGTGATATTCCAGCATCCACACTGTCTATATTGTTGATATTTCAGCATCCACACTGTCTATATTGTGATATTTCAGCATCCACACTGTCTATATTGTGATATTCCAGCATCCACACTGTCTATATTGTGTGATATTTCAGCATCCACACTGTCTATATTTTGATATTCCAGCATCCATACTGTCTATATTGTGTGATATTTCAGCATCCACACTGTCTATATTGTGATATTTCAGCATCCACACTGTCTATATTGTGATATTCCAGCATCCACACTGTCTATATTGTGATATTTCAGCATCCACACTGTCTATATTGTGTGATATTCCAACATCCACACTGTCTATATTGTGATATTTCAGTATCCACACTGTCTATATTGTGTGATATTTCAGCATCCACACTGTCTATATTGTGATATTCCAACATCCACACTGTCTATATTGTGATATTCCAGCATCCATACTGTCTATATTGTGATATTCCAGTATCCACACTGTCTATATTGTGATATTCCAGTATCCATACTGTCTATATTGTGTGATGTTTCAGCATCCACACTGTCTATATTGTGTGATATTTCAGCATCCACACTGTCTATATTGTGATATTTCAGCATCCACACTCTATATTGTGATATTTCAGCATCCACACTGTCTATATTGTGATATTTCAGCATCCACACTGTCTATATTGTGATATTTCAGCATCCACACTGTCTATATTGTGATATTTCAGCATCCACACTGTCTATATTGTGATATTTCAGCATCCACACTGTCTATATTGTGATATTCCAGCATCCACACTGTCTATATTGTGTGATATTTCAGCATCCACACTGTCTATATTGTATGATATTCCAGCATCCACACTGTCTATATTGTATGATATTTCAGCATCCACACTGTCTATATTGTGTGATATTCCAGCATCCATACTGTCTATATTGTATGATATTTCAGCATCCACACTGTCTATATTGTGTGATATTTCAGCATCCACACTGTCTATATTGTATGATATTTCAGCATCCACACTGTCTATATTGTGTGATATTTCAGCATCCACACTGTCTATATTGTATGATATTTCAGTATCCACACTGTCTATATTGTATGCTATTTCAGCATCCACACTGTCTATATTGTATGATATTTCAGCATCCACACTGTCTATATTGTATGATATTTCAGCATCCACACTGTCTATATTGTGTGATATTTCAGCATCCATACTGTCTATATTGTGTGATATTTCAGCATCCACACTGTCTATATTGAAAAAAAAGAAGAACCAGAAGTACATGGTATTCTGTAATAAACAAGATGCTTGTCTGTTTGTCAGCAAAAGTCTGGAAGAGATGGGCCTGGACAATGTGTGTGTGACAGGATTCCTGGATGAACAGGTAATCTATGATGGGTATCTACATGATACAGGCCTTGATAAAATTATGTGTGTGTGGTGTTCGTTTGTTTGTTCGTTCGTTCATTCGTTCTAGTTTTGGAGTTCTTTCTTTATGCTTTCCAATGAATGATCGAGTTTTCTCGATGTAAGAAAATGCTGTCTTTGATTGTTTCGTAACAGTGGAAGATGGCATTTTCTTTTCCACTGTTTGTGTACTTTTATACATTGTTTTTTGTAATTTACTTATATTCTGACAATTATAAGCAGTTAATTTAATAGTATGTTCTAGTGAATTTAATAGTATGTTCTACCGCCTCCTTGGTCGAGTGGTTAAGGTCGCTGACTTGTATACCACTGTAACCTATCATCACTGATGGTCACGGGTTCGAGCCCCGCTCAGGCCGTGTCTCATTTATATGAAAAAGTTGGCAGTTTCTTACGGAGGTTGGTGCACCCAAGTACTGGTTAACCGCTGGAGCCTGCCCAGGAAAGGTGTTGTTAGGTAAACTGCCCGCCGGCGATATAGCCCAAAATGGTGCTGATGCAGGCGTAAAACCCGAAATATAACATAACATAGTATGTTCTAGAATTTAATGGTATGTTCTAGTGAATTTAATGGTATGTTCTAGTGAATTAATAGTATGTTCTAGAATTTAATAGTATGTTCTAGAATTTAGTAGTATGTTCTAGTGAATTTAATGGTATGTTCTAGTGAATTTAATGGTATGTTCTAGTGAATTTAATGGTATGTTCTAGTGAATTAATAGTATGTTCTAGAATTTAATAGTATGTTCTAGAATTTAATAGTATGTTCTAGTGAATTTAATGGTATGTTCTAGTGAATTAATAGTATGTTCTAGAATTTAATAGTATGCTCTAGGGAATTAATAGTATGTTCTAGAATTTAATAGTATGTTCTAGTGAATTACTAGCACGTTCTAGAATTTAGTAGTATGTTCTAGTGAATTTAATGGTATGTTCTAGTGAATTTAATAGTATGTTCTAGTGAATTTAATGGTATGTTCTAGTGAATTAATAGTTCTAGTGAATTTAATGGTATGTTCTAGTGAATTAATAGTATGTTCTAGTGAATTAATAGTATGTTCTAGAATTTAATAGTATGTTCTAGTGAATTTAATGGTATGTTCTAGTGAATTTAATGGTATGTTCTAGTGAATTTAATGGTATGTTCTAGTGAATTTAATGGCATGTTCTAGAATTTAATAGTATGTTCTAGAATTTAATAGTATGGTCTAGTGAATTTAATGGTATGTTATAGTGAATTTAATGGTATGTTCTAGAATTTAATAGTATGTTCTAGTGAATTTAATAGTATGTTCTAGAATTTAATGGTTTGTTATAGCGAATTTAATGGTATGTTCTAGTGAATTTAATGGTATGTTCTAGAATTTAATAGTATGTTCTAGAATTTAATGGTATGTTCTAGTGAATTTAATGGTATGTTCTAGTGAATTTAATTAGTATGTTCTAGTGAATTTAATAGTATGTTCTAGAATTTAATGGTATGTTCTAGTGAATTTAATGGTATGTTCTAGAATTTAATGGTATGGTCTAGTGAATTTGTTCTGTCCATCATTTTCAAATTTGACAGCAGACATAAACTAACTTGAAAATTATACTCTTTTTTTTATTGCAAATGTTCATAAACATAAGTGGTTGTGGGGTTGTGTATTGTAGTGAAATGAGGCTCCCGATCGTTGCAGTAAAAATGAATAAAAGTGGATAAAAGACTAGTTGTGTTTATTAGTGTGTTATTTCAATCTTACACTAATAAACACAACTATCCTCTATATTTAAATATTTATGGCTCGAGCATGTTTTCTCTACATGCATGTATCCTCAAGCTATTCTGGAAATGACTTATAGTTATCAATTGATCAAAATGGGTTTAAATAAATGGTATTATGATGCCATTGTATATTGGACACATATTATTTCACTTTAATAATTACATACATTTTTTATTAGAAACTTTAAAAATCTCTGAAATCATTTGTCGATTTTCAAAATAATTTGATGTAATTTATGTTTGGATGACCGTCTGCTGGGTACAGTTGGTTTGTTAAAACCTGGCCACCATGGGTAGGTTTTATTTTCCTTATAGTATCTCTGAATCTGCTAGATATATTTTGATGTTGCAATCCATCCAAAATTCCAGCTGTGGTTGCCATAGCAACCAAAGGACAAACTGCTAGTATGATTTCCTCAAAATTTAAAAAAAAAAGAAGAGATGTTATCACATTTATATTAATTTAGTTGATTTGTCATGGTCGCTAGGGAACTGTGAAACCACTACACATTAGTTTATATTATTTGACATGGATTGTCTCGTCTTTTGTTGAGTATTCCAGGAATATCTAGGTACCGTATATTCCCGGTTATTAGTAGACCTTTTTCTCATCCAGAAATGTGATGAAAGTTCAAGGTTAACTTATGGGTGAGAAACAAGTAAAAAAAACAATTTTGAAAAATAAAGATATTTTATTCACTTTATTTATGTTTGTTTGTTTTATTTGATTTAATATAACAATTTGCTTAGACAATTATTTACATTATAAACCATAGAAAAACTGATAAAATTCCAAAATTATTGTGCATTTTTGTATGATTTTTAATGGAATAAAGTCAATGAGATATCTCAAATTTAGCTCAGTTTCATCCAAGTCCAAAGTACCCTTGACTTATGGAAGGACCAGAATTTAATTCAGAAGTTTTAAAACAAAATTTGACCCTCAACTTATGGCCGAGATCGACTTATGAATGAGACCAACTTATGGCCGAGATCGACTTATGAATGAGACTGACTTATGGCCGAGATCGACTTATGAATGAGACCGACTTATGGCCGAGATCGACTTATGAATGAGACCGACTAATGGCCGAGATCGACTTATGAATGAGACCGACTTATGGCCGAGATCGACTTATGAATGAGACCGACTTATGGCCGAGATCGACTTATGAATGAGACCGACTTATGAATGAGATCGACTTATGAATGAGACCGACTTATGGCCGAGATCGACTTATGAATGAGACCGACTAATGGCCAAGATCGACTTATGAATGAGATCGACTTATCAATGAGATCGACTAATGGCCGAGATCGACTTATGATCGAGACCGTCTTATGAATGAGATCGACTTATGACCAGATATATATGGTAGTCTTGTTGCTCTTTTATCGTTCTGAGAAAACTTCTTATTTTTTAACTTCAGGAACGGTACAGACAGTTCAGGTCATTTTTGGAGGGTGAAATAAACATTATAGTGTGTACAGACCTTGCCTCCCGTGGGATAGATACCTACATGGTGAGACTAACATGTCATATCAAATTGATTACAAACCTTGTTATGCATTGAATGCCTTGGTAACAATTAGAAATGCAAAGAAATCGATCGGATACAAAATTTTAATTCATGTAACTTCGCTATGTGTATTACTTGTTTATGGCAGTTTCTGTGTCTGTCCGTGTGCATACAGGATAATTCACAGAAGTTATTGATGGACGTTGATGAAACTTTGTGGAGCTAGAGATGCCTGTGGTCAGGGCAGTCGGTGAAGTATCCACTGTCATTGACTATATACCGGGGGTTTACATCTCTCCGAGTGCTATAGTTGTTCTTATAAATTTGGTAAAAGTAATGAAATATGTAATGCCACATTTGCATTAAATCTGTAGATCATGTGATGGTGCATATGACATCACATTACATGTTGTATTTTAGGTAGATCATGTGATGGTGTATATGACATCTCATTACATGTTGTATTTTAGGTAGATCATGTGATGGTGCATATGACATCACATTACATGTTGTATTTTAGGTAGATCATGTGATGGTGCATATGACATCACATTATATGTTGTATTTTAGGTAGATCATGTGATGGTGTATATGACATCACATTACATGTTGTATTTTAGGTAGATCATGTGATGGTGTATATGACATCACATTACATGTTGTATTTTAGGTAGATCATGCCATGGTGTATATGACATCACATGTTGTATTTTAGGTAGATCATGTGATGGTGTATATGACATCTCATTACATGTTGTATTTTAGGTAGATCATGTGATGGTGCATATTACACTACATGTTGTATTTTAGGTAGATCATGTGATGGTGTATATGACATCTCATTACATGTTGTATTTTAGGTAGATCATGTGATGGTTGGTGCATATGACATCTCATTACATGTTGTATTTTAGGTAGATCATGTGATGGTGTATATGACATCACATTACATGTTGTATTTTAGGTAGACCATGTGATTAACTACGATTTCCCGAACTACTTGTCTGACTATATACATCGCGCTGGACGGGTCGGACGAGTGGGATCCAAAAGTACAGGTCAGGTCACCAGTATTGTCATCAATCCCTGGGAAGTAGATCTGGTCTGGAAAATAGAGGTCAGTGATTGTCAACTGTCATCATTATTAAAACTCTCACTTTTCTTGTCATGTTCTTTAAATGTCGGTGAACTAGAAATTCTTTGTTTTTATTTCATACAGCTTTAGTTTAGCTTGATTGCAAAACTCCCACTCAGGCCGTGTCTCATTTATATGAAAAAGTTGGCAGTTTCTTACGGAGGTTGGTGCACCCAAGTACTGGTTAACCGCTGGAGCCTTGCCCAGGAAAGGTGTTGTTAAGTAAACTGCCCGCCGGCGAGATAGCCCGAAATGGTGCTGATGCAGGCGTAAAACTCGAAATATAACATAATTGATTGCAAAACGAGTTCTTACAATTTATATTAATCACCGATGAGACCTCATTCCTGATGGAACCCATCACCACGAGGGAGAGATGAGGCATGTGGAATTTAAATGCCTTGCCTAAGGGAACAACAATCATTAACGGCTCCAGTTAGTGGGATGATCTCCCACTTCATGGGATCAGTATGTGTACCAGTTAATGGGATCAGTATGGGATCAGTATGTGTACCAGTTAATGGGATCAGTATGTGTACCAGTTAATGGGATCAGTATGTGTACCAGTTAATGGGATCAGTATGTGTACCAGTTAATGGGATCAGTATGTGTACCAGTTAATGGGATCAGTATGTGTACCAGTTAATGGGATCGGTATGTGTACCAGTTAATGGGATCAGTATGTACCAGTTAATGGGATCAGTATGTGTACCAGTTAATGGGATCAGTATGTGTACCAGTTAATGGGATCAGTATGTGTACCAGTTAATGGGATCGGTATGTGTACCAGTTAATGGGATCGGTATGTGTACCAGTTAATGGGATCAGTATGTACCAGTTAATGGGATCAGTATGTGTACCAGTTAATGGGATCAGTATGTGTATCAGTTAATGGGATCAGTATGTGTACCAGTTAATGGGATCAGTATGTGTACCAGTTAATGGGATCAGTATGTGTACCAGTTAGTGTACCAGTTAATGGGATCAGTATGTGTACCAGTTAATGGGATCAGTATGTGTACCAGTTAATGGGATCAGTATGTGTACCAGTTAATGGGATCGGTATGTGTACCAGTTAATGGGATCAGTATGTGTACCAGTTAATGGGATCAGTATGTGTACCAGTTAATGGGATCAGTATGTGTACCAGTAAATGGGATCAGTATGTGTACCAGTTAATGGGATCAGTATGTACCAGTAAATTGGATCAAACATTTAGATGTTGTGCTACTTCAGATTGCAGCTAGAAGACAGACGGAGCTGCACAATGTGAATGCCAACATTAAAAGAAAGATAAACAGTAGAGTACCAGCTAAGAAAGGCCTTGACCTTAGAGCGAAAGAAAGATCTGACATATGATGTATATCAAGTTTCAACACAATAAATTTAAATATTACACTCTTTATTCATCTTTTTTATGAGTGTTTTTCCAAAAATGTCTTCAGCAAGTGAAACCCAAGGATTGTCTTCATAACATGATTTGATTAACCCACAAATAAACACCATTCTATATAGCCGCAATTTAAATAGGTTCACCAAGACCACCTCGTTTCACGGGTAGGTATCAGGGTAGGTATCAGGGTAGGTATCAATGTGTTTCGTGTTATTATATAAACTTCAATGCAAGCGTAAATATAACATAAAAATATTAATAACATGTTTTCCTATAATTTTGATCTAGCTTTTGACCCCATTTTAGAAATTGGTAAAGATTGCATGCCGGTTACTTCATCTCATCATTCATAATCATTTCAATAAAGAGTACTATAGAATTTCGACCTGTAATTGGACCCCTTTTGACTTCATCAGAATGGCTCCGTTTTTGCCTAGGGTATTCTGTTGCATTTTGTAAAAAGTTCAGGTCAAATCAGCCAATGGTTCGTGGAGAAATCTGAACTAAATAAATGAAATAACAAACGCAAACAAATTATATATTCTATTTATTATGTAATATAAATATAAAATATACTGGTAACATAAACAATAAAAAAACTATTGCGTCAACAACTACTGAACAAAACAATAAAACTATGATTTGCATATTGATAAGTTTGTCACACAAAATATTCGAGAACATTGGATAGATAATTGGTTTGCTCATCAAATGCTAACGAGGAAATCTCGGTAAAACCGACGGATGCTCCGTAAAAGAAAGAAAAATCATTGGAGTGGAAAGCGCTAATGATATCGCCATAACTCGAAGAAAAATCATTTGGAGTTGAAAGGCAGAGATTGCAGAGAGAAATAGGGACAAACGGATTGAGAAAAGCTGGCGATAAGAAATCCCAGTAAGTGATGAATGATGGCTGTAGATGTCCGAGATGTACTGAAATCAATAATGTTTGTGAACTAATTCTATGTTACAAGTATACGTAATCTAGCATACTTTTGACCACTACTCCTTTTCATAGTTTGAATTTATTCCACCTCTCGATCCGGAATACGTGCTGCAGCCCATCACCCGCAAATAACTGTTCACGGCGCACCTCGTATTTCTTACCACGCAGCCTGTTTTGGAGATTTGGAAATAGCCAGAAGCCGCAAATTGCCAGATTTGGGCTGTATGGTGGGTGCGGACCCAGTCCCTTGATTGTGTCTGATAAAACGCGGCTGCTATGGCTTGGGCGTTGTCATGATGCAGCAGAATCCCAGACCTCTCAAGCTATGGATGCGTTCTTTTCATAGCTGGCAACACTTCATATTTACGCTTTACGCTTAAATCCATTTTCATTCTGTATACAATAGATATGTACTGTATATTGCTGAATAAATATGTTTAAACCAGCTCATATTTAAATACTGTTGCATTAACCTCCCAAGTATAAACCTTGGTGTTATGTAACATGGTGAACATTTGTGGCATTATTTTTTAAATCTCTCCATTGCCGAAGAAGTGACACTGCAGACTGGAAATATTGACACGGACAGACCGGAAATAGACACGGACAGACAGTAAGAAACAATATGCCAGTGGTTGGATAATAGCAGGATGCAGATGAAGCGGCGACAATGTGCTTCCCCCTTGCTGGAACCAATATCTGGTATATAATTCCTATTTAAAACGCTATCGTGACGTCATACCTTTGTACTTGCAGTCCATTATTATCAATATTGGACTGTTGTCGAAAGGCCAGAGTATAATATTAAATACTACGTGCTAATGTACGAAATACTAATTAAAATTGTTAAAGTGTGTGTTTTAAGTAAGATATAAGCCTCAAATGGATCCAATATGTAAAATATTGATACCGTCTTTGGTGCTACGCGCCTCACACAGTCTAATATTTTACATATTGGATCGTTTTTAGCTTATATCCTATACATATATACGTGTTGCTTTAGATGTAGTGCTTGTTTATTGTTATATATTTTTCGTACTGCCATGTTTTTATTAAATATACAAAGCAGTCTATGAACTACAGTAACCATGGCGAATAAAAAAGCAGTTGTATTGGCTCAATAGTGAATGAGAAGCCACTTATTGATGCCATAATAGCACAAACAGAAGTGATATAATTTGTGTTCTGATCAAATATAACCAGAATCGTCGCTGGAACACTTGGCATAAACTACTGGAACACAAAGAGGCAGCCGATAAAGTATGATGGTGCTACCAGTCACTCCAGTACGGCAATCCCTGAAACAGACACATTATTGAGTTCATTTTTCTCACAATCAAAAGTTCATACAGTGACATGAAGAAAAAGTAGAGACACTGAATGTCAAATGCAAGAATGGAAACTACGCATGTTGCATGGTGTGCTTATGTCGCGGCACGGATTTAATCACAATAAGATTACGCATCGAGTCTTCCTGGTTGGTGATTTCAACATATATATATATATACACCGGTATTGCTTCATGAAACAGTGCACCAAGCTAGCAGAGTCATTTAACAGTATTATGTATTCCTCTTGGCCCAATTTACCTGAATAGATTTCGGTCACATCAATATTGACATGCAATCCTGTTCAATACACAAGTGTGCATGAAACCTACACTCGGCAGTCATCTAGGGCGATATACTAACAGGAATATGTAGATATATGCCTAACTGGACTTGGTATGGGAAGCCTAGGTTTGGATTCCTGTCCCATACCATATCTTAGTTCAGGATTCCTGTCCCATACCATATCTTAGTTCAGGATTCCTGTCCATACCATATCTTAGTTCAGGATTCCTGTCCATACCATATCTTAGTTCAGGATTCCTGTCCATACCATATCTTAGTTCAGGATTCCTGTCCCCATACCATATCTTAGTTCAGGATTCCTGTCCCCATACCATATCTTAGTTCAGGATTCCTGTCCCCATACCATATCTTAGTTAAGGATTCCTGTCCCCATACCATATCTTAGTTCAGGATTCCTGTCCCCATACCATATCTTAGTTCAGGATTCCTGTCCCCATACCATATCTTAGTTCAGGATTCCTGTCCATACCATATCTTAGTTCAGGATTCCTGTCCCCATACCATATCTTAGTTCAGGATTCCTGTCCCATACCATATCTTAGTTCAGGATTCCTGTCCCATACCATATCTTAGTTCAGGATTAGTGTCCCCATACCATATCTTAGTTCAGGATTCCTGTCCCATACCACATCTTAGTTCAGGATTCCTGTCCCATACCATATCTTAGTTCAGGATTCCTGTCCATACCATATCTTAGTTCAGGATTCCTGTCCATACCATATCTTAGTTCAGGATTCCTGTCCCATACCATATCTTAGTTCAGGATTTCTGTCCCATACCACATCTTAGTTCAGGGCTCCTGTCCCATACCACATCTTAGTTCAGGGCCCCTGTCCCCTACCTGGTCTTAGTTCACGGTCTCCTGTCCCATACCATATCTTAGTTCAGGATTCCTGTCCCATACCACAAGGTCCCTGTCTTAGTTCAGGCCCCTGTCCCCTACCTGGTCTTAGTTCAAGGCCCCTGTCCCCTACCTGGTCTTAGTTCAAGGCCCCTGTCCCCTACCTGGTCTTAGTTCAGGGCCCCTGTCCCCTACCTGGTCTTAGTTCAAGGCCCCTGTCCCCTACCTGGTCTTAGTTCAGGCCCCTGTCCCCTAGGCCTGTCCCTGGTCTTAGTTCAAGGCCCCTGTCCCCTACCTGGTCTTAGTTCAAGGTCCCTGTCCCATACCATATCTTAGTTCAGGATTCCTGTCCCATATCATAGTTCAGGTCTCCTGTCCCATACCACATCTTAGTTCAGGGCTCCTGTCCCATACCACATCTTAGTTCAGGGCCCCTGTCCCCTACCTGGTCTTAGTTCAAGGTCTCCTGTCCCATACCATATCTTAGTTCAGGGCCCCTGTCCCCTACCTGGTCTTAGTTCAAGGTCTCCTGTCCCATACCATATCATAGTTCAGGATTCCTGTCCCATACCATATCTTAGTTCAGGGCCCCTGTCCCCTACCTGGTCTTAGTTCAAGGTCTCCTGTCCCATACCATATCATAGTTCAGGATTCCTGTCCCATACCATATCATAGTTCAGGTCTCCTGTCCCATACCACATCTTAGTTCAGGGCTCCTGTCCCATACCACATCTTAGTTCAGGGCCCCTGTCCCCTACCTGGTCTTAGTTCAAGGTCTCCTGTCCCATACCATATCTTAGTTCAGGGCCCCTGTCCCCTACCTGGTCTTAGTTCAAGGTCTCCTGTCCCATACCATATCTTAGTTCAGGGCCCCTGTCCCCTACCTGGTCTTAGTTCAAGGTCTCCTGTCCCATACCATATCATAGTTCAGGATTCCTCTTCATTCTCTTCAATATCATTCTCTTCAATATATTTGTTCAGTTCCTCTTCTATCAGTTTGCTGTCGGGAAAGATATTGCATAGGACTATGGACCACAATATAAAGTGCATCACTATGAAGAGGACACGCCCACTGAATGCAGCCGTAGACATAGTACCGCTCATCCAGAATACACTATTATTTGTGATATATAACACTGTAGCCACAAGAAGGTTCAGTTGCGCAGTTGTGACTGCAACTGAAAACAAATAATATATGGTTTTAAGCAATACATATACAAAATATTAGGGATGGCAATGAATAGCGATTTTGCTATTCGAATATTCGGTCGGGAAGGTATTCGAATATTCGAAATAATTCTATCAAAAACTCAAAATTCTTATAAAAATTGCCAAATTAACCTACTTTCTGTTTTACACCTAAACGTCATCTTCTTTATGTAAAGCCATGCAAATATGACACCGACGTTTTCACAAATGAAGCCATTGTCACTTGAACTGCTTTCCATTGAAGGGTGTTTGTTTTTCAAATGATTATTCAGATTGATATTCTACCCGATCCAATTTGCATAGATTACACCTAGCAGTTTTCTTATTCTCAGAGTGATTGTTCCAAACGTGTGACTGAGCGGGCAACATTTTTGAGGACAATATCATTTTATGGTAAAAATTTAAGATACATGGGGGTGGATGGTGTTACATAGTCATGATAGTGTCTGTAATATTTCAAAGGAATGTTCTCGTCTAAACAGTTTTGACATCATAATTAAACACTACCAAGCTCAGCACCTACTGTAATTATCTGATTATATGGCAGAGTGTAAATTAACACCTGCCACATATGCGCCCACAACATGGTTTATTCACACATCGTGGAGCGATGATTTCTTTTGTATTGGAAGGTTTTATTATGGTTTCAAAAGTTTACTTCATACATGTATTTGCAAATTATATTTTTTCCGAATACTGGAATAATATTGGGATATTTGGACGTCTGAGCGAATATTTGATTGCCATCCCTACAAAATATATAAAATAATATATGGTAATATATATAATAGTACAATGGTTATATATTGATCCATTAGTTTAATATAAATTTAATTTAGTTTCATTGCCAAACAAATTGTTACACATTTGGACTAATCGCTCTTGAGACCTCGTTCCTGATTATTTGTTTGCCTAAGGACACAAACACTTGGCTTAAACTCACAACACCTCGGTGTGTGTGTTTTACATGGCTTAAACTCACAACACCTCGGTGTGTGTGTTTTACATTTATTTATCATCGCTACTGGTTACCCATATGAGCGACGCCTCCGGAAGAGATTAGTCACTTTAGATTTTGTAGGATAGTGCACTCATACAGATAGAGACCATTCCAAGAGACTCCTCTGGTTCTTTTACGTGTACGATGTATAGCACCGACACGAGAGCTCGGTTTAAAGTCCCATCTGAAAGATTGTTAATTTGATTAGGGTCATATGGGGGATCGATCCTGTGATCCCTGAATTACCAGTCCAATGTGTTAACCACTACAGATCCATCTGTAACACCTTGGTGATGAGGCTGACACCGTATCCAATACATGAGGCTGACACCGTACCCAATACATGAGGCTGACACCGTATCCAATACATGAGGCTGACACCGTACCCAATACATGAGGCTGACACCGTACCCAATACATAAGGCTGACACCGTATCCATTACACGAGGCTGACACCGTATCCATTCATTACATGAGGCTGACACCGTATCCATTACAGAGGCTGACACCGTATCCATTACATGAGGCTGACACCGTATCCATCCATTACATGAGGCTGACACCGTATCCATCCATTACATGAGGCTGACACCGTATCCATCCATTACATGAGGCTGACACCATATCCATCCATTACATGAGGCTGACACCGTATCCATCCCTTACATGAGGCTGACACCATATCCATCCATTACATGAGGCTGACACCGTATCCATCCCTTACATGAGGCTGACACCATATCCATCCATTACATGAGGCTGACACCGTATCCATCCCTTACATGAGGCTGACACCGTATCCATCCATTACATGAGGCTGACACCGTATCCATCCATTACATGAGGCCGACACCGTATCCATCCATTACACAAGGCTGACACCATATCCATCCATTACATGAGGCCGACACCGTATCCATCCATTACATGAGGCTGACACCGTATCCATCCATTACACAAGGCTGACACCGTATCCATTACATGAGGCTGACACCATATCCATCCATTACATGAGGATGACACCGTATCCATCCATTACATGAGGCTGACACCATATCCATCCATTACATGAGGCTGACACCGTATCCATCCATTACATGAGGCTGACACTGTATCCATCCATTACATGAGGCTGACACCGTATCCATCCATTACATGAGGCTGACACCGTATCCATCCATATCCATCCATTACATGAGGCCGACACCGTATCCATCCATTACACAAGGCTGACACCATATCCATCCATTACATGAGGCTGACACCGTATCCATCCATTACATGAGGCTGACACCATATCCATTACATGAGGCTGACACCGTATCCATCCATTACATGAGGCTGACACCGTTTCCATCCATTACATGAGGCCGACACTGTATCTATCCATTACACAAGGCTGACACCGTATCCATCCATTACATGAGGCTGACACCGTATCCATCCATTACATGAGGCTGACACCGTATCCATCCATTACATGAGGCTGACCGATCCATTACATGAGGCCGACACCGTATCTATCCATTACACAAGGCTGACACCGTATCCATCCATTACATGAGGCTGACACCGTATCCATCCATTACATGAGGCTGATGCCGTATCCATCCATTACATGAGGCTGACACCGTATCCATCCATTACATGAGGCTGACACCGTATCCATCCATTACATGAGGCTGACACTGTATCCATCCATTACATGAGGCTGACACCGTATCCATCCATTACATGAGGCTGACACCGTATCCATCCATTACATGAGGCTGACACTGTATCCATCCATTACATGAGGCTGACACCGTATCCATCCATTACATGACATTTACATTGTATCCATTTCCCATGAATTTCCTCATTAATGATATACAGCTGACATGTATACCGATGTATATCGATGGTCCTGCGCATTCGCAGTATTGGGCAGCGTTCCTCGCAGGAAAGGAGTCTATCAGTTTACGCTGGCCAAGGATGATCTATTTACAAGGTGGGGGCAGAGTGTGTTCAACACACTGTATGCTGACTACAATCTATATACATTGGTGATATTTCATTGGTGAAGATGCAACTTCATGTTGCATACTTAATGTGTAACGTACATGCCCCTATTGCATATTTCAATGTGTAACGTACCTGCCCCTATTGCATATTTCAATGTGTAACGTACCTGCCCCTATTGCATATTTCAATGTGTAACGTACCTGCCCCTATTGCACACCTCAATGTGTAATGTACCTGCCCCTATTGCACACCTCAATGTGTAACGTACCTGCCCCTATTGCACACCTCAATGTGTAACTTACCTGCCCCTATTGCACACTTCATTGTGTAACTTACCTGTCCCTATTGCACACTTCATTGTGTAACTTACCTGTCCCTATTGCACACTTCATTGTGTAACTTACCTGTCCCTATTGCACACACTTCAATGTGTAACTACCTGTCCCTATTGCACACTTCAATGTGTAACTTACCTGTCCCTATTGCACACTTCATTGTGTAACTTACCTGTCCCTATTGCACACTTCAATGTGTAACTTACCTGTCCCTATTGCACACTTCAATGTGTAACTTACCTGTCCCTATTGCACACTTCAATGTGTAACTTACCTGTCCCTATTGCACACTTCAATGTGTAACTTACCTGTCCCTATTGCACACTTCAATGTGTAACTTACCTGTCCCTATTGCACACTTCAATGTGTAACTTACCTCTCCCTATTGCACACTTCAATGTGTAACATACCTGCCCCTAATAAACACTTGTATCGTGCCAACTCTAACTGCATCACAGCAACACTAGCTAATGTCATAATGTACGTGTTGCGCAATCTCGATAACTTGTCTGAAACAAATAATCATATTATCTTCTCTACTCAGTTGTTGATACAGAGTGACCTGGGTGTGATACCCGCGAGATAGCCACCGCGAGATAGCCACAGGATGACATGGGTATGATGCCTTCGAGGTAGAGGTGTGACCTGGGTTTGATACCCGTGAGATAGCCACAGGATGCCACGGGTATGATGCCTCCGAGGTAGAGATGTGACCTGGGTGTGATACCCGCGAGATAGCCACAGGATGACACGGGTATGATGCCTTCGAGGTAGAGATGTGACCTGGGTGTGATACCCCCAAGATAGATACAGAGTGACCTGGGTTGTGATACCTCCCCCCCCGAGATAGATACAGAGTGACCTGGGTGTGATACCCCCCCCTGAGATAGATACAGAGTGACCTGGGTGTGATACCCCCCCCCCCCGAGATAGATACAGAGTGACCTGGGTGTGATTACCCCCCCCCCCGCGAGATAGATACAGTGTGATACCCCCCCCGCGAGATAGCTACAGAGTGACCTGGGTGTGATACCCCCCCGCGAGATAGATACAGATTGACCTGGGTGTGATACCCCCCCCGCGAGATAGATACAGAGTGACATGGGTGTGATACTCCCCGAGATAGATACAGATTGACCTGGGTGTGATACCCCGAGATAGATACAGTGTAACCTGGGTGTGATACTCCCCGAGATAGATACAGTGTAACCTGGGTGTGATACCCCGAGATAGATACAGTGTAACCTGGGTGTGATACTCCCCAAGATAGATACAGAGTAACCTGGGTGTGATACTCCCCCCCCCCGCAAGATAGATACAGAGTGACCTGGGTGTGATACTCCCCGAGATAGATACAGATTGACCTGGGTGTGATACCCCCCGTGAGATAGATACAGAGTGACCTGGGTGTGATACCCCCCCCCGCAAGATAGATACAGAGTGACCTGGGTGTGATACTCCCCAAGATAGATACAGAGTAACCTGGGTGTGATACTCCCCAAGATAGATACAGAGTAACCTGGTGTGATACTCCCCAAGATAGATACAGATTGACCTGGGTGTGATACCCCCCCCCCCCGGAGATAGATACAGATTGACCTGGGTGTGATACCCCCCCGAGACCCCCCGGAGATACAGAGTGACCTGGGTGTGATACTCCCCGAGATAGATACAGATTGACCTGGGTGTGATACCCCCCCGTGAGATAGATACAGAGTGACCTGGGTGTGATACCCCCCCCCCCCGCAAGATAGATACAGAGTAACCTGGGTGTGATACCCCCCGGAGATAGATACAGTGTGACCTGGGTGTGATACCCCCGGAGATACAGAGTGACCTGGGTGTGATACCCCCGGAGATAGATACAGTGTAACCTGGGTGTGATATCCCGAGATAGATACAGTGTGACCTGGGTGTGATACCCCCAGGAGATAGATACAGAGTGACCTGGGTGTGATACCCTGATATAGATACAGAGTGACCTGGGTGTGATACCCCGAGATAGATACAGTTTACTGGGTGTGATACTCTGCGATAGATACAGAGTGACCTGGATGTGATACCCCCCGAGATAGATACAGAGTGACCCGGGTGTGATACCCCGAGATAGATACAGAGTGACCTGGGTGTGATACCCTGACATAGATACAGAGTGACCTGGATGTGATACCCCCCGAGATAGATACAGAGTGACCCGGGTGTGATACCCCGAGATAGATACAGTGTGACCTGGGTGTGATACCCCCGAGATAGATACAGAGTGACCTGGGTGTGATACCCCCCCTAGATAGATACAGTGTGACCTGGGTGTGATACCCCCCTAGATAGATACAGAGTGACCTGGGTGTGATACCCCCAAGATAGATACAGAGTGACCTGGGTGTGATACCCCGAGATAGATACAGAGTGACCTGGGTGTGATACCCCCGAGATAGATACAGAGTGACCTGGGTGTGATACCCCCGATAGATACAGAGTGACCTGGGTGTGATACCCCCGAGATAGATACAGAGTGACCTGGGTGTGATACCCCCCCCCCGAGATAGATACAGAGTGACCTGGGTGTGATACCCCAAGATAGATACAGAGTGACCTGGGTGTGATACCCCGAGATAGATACCCGAGATAGATACAGAGTGACCTAGGTGTGATACCCCGAGATAGATACAGAGTGACCTGGGTGTGATACCCCCAAGATAGATACAGTGTGACCTAGGTGTGATACCCCGAGATAGATACAGTGTGACTTAGGTGTGATACCCCGAGATAGATACAGAGTGACCTGGGTGTGATACCCCCAAGATAGATACAGAGTGACCTGGGTGTAATACCCCAAGATAGATACAGAGTGACCTGGGTGTGATACCCCGAGATAGATACAGAGTGACCTGAGTGTGATACCCCCAAGATAGATACAGAGTGACCTGGGTGTAATACCCTGAGATAGATACAGAGTGACCTGGGTGTGATACCCCCAAGATAGATACAGAGTGACCTGGGTGTAATACCCTGAGATAGATACAGAGTGACCTGGGTGTGATACCCCCGAGATAGATACAGAGTGACCTGGGTGTGATACCCCCAAGATAGATACAGAGTGACCTGGGTGTAATACCCTGAGATAGATACAGAGTGACCTGGGTGTGATACCCCCGAGATAGATACAGAGTGACCTGGGTGTGATACCCCCAAGATAGATACAGAGTGACCTGGGTGTGATACCCCCCCCCCCGCAAGATAGATACAGAGTGTCCTGGGTGTGATACTCCCCGAGATAGATACAGAGTTTACTGGGTGTGATACCCTGCAATAGATACAGAGTTTACTGGGTGTGATACCCCGAGATAGATACAGTGTAACCTGGGTGTGATACCCCGAGATAGATACAGAGTGACCTGGGTGTGATACCCCGAGATAGATACAGAGTGACCTGGGTGTGATACCCTGCAATAGATACAGAGTGACCTGGGTGTGATACCCCCCGAGATAGATACAGAGTGACCTGGGTGTGATCCCCCCGAGATAGATACAGAGTGACCTGGGTGTGATACCCTGCAATAGATACAGGTACCTGGTGTGATACCCAATAGATACAGTGTAACCTGGGTGTGATACCCCAAGATAGATACAGTGTAACCTGGGTGTGATACCCTGCGATAGATACAGAGTGACCTGGGTGTGATACCCCCCGAGATAGATACAGAGTGACCTGGGTGTGATCCCCCGAGATAGATACAGAGTTTACTGGGTGTGATACCCCGAGATAGATACAGAGTGACCTGGGTGTGATCCCCGAGATAGATACAGAGTTTACTGGGTGTGATACCCCGAGATAGATACAGAGTGACCTGGGTGTGATACCCCCAAGATAGATACAGAGTGACCTGGGTGTGATACCCTGAGATAGATACAGAGTGACCTGGGTGTGATACCCCCCGAGATAGATCCCCGAGATAGATACAGTGTGACCTGGGTGTGATACCCCCCGAGATAGATACAGAGTGACATGGGTGTGATTACCCCCCCCCATGATAGATACAGAGTGACATGGGTGTGATTACCCCCCCCATGATAGATACAGAGTGACATGGGTGTGATTACCCACCGTGATAGATACAGAGTGACCTGGGTGTGATACCTCTCAAGATACAATGTAGGTAAACTTTCGAACCAGTAGCTTTTTATGTGTAAAAGTGACTTTGAAATGTTTTGTATAAATCAGTGCTTTTTATGTGTGAAAGTGACTTTGAAATGTTTTGTATAAATTAGTGCTTTTTATGTGTGAAAGTGACTTTGAAATGTTTTGTATAAATCAGTGCTTTTTATGTGTGAAAGTGACTTTGAAATGTTTTGTATAAATTAGTGCTTTTTATGTGTGAAAGTGACTTTGAAATGTTTTGTATAAATTAGTCTACCCATACGATTCTCATTAGTATTCTATACACACACACATTCTAAACAAACACATACACACACACATTCTAAACAAACACATACACACACACATTCTAAACAAACACATACACACACACATTCTAAACAAACACAAATATCTTGTGAAAACATTTAAGCTATTACCAACTGATATGAAACTAAAGATTGCTGCAGTATACTGAGAGATTTTAGAGTTAAAAGGTCTATTACTAATGTCTTGAATATTTTGATATTCGAAATTCACTATTTTTGTCACATGACTGATCTTGCGTAGTTTGTGCAAGAAACATTTTGAATACATAATGTGAAAAATGAACAAAGAGCATTAAGATTTCGTTGTTTATGGGTTTAATAAGTTTGCGAAACTCTATATACATGTACATGTGCAAGAAATTATGTATTTTATGGGTGAAGCTTGATAGGTTTGTTTATTTATCTTTTATATCCATATTATGCAAAGTGTTCAGTTTTTAACAACATATGCAATACATAACTTGTAATAATAACTATGAATGTAAATGTGATTGAAAAAACATCTGAAAAATTGCTTCATGAGCTATTTCACATGCATTACAGTCAAACCTGTCTTAAGCAGCCAGCCAAGGGAATAACAGATAGCGGCTGCTTAACATAGATGGCTGCTTAATAGACTCTAAGAGGTCAAATGTATAATAAAACAACATATTGGGAATCTAGTAACTGGCTGCTTAACACAGGTGGCTGCTTAATAGAGGTCAAATGTATAATAAAACAACATATTGGGAATCTAGTAACTGGCTGCTTAACACAGGTGGCTGCTTAATAGAGGTCAAATGTATAATAAAACAACATATTGGGAATCTTGAAACTGGCTGCTTAATACAGGTTGGCTGCTTAATAGAGGTGACCACTAGCACAGGTTTGACTGTATTTGACAAAACTACTTTCCCTGCCTTTGTATGCTGTTGAAAAACTTACCATTCTCAACTGCTAACCTCTCCATCTACAAATAAACACACTTCAAATAATTGCATTCATCAACAGTGATTGCTAGAAGATATTGCTTACAGTCAAACCTGTCTTAAGCAGCCAGCCAAGGAATCACAGATAGTGGCTGCTTAACACAGGTGGCTGCTTAAAGCAGCATTACATCGTATGAAATAAAATATATTTGAAAAATTCAATTTTTACGTATGGGTAGCAATGCTGCTACACATTCTAACATTATACTTTGTGTGCTTATGTTCATTTGGTAAACAGTGTATTTTTGCGATAAAACAAACTCGAAACCGAAAGTAGATCTTTCCGAGTCGATCGGTCACGCACTTGTTTACATTCAGAATGCATCGACCCCATTTGTCCCACGTTGTCTGTTTTTAATTAAATTACTTGATTGACATTTCTACATCCCTGCGAGGGGTTCGACATTAGAGGAAGATAGATAGATAGTATTTCATGTTCAAAATATATACGTTGTTTTCTACATCCTCTGTTGTTTCACGCATGCGCGCTGTGCGTGTTTACATTTCATGTGTTGATAAACAAATTTGCATATACGACGGTTTAAATTTATTGGAATTTTATCGTTACTGAGCGACTATTTCGATTTTTGTAAACACACACACATTAGTATTTATATTTTACCCAAAACATCCTTTATTACGATGTAATGCTGCTTTAATAGAGGTCAAATGTATAGTAAACCAGCATATTGGGAATTTGAAAACTGGCTGCTTAATACAGGTTAGCTGCTTAATAGAGGTGACCACCAATACAGGTTTGACTGTAGTTTATACACATATCATTCACTCTTACGGTGCTGGAAGCGAGTATATTTATTTTTTGCAAACAGCATAGAGCCAGATCAGATGGCACAGAACGGGCACAAAACATGCTATCTGTTCAGGCTCTATGCTGTTTACTATTCGGTTCGTGGTGCAAAAACACTTGGCTGAATAGCAAACAACATAGTTCCTGATCAGATGCGGCGTAATGCCACGGCTGATCTGGAGGATCTATATTGTTTGCACATTCCTTCCAAGTGTGTGTGTTTTACATTTATTTATCGTCGCTACCGGTTGCCCATATGAGCGACGCCTCCTGAAGAGATTAGTCATTTTAGATTTTTGGAGGATAGTGCAATGATACAGACAGAGACACAATCGAGAGTCTCATCTGGTTCTTTTATGTGCACGGTGTAAAGCACCGACACAAGACCTCGGTTTAACGTCCCATCTGAAAGACTGTTAATTTTATTAGGGTCAGACGGGGGATCAAACCTGCGATCCCTGGATTACCAGTCCAGCATGTTACCCCTGGACTACATATCCGTCTGTATTCCTTCCAATTTATTCAATATTTTAAGGATTAACCCCACTGCGAAACAAGTTCTTACAACATTAGTCTACTCACTCTTGGGCCCTCTTTCCTGATGGAAACCATAGTGATAAGGGAAATTCAAGGATGAGGAAACGTGGATTATAAGTGTCTTGTCTAAGGAAACCACTTTGTAACTACAGTATCACGCCGGGATACATATAATTGAAAACAAACGGTTTAATAGAACATGCATTTTGAGCAGTTCTGTATTGCTTGTGGGCACCAGCAGACACTGTTGTAATAATGTCTTGGGTCTATGTGTTCCCAATAAACCAACCGTGAATACATGTAACATCTTGGCCAGATAACTGTATATAACTGTATATAACTGTATATATCTGTATATAACTGTATATAACTGTATATAACTGTATATAACTGTATATATCTGTATATAACTGTATATAACTGTATATAACTGTATATAACTGTATATAACTGTATATATCTGTATATAACTGTATATAACTGTATATAACTGTATATAACTGTATATAACTGTATATAACTGTATATAACTGTATATATCTGTATATAACTGTATATAACTGTATATAACTGTATATAATTGTATATAACTGTATATAACTGTATATAATTGTATATAACTGTATATAACTGTATATAACTGTATATAACTGTATATAACTGTATATAATTGTATATAACTGTATATAACTGTATATAACTGACCGTGAATACATGTAACATCTTGGCCAGCTAAATGTATTCACGGTCAGTTATATACAGTTATATACAGAATTGTGATTCAGTAACATCACACATTATACAGTGCGTGTCATGCATTGAATTGTGATTCAGTAACATCACACATTATATATACAGTGCGTGCCATGCATTGAATTGTGATTCAGTAACATCACACATTATACAGTGCGTGCCATGCATTGAATTGTGATTCATTAACATTATACAGTGCGTGCCATGCATTGAATTGTGATTCAGTAACATCACACATTATACAGTGCGTGCCATGCATTGAATTGTGATTCAGTAACATCACACATTATACAGTGCGTGCCATGCATTGAATTGTGATTCAGTAACATCACACATTATACAGTGTGTGCCATGCATTGAATTGTGATTCAGTAACATCACACATTATATATACAGTGCGTGCCATACATTGAATTGTGATTCAGTAACATCACACATTATATATACAGTGCGTGCCATACATTGAATTGTGATTCAGTAACATCACACATTATATATACAGTGCATGCCATACATTGAATTGTGATTCAGTAACATCACACGTTATACAGTGCGTGCCATGCATTGAATTGTGATTCAGTAACATCACACATTATATATACAGTGCGTGCCATACATTGAATTGTGATTCAGTAACATCACACATTATATATAGTGCGTGTCATGCACTGAATTGTGATTCAGTAACATCACATATTATACAGTGCGTGCCATACATTGAATTGTGATTCAGTAACATCACACATTATATATACAGTGCGTGCCATACATTGAATTGTGATTCAGTAACATCACACGTTATACAGTGCGTGCCATGCATTGAATTGTGATTCAGTAACATCACACATTATACAGTGCCTATCATGCACTGAATTATGATTCAGTAACATCACACATTATACAGTGCGTGCCATACATTGAATTGTGATTCAGTAACATCACACATTATATATAGTGCGTGTCATGCACTGAATTGTGATTCAGTAACATCACATATTATACAGTGCGTGCCATACATTGAATTGTGATTCAGTAACATCACACATTATATATACAGTGCGTGTCATGCACTGAATTGTGATTCAGTAACATCACACGTTATACAGTGCGTGCCATGCACTGAATTGTGATTCAGTAACATCACACATATATACAGTGCCTATCATGCACTGAATTATGATTCAGTAACATCACACATTATACAGTGCGTATCATACATTGAATTGTGATTCAGTAACATCACACGTTATACAGTGCCTATCATGCACTGAATTGTGATTCAGTAACATCACACATTATACAGAGCGTGTCATGTGTCATGCACTGAATTGTGATTCAGTAACATCACACATTATACAGAGCGTGTCATGCACTGAATTGTGATTCAGTAACATCACACATTATACAGTGCGTGCCATGCATTGAATTGTGATTCAGTAACATCACACGTTATACAGTGCGTGTCATGCACTGAATTGTGATTCAGTAACATCACACATTATACAGTGCATGCCATGCATTAAATTGTGATTCAGTAACATCACACATTATACAGTGCGTGCCATGCACTGAATTGTGATTCAGTAACATCATACGTTATACAGTGCGTGTCATGCACTGAATTGTGATTCAGTAACATCACACATATATACAGTGCCTATCATGCACTGAATTATGATTCAGTAACATCACACATTATACAGTGCGTATCATACATTGAATTGTGATTCAGTAACATCACACGTTATACAGTGCCTATCATGCACTGAATTGTGATTCAGTAACATCACACATTATACAGAGCGTGTCATGTGTCATGCACTGAATTGTGATTCAGTAACATCACACATTATACAGTGCGTGCCATGCATTGAATTGTGATTCAGTAACATCACACGTTATACAGTGCCTATCATGCACTGAATTGTGATTCAGTAACATCACACATTATACAGAGCGTGTCATGCACTGAATTGTGATTCAGTAACATCACACATTATACAGAGCGTGTCATGCACTGAATTGTGATTCAGTAACATCACACATTATACAGTGCGTGCCATGCATTGAATTGTGATTCAGTAACATCACACGTTATACAGTGCGTGTCATGCACTGAATTGTGATTCAGTAACATCACACATTATACAGTGCATGCCATGCATTAAATTGTGATTCAGTAACATCACACATTATACAGTGCGTGCCATGCACTGAATTGTGATTCAGTAACATCATACGTTATACAGTGCGTGTCATGCACTGAATTGTGATTCAGTAACATCACACGTTATACAGTGCGTATCATACACTGAATTGTCAGGTACATGTAAGTGATTGCTACAGGCATACATACCCGGTAATTGTCCGGAAAGCTGTTGCAATAATAAAATCCTGGCCCGAAATGCAGGTACATGTAGTGGGATTTCACTTATAGTGTATCCTCATCAGATAAATTACCATAACAGTACAGACTTTTGGGCATCTCAACCACAATGAGAACAGATTATGCATGAGCCTTTATGAATGTCACAAACTGAAATGATTCAAGATGACTAATCATCTTCTGTTGTCTCGGATCATTTCAATGCTGTGACATAAGCTCTTGTCTCAAATCATTTCATGCTGTGACATAAGCTCTTATCTCAAATCATTTCATGCTGTGACAAGCTCTTGTCTGAATTTGTCATTCCATGCTGTGATGCTCAAAGAGGCTTGACCAGAATCTGTTCTCACTGTGACAGGGTTACTATACCATGTATCTGTGTATGAGCTTCTCCGTGTCCTCAGTTGTCTCCTTTCCAGGTTCTCCGACGTCAGATCTCTGTGATGCGAGATCTTCACTATTGCAGTTCTTCTCATCTTCATTCCATCTGCTCGCGGATTTCTGATGATTAGGCACTTTAAATGACTTTCGTGAAACATGCGAGTTGTGTAAATGACGTACATCCAAATTTCGTGCATGTATATATTGCTCAGTGTTTTGGGGGTAATTTGAACGATGAAACACAGCTGAAGAGGAACTGGTTGTGAAGAGTGTTCGGGGGTTGTATGCTGTGCGTAGAGAAGGTACTCTATATCTGGTGCTGCTCACCCATCCTAGGCACAGTTTAAAAAGGCAATTTGGATTGTTGTTGCAAAGGCAAGGTAGATTCCTCATTGTTGATATATTGGTCCGCATCTGTATCACCTGCAATACATACAAAATTGTTGTCAGGCTATATCAACTCAATACCTTGTTTTTACGGTTTCCCGACCGACCCTTTCTTTACCAAATGAAATTAAAAAGATTTTTCACATTTCTGTGTGCCCAGATCCATCTGTAAAAATAACCCTGTCACTATCAAGGCTATATATATACTGTAGTCCGGTGGTAACACGCTGGACTGGTAATCCAGGGATCACAGATTCGAGCTCCCATCTGACCCAAATAAAATTAACAGTCTTTCAGATGGGACTTTAAACCGAGGTCTTGTGTCGGTGCTGTACACCGTGCACATAAAAGAACCAGAGGAGATTCTGGAATGTGTCTCTCTCTGTATCATTGTACTATCCTCCAAAAATCTAAAATGACTAATCTCTTCAAGAGGCATCGATCATATGGGCAACTGGTAGCGACGATAAATAAACATAAACCATACACAAGGCTATATAATAAAAATGACACACCGTCACTATCAAGGCTATATATAGCTATATATATTGAGGAGAAGATATATATATATATATATATATATATAGCCTTGATAGTGACAGGGTGTCATTTTAAAACTTGCGTTTACCTACACTGTAGGAACTTTTACATTAAAATTGTTTATGGGAATTTAAGATTTAGGCTGAGCCTCTTTGTTACATTCCAGTGGAGGTCTAATCTGGATTTGAATGTGTCGACAGGGTTTGCAGAAACTACCCTCTCTGGCAGGTCATTCCAGGAATTCACGATTCTATTGCTGAAATAGTTTTTGACGTAACAGTAGTCGTTAACTTGTTTCGCAAATGGAGCTAAAATTAATTTTTTATATATACCTAAATGGGGTGTCCTAGGATATAGGTACAGAGTTCTGGGTGACCTAAGACATGGTTTTTGGTGCCTTATGGATACAATCTAAAGTTCCTGTGGGTAAGTGTGCCTGTACTAGCTTACCTGTTACAGGTAGGACTATTTACACGAGTCTACAACACATTCGTTACATTGTACATGTATACCTCAGGTAAAACTATTTACACAAATGACTTGTCAATGCTGATAATTACGTATTAGTAAGTATAGTTTGCCATAAAAAATTCATACAAATTTACTTGTCAACAGACTTATCGTTCAAATACGCAAATACCGGAAAATCAACACCGGTTTAAAAAAAAATAAGATGGAAAATGGAAAGTAAAGGTGGTAGAGAAAATGAGTTCACGGATGGAATACTCTTCTCACTACTTTTAATAATTTCTCTACTCGCAAGTATGGTATGGTATGTATGTATGTATGTATGTACCATTAATGTCAAACCCATTGCGGGGACCTAGACATGTTTTCCTAGGCATGCTTAGCCGACCATAGCGGTTAACCAGTACTAAGCAATGTGTGAGGTGCCTTGCTCAATGACAATACATACGTGGCCTGACTTGAGTATCGAACCCGGACCGTTCGATTCCAAATCCGACGCTCTACCATTGGACCACGGATGCCACATGGTAGTTTCCTCCATGCACCCGCGTTTTTCTGAGGCTGACCTCTCGTACACGTGTGTACACATTACCTAGCTATGTTAAAGGACAATTACCATAGTGGGGCTACTCGATATGCGCATATAATATATGCACTCTCATTACTTCGATTAAATTCACCGCACATTCTCTCTACTCCTAAGATTGGTCATGGACCCGTGGTTGTTCACTCCTACAAGTACTAGTAGGAAAAATATGAGCATGTTATCATCGCACTCTCTATCTCTGTGAAGCATGTAACTAAATAGTATGGTAGCGGCTTTTAATGTTGGCATTAAGAACGAATTCACCACGCAATCTCTACTTAATTACTACCTATCGGGTTTGGACTTTGGATCACTGACTGAAAATCGTAAGAACTATTGTTTTCACCATATATTTTGTATGTCTATGCGTTTAAGATCTATTTTATTAATCTGTAAATGTACTACAAATACGCAATATGACTGTCAGTGTCATTTTTATAACTTTGTAGTGTTTTAAAAACAAGGTGACAGGAGGGTCAGGCTAAAACGCAGACGCTTATGCAGACGATATGTAATGTATAGGAAAACGCACAGGCACAAGACACACATTTTTTTGGGCCTATGGTCATATATTAAGTAATGTAACTAAGCATTATAATGCGTTTTCGCTATATATTCAATGTGTCTGCATTAAAACAAGTTTACTATATGTTCAACTGGTCTGCGTTTCTCTATATATTCAATGTGTCTACATTAACACAGATAAATAAAACAATTTTCAACTTGTCTTCGTGTTCTCTATAAAACAAATATAACAATTTTAATATTATTATGTTCAACTTGTCTGCGCTATATATTCAATGTGTCTGCATTAATACAAGTTTACTATATGTTCAACTCGTCTGCGTTGTCGCTATATATTCAATGTGTCTGCATTAAAACATGTTTACTATATGTTCAACTCGTCTGCGTTTTCTCTATATAATCAATGTGTCTGCATTAAAAGTTTTAAAACAGATAAATTTGTTTTTTGTTCAACTCGTCTGCGTTTTCCCTATATGTTCCTTTTGTCTGCGTTTTCCAATATCACTATATACCTTTGTTGTCTGAGTTTTCCAATATTACTATATACCTTTGTTGTCTGAGTTTTCCAATATCACTATATACCTTTGTTGTCTGAGTTTTCCAATATCACTATATACCTTTGTTGTCTGAGTTTTCCAATATCACTATATACCTTTGTTGTCTGAGTTTTCCAATATCACTATATACCTTTGTTGTCTGCGTTTTCCAATATCACTATATACCTTTGTTGTCTGCGTTTTCCATATCACTATATACCTTTGTTGTTGGTTTGCGTTTTAGTCTGAGCCGTGACAGGAGGATCAATGGTATATATATATATATATATATATTATATTATATAGAGTGGTGGAACCTATGCTCGGCGTAAATCCCACATATAATGACCAGTATAAAATGTTAATTGCACTTGCCGTATATTATTATTTTCTTAAGTCGTGAAAACAACTCAAAAAACTCGTGTTGACACTTTTAGCTTCATCACGTGACCTTGCTGCTCAATACAGCTATCGCAACGGTGTCGGTCGGCACCCGTTTATATAGGGAACTGAAGACTTCAGGGCACCTATGCACGGCGTACTTATTATTGTTTAGTTATCCACCATAACTTGTTTAATATCTTATTTTGATATAGTACATCATTGAATAAAAACCTTAATGGTCTTAATCAGAAATGGTATGTCAAACACCTCGAGGAGGAAGATATAGATCTAGACATGTTGCGCTTCAAACTGCAAATAAGTTAGGCTAAAAGTATGAGTAGTTAAAAGCATAAATATAAGAAAGTAATGAAAAATAAGTTGGTTATTAAGAGTTTAAAAGCAACCGGGCAGAACAACTATGGGCTGGCATGTTCAAAACAGCAAACTGCCGTATTGACAGACTCGTAGCCACACTGAGGAAAATGAGGCACAGACTCGTAGCTACACTGAGGCGAATGAGGCACATACTCATTGCCACACTGAGGAAAATGAGGCACAGACTCGTAGCTACACTGAGGCAAATGAGGCATAGACTCGTAGCCACACTGAGGCACAGACTCGTAGCCACACTGAGGCAAATGAGGCACAGACTCATAGCCGCACTTAGGCGGATGAGGCACAGACTCGTAGCCACACTGAGGTGAATGAGGCACATACTCATTGCCACACTGAAGTGAATGAGGCACAGACTCGTAGCCACACTGAGGAAAATGAGGCACAGACTCATAGCCACACTGAGGAGAATGAGGCACATACTCATAGCCACACTGAGGTGAATGAGGCACAGACTCGTAGCCACACTGAGGCGAATGAGGCACTTGCCTTGGTTGGAATTTGGCAAGAAACGAACAACAAATGTAGGAAAAGAACAGCATGCTGTAGAAAATCACATGTTTCGATCTTGTTAACATATCTGCATATACCTTCATTCTATTTCGTTCATGGGGACTCGGGTATTGTACCGTGATTGCCTTCAGAATGCACCAAAATGCACAGACAAGCTTCTAACAAACAACAAATTCCGGGGGTGGGAGCTTGCACCATCATAACCCTAGAAAGTTTGCCATGATTATTTTCAGCTTCTGGCTACGCCACTGAATTACTCTATGGTAGGGAGATGGACAATGTCCGGGGGGATATGGTTCCAATGTTCTGGCTACGTCACTGATTGAATTACTCTATGGTAGGGAGATGGACAATGTCCGGGGGGGGGGGGGTATAGTTCCAATGATAAATTGTTCTTGGAATAAAGGAAAACTTCTAGTAGTATGTAGTTGATGTAATTAACCTATGCTCTATGGTAGGGAGATGGACAATGTCCGGGGGGGGATATGGTTCCAATGTTCTGGTTACGCCACTGATTGAATTACTCTATGGTAGGGAGATGGACAATGTCCGGGGGGGTTGGTTTGGTTGGTGCACTGATTGAATTACTCTATGGTAGGGAGATGGACAATGTCCGGGGGGGGTATGGTTCCAATGGTCTGGCTACGCCACTGATTGAATTACTCTATGGTAGGGAGATGGACAATGTCCGGGGGGGTATGGTTTCAATGGTCTGGCTATGCCACTGATTGAATTACTCTATGGTAGAGAGATGGACAATGTCCGGGGGTATGGTTCCAATGATAGATTGTTCTTGGAATAAAGTAAAACTTGTAGTAGTCTGTAGTTGCTGATATTAACCTATGACTTCAGGAATGGTAGTGGTGTGCGGGACGGGAGAGTGGAACTAGGTAATTTTCAATGGGGATAGCAACCAGATCATTATGAATTTTATACATAACGTGATAACTTACTGTCAATACGCCGTTGAACTAACCTGCGTAGATTTAGGGAATTGAGCATATCTGTAACACTAAGGTACGATAGAAGTCAGCCTTTATCCAAGGGCTGCTCTTCGCTGGACACCTTCAATTTGGTCTATCAGTGTTTGGGTATGGGGCGACCAAATCTTGGAGCCATGTTCCAGCTGAGGTCTCGCTAGAGTCTGGTAAGCCATGGACTTAAGGGGTTCGGATTTGACCTGGATGTTTTATTGAGAAGTTTCTCTATACCATTTGAACTTACTGTTATCATATCTTACTTCATGTTTGGAGGTTTCCATTTGTGTCCTGAATTTTCATTTTACAAAGGGCGCTAAGTTTTATTGGGGATTTGGAGCTGAAGACAGACTGAAACTGATTGTTCAGCTTCTTCATGGTGAAACTTGTTTTCATGCTTTAGGGGTGGCGTTGATTTAGAGCATTGCTTGGAATTCTTAAGAAGGGAATCAAGTTTCTTGGCATTTGGTCTGCATGGATGGGATGCATCAGCAGTTCAGCACTGTTAAGATTTAGGATGCTTTCAAGGTATTGATGATAAACCTCTTTGACCTTTTTCCGCACTAAATGTTTGAGGACCAGGAACTTCTTATGATTTGAAGGCGTGCTTGACTTTCTAGTATTTTTAAAGATCCTATTTCGCCTTCTAATCATTCGCTTAACACTCTAATTAACCCCGGGTAGGTGATCTAACACTAATTAACCCAGGGTAGGTGATCTAACACTCTAATTAACCCAGGGTAGGTGATCTAACACTCTAATTAACCCAGGGTAGGTGATCTAACACTCTAATTAACCCCAGGGTAGGTGATCTAACACTCTAATTGACCCAGGGTAGGTGATCTAACACTCTAATTGACCCAGGGTACGTGATCTAACACTCTAATTAACCCAGGGTAGGTGATCTAACACTCTAATTGACCCAGGGTAGGTGATCTAACACTCTAATTAACCCAGGGTAGGTGATCTAACACTCTAATTGACTCAGGGTAGGTGATCTAACACTCTAATTAACCCAGGGTAGGTGATCTAACACTCTAATTAACCCAGGGTAGGTGATCTCTCATCGGTTTGGATAGAATCCATTTATCTGTGAGGGTATTTAGAGAGTATGAGAAAAATCTTCCCATAACACTTCAGTATTTTCTTCTTCCGGTGTTGCACACAGTCACATTCTGGGACATCGTGTAACAATTGGTGTATGATACAAGGTGGTATTTACGACATGTATGTATCATTTATGTTAAACCTCTTTCGGGGACCTAGAGATGTTTTCCTGGGCAGGCATCTCACTGAAACCAGCCCTACCCATAAAGCCTCCAGGGTTTCAGATGTGACAATGAACTGTGAAAGGCTGTTCAACAGTCTGATGCCTGACGGGTGATCTCTGATGAACTCAGTTTACCGCTGCAGGTATAATCTGATGAACATAGGTGAGCAATGCAGGTATATCTCTGATGAACATAGGTGAGCGATGCAGGTATATCTCTGATGAACATAGGTGAGCGATGCAGGTATATCTCTGATGAACATAGGTGAACGATGCAGGTATATCTCTGATGAACATAGGTGAGCAATGCAGGTATATCTCTGATGAACATAGGTGAACGATGCAGGTATATCTCTGATGAACATAGGTGAGCAATGCAGGTATATCTCTGATGAACATAGGTGAGCGATGCAGGTATATCTCTGATGAACATAGGTGAGCGATGCAGGTATATCTCTGATGAACATAGGTGAGCGATGCAGGTATATCTCTGATGAACATAGGTGAACGATGCAGGTATATCTCTGATGCAGTCAGGTGAGCGATGCAGGTATATCTCTGATGCAGTCAGGTGAGAGATGCAGGTATATCTCTGATGAACATAGGTGAGCGATGCAGGTATATCTCTGATGAACATAGGTGAGCGATGCAGGTATACCTCTGATGAACATAGGTGAGCGATGCAGGTATATCTCTGATGCAGTCAGGTGAGCAATGCAGGTATATCTCTGATGAACATAGGTGAACGATGCAGGTATATCTCTGATGAACATAGGTGAGCGATGCAGGTATATCTCTGATGAGCATAGGTGAGCGATGCAGGTATATCTCTGATGAGCATAGGTGAGCGATGCAGGTATATCTCTGATGAACATAGGTGAACGATGCAGGTATATCTCTGATGCAGTCAGGTGAGCGATGCAGGTATATCTCTGATGCAGTCAGGTGAGCAATGCAGGTATATCTCTGATGGAGTCAGGTGAGCGATGCAGGTATATCTCTGATGCAGTCAGGTGAGCGATGCAGGTATATCTCTGATGGAGTCAGGTGAGCGATGCAGGTATATCTCTGATGGAGTCAGGTGAGCGATGCAGGTATATCTCTGATGCAGTCAGGTGAGCGATGCAGGTATATCTCTGATGCAGTCAGGTGAGCGATGCAGGTATACCTCTGATGGAGTCAGGTGAGCGATGCAGGTATATCTCTGATGCAGTCAGGTGAGCGATGCAGGTATACCTCTGATGGAGTCAGGTGAGCGATGCAGGTATACCTCTGATGCAGTCAGGTAAGCGATGCAGGTATATCTTTGATGCAGGTTCTTCTTGACTGTCCTGTATGTATACTGTATGCTGATCTGGAGCAAGAATGTTCATCTCAGATACTGATGAAATGAAGTTCTATTAATGTAGACATGGTGAAACAACAATGGACAAGAATGTGGACATTGAGGAAATGGCATCGGCTATTGGTCAGCTTTCCAATACAATCGAAGAAATACTACAGTTTGGAAAACTAGCTGTTACGGGTAATCTTTATACTTTATACTGCGAAGCAAGTTTTAACAACTTATATTAATCACTCTCGTTGGCTCGGATGAAAGCGTATATGTGGTCATTCATGTGGGAGGAAACCGGAGAAAACCCACCTGTCCGATCTGGCGACCATCGTACCATCTCACATACTTCCCTGTCCGAGGATCAAACCCGGGTCGCATTGGTGAGAAGCAAGCGCGCTAACTTTATTGCTGTTTTCATAATCATCATTGTAATCATCGGCAACAACATCAGCAACATCATGATCATCACCATCATTTGGTTTAAACATATTTATTCGACATTATATAACAATAATGTACAACAAATAATTATGTACACAATAAATGTGGATTGAAATGAAAGCTAAAAGCTTATTGGATTTCTCTCTACCATTTTTTATCTCTGGTTTTTCCTGGGGGAGTCGACCACATATTACCATCATATTTACCACACACGTTTCTGTAACATGTTATACCTACACATATTGCTCATGGTTTGAACATAAATATTATGTATATTATTATAGTCTATTATGAAATGTTATTACTCGTGATAAAACATTACAAGTCATGTGGCAACCTGCACATCATGCTCGGCAAAAGCATAACTACATCTCTGTTGTATCCGGCAAAAGCATAACAACACATCGTGTCTGGCAAAAGCATAACAACACATCGTGTCTGGCAAAAGCATAACAACACATCGTGTCTGGCAAAAGCATAACAACACATCGTGTCTGGCAAAAGCATAACAACACATCGTGTCTGGCAAAAGCATAACAACACATCGTGTCTGGCAAAAGCATAACAACACATCGTGTCTGGCAAAAGCATAACAACACATCGTGTCTGGCAAAAGCATAACAACACATCGTGTCTGGCAAAAGCATAACCACACATCGTGTCTGGCAAAAGCATAACAACACATCGTGTCTGGCAAAAGCATAACAACACATCGTGTCTGGCAAAAGCATAACAACACATCGTGTCCAGCAAAAGCATAACAACATATCATGTATGGCAAAAGCATAACAACACATCGTGTCTGGCAAAAGCATAACAACACATCGTGTCCAGCAAAAGTATAACAACACATCGTGTCTGGCAAAAGCATAACAACATATCATGTATGGCAAAAGCTTAACTACGTTGTCTTGTCTGGCAAAATCATAACAACACATTGTGTTTGGCAAAAGCTTAACTACGTTGTCGTGTCCGGCAAATGCATAACTACACATCGTGTATGGCAAAAGCATAACAAATCATAACTACACAATATGACCGGCAAAAGCATAACAAATCATAACTACACAATATGACCGGCAAATGCATAACTACACAATATGACCGGCAAAAGCATAACTATACAATATGACTGGCAAATGCATAACTACACAATATGACCGGCAAAAGCATAACTACACAATATGACCGGCAAATGCATAACTACACAATATGACCGGCAAATGCATAACTACACAATATGACCGGCAAATGCATAACTACACAATATGACCGGCAAATGCATAACTACACAATATGACCGGCAACAGCATATTGTGTTTTGCTTCTTTATGATTTGTAATGAGCATAGTTAAGACCTTGTATTCTTGTGTGCTATTTCAGAATCCACCGCTGAGTTTGTGAACAACAAGATTGGTAAACTGTTTGGAATGGCACATGCTTATGTAACCTGCTTTAAACGGTACTTGTCCTATTTAAATATTCTTAGAAAACTGCTAGAAATACAGTCAAACTTTCTCGAAAGACCACATCTATTAAGAGACCACTTGTATTAAGAGACCACTTGTATTAAGAGACCACTTGTATTAAGAGACCACTTGTATCAAGAGACCACTGTTTACTGTAGATAGTGGTGGAGTAGTGCATGTGTGTTTACTGTAGATAGTGGTGGAGTAGTGCATATGTGTTTACTGTAGATAGTGGCAGAGTAGTACATGTGTGTTTACTGTAGATAGTGGTGGAGTAGTGCATGTGTGTTTACTGTAGATAGTGGTGGAGTAGTACATGTGTGTTTACTGTAGATAGTGGTGGAGTAGTACATGTGTGTTTACTGTAGATAGTGGTGGAGTAGTGCATGTGTGTTTACTGTAGATAGTGGTGGAGTAGTACTTGTGTGTTTACTGTAGATAGTGGTGGAGTAGTGCATGTGTGTTTACTGTAGATAGTGGTGGAGTAGTGCATGTGTGTTTACTGTAGATAGTGGCAGAGTAGTGCATGTGTGTTTACTGTAGATAGTGGTGGAGTAGTGCATGTGTGTTTACTGTAGACAATGGCAGAGTAGTGCATGTGTGTTTACTGTAGATCGTGGCAGAGTAGTGCATGTGTGTTTACTGTAGATAGTGGTGGAGTAGTGCATGTGTGTTTACTGTAGATAGTGGCAGAGTAGTGCATGTGTGTTTGCTGTAGATAGTGGTGGAGTAGTGCATGTGTGTTTACTGTAGATAGTGGCAGAGTAGTGCATGTGTGTTTACTGTAGATAGTGGAAGAGTAGTGCATGTGTGTTTACTGTAGATAGTGAAAGAGTAGTACATGTGTGTTTACTGTAGATAGTGGTGGAGTAGTGCATGTGTGTTTACTGTAGATAGTGGTGGAGTAGTGCATGTGTGTTTACTGTAGATAGTGGTGGAGTAGTGCATGTGTGTTTACTGTAGATAGTGGTGGAGTAGTGCATGTGTGTTTACTGTAGATAGTGGTGGAGTAGTGCATGTGTGTTTACTGTAGATAGTGGTGGAGTAGTGCATGTGTGTTTACTGTAGATAGTGGTGGAGTAGTGCATGTGTGTTTACTGTAGATAGTGGTGGAGTAGTGCATGTGTGTTTACTGTAGATAGTGGTGGAGTAGTGCATGTGTGTTTACTGTAGATAGTGGTGGAGTAGTGCATGTGTGTTTACTGTAGATAGTGGTGGAGTAGTGCATGTGTGTTTACTGTAGATAGTGGTGGAGTAGTGGATGTGTGTTTACTGTAGATGGTGGTGGAGTAGTGCATGTGTGTTTACTGTAGATAGTGGCAGAGTAGTGCATGTGTGCTTACTGTAGATAGTGGCGGAGTAGTGCATGTGTGTGTGCTGTAGATAGTGGTGGAGTAGTGCATGTGTGTTTACTGTAGATAGTGGTGGAGTAGTGCATGTGTGTTTACTGTAGATAGTGGTGGAGTAGTGCATGTGTGTTTACTGTAGATAGTGGTGGAGTAGTGCATGTGTGTTTACTGTAGATAGTGGTGGAGTAGTGCATGTGTGTTTACTGTAGATAGTGGTGGAGTAGTGCATGTGTGTTTACTGTAGATAGTGGTGGAGTAGTGCATGTGTGTTTACTGTAGATAGTGGTGGAGTAGTGCATGTGTGTTTACTGTAGATAGTGGTGGAGTAGTGCATGTGTGTTTACTGTAGATAGTGGTGGAGTAGTGCATGTGTGTTTACTGTAGATAGTGGTGGAGTAGTGCATGTGTGTTTACTGTAGATAGTGGTGGAGTAGTGCATGTGTGTTTACTGTAGATAGTGGTGGAGTAGTGCATGTGTGTTTACTGTAGATAGTGGCAGAGTAGTGCATGTGTGTTTACTGTAGATAGTGGTGTAGTAGTGCATGTGTGTTTACTGTAGATAGTGGCAGAGTAGTGCATGTGTGTTTGCTGTAGATAGTGGTGGAGTAGTGCATGTGTGTTTGCTGTAGACAGTGGCAGAGTAGTGCATGTGTGTTTGCTGTAGATAGTGGTGGAGTAGTGCATGTGTGTTTCCTGTAGATAGTGGTGGAGTAGTGCATGTGTGTTTACTATAGATAGTGGTGGAGTAGTGCATGTGTGTTTCCTGTAGATAGTGGTGGAGTAGTGGATGTGTGTTTACTGTAGATGGTGGTGGAGTAGTGCATGTGTGTTTACTGTAGATAGTGGCAGAGTAGTGCATGTGTGCTTACTGTAGATAGTGGCGGAGTAGTGCATGTGTGTGTGCTGTAGATAGTGGTGGAGTAGTGCATGTGTGTTTACTGTAGATAGTGGTGGAGTAGTACATGTGTGTGTGCTGTAGATAGTGGTGGAGTAGTGCATGTGTGTTTACTGTAGATAGTGGTGGAGTAGTGCGTGTGTGTGCTGTAGATAGTGGTGGAGTAGTGCGTGTGTGTGCTGTAGATAGTGGTGGAGTAGTGCATGTGTGTTTACTGTAGATAGTGGTGGAGTAGTACATGTGTGTGTGCTGTAGATAGTGGTGGAGTAGTGCATGTGTGTTTCCTGTAGATAGTGGTGGAGTAGTGCATGTGTGTTTACTGTAGATAGTGGTGGAGTAGTGCATGTGTGTTTACTGTAGATAGTTGTGGAGTAGTACATGTGTGTTTACTGTAGATAGTGGTGGAGTAGTGCATGTGTGTTTGCTGTAGATAGTGGCGGAGTAGTACATGTGTGTTTACTGTAGATAGTGGTGGAGTAGTGCATGTGTGTTTGCTGTAGATAGTGGCGGAGTAGTACATGTGTGTTTATCATGCAGACTCCATGTCTGGAGAACTGTCTATAGGTTGATGCCATTACTTTTATTAATAAAGGATTGGAGTCGCGACAAAAGATGAAATGGAGACAGATATTTACAAATATGCTCGTCATCCCAGATTGAGGGAGGCCAGTACAGAATTATTGGACGTGGAGGTTGGTAATTATGTCCCTTTGCAATGAAATCGAAAATCAGTTGAAGTAACTGAAGGCGAGTTGCCGTGGTTTCGTTATTAATTTTGCCAAACCTTTTACAGTGAAGACAGTTTGTTGTATCAGATTACATAGGGTGTGATTGTGGAAAGACAAGTTACTGTATCAGATGGCATAGGGTGTGATTGGGGAAAGACGATGTGTTGTATCAGATGACATAGGGTGTGATTGGGGAAAGACAAGTTACTGTATCAGATGGGACAGGGTGTGATTGTGGAAAGACGATGTGTTGTATCAGATGGCATAGGGTGTGATTGGGGAAAGACAAGTTACTGTATCAGATGGGACAGGGTGTGATTGTGGAAAGACAAGTTACTGTATCAGATGGGACAGGGTGTGATTGGGGAAAGACAAGTTACTGTATCAGATGGGACAGGGTGTGATTGTGGAAAGACGATGTGTTGTATCAGATGGGACAGGGTGTGATTGTGGAAAGACAATGTGTTGTATCAGATGGGACAGGGTGTGATTGTGGAAAGACGATGTGTTGTATCAGATGGGACAGGGTGTGATTGTGGAAAGACAATGTGTTGTATCAGATGGGACAGGGTGTGATTGGGGAAAGACAAGTTACTGTATCAGATGGGACAGTGTGTGATTGTGGAAAGACAAGTTACTGTATCAGATGGGACAGGGTGTGATTGTGGAAAGACAAGTTACTGTATCAGATGGGACAGGGTGTGATTGTGGAAAGACAAGTTACTGTATCAGATGGGACAGGGTATGATTGGGGAAAGACAAGTTACTGTATCAGATGGGACAGTGTGTGATTGTGGAAAGACAAGTTACTGTATCAGATGGGACAGTGTGTGATTGTGGAAAGACAAGTTACTGTATCAGATGGGACAGTGTGTGATTGTGGAAAGACAAGTTACTGTATCAGATGGGACAGGGTGTGATTGTGGAAAGACAAGTTACTGTATCAGATGGGACAGGGTGTGATTGTGGAAAGACAAGTTACTGTATCAGATGGGACAGGGTATGATTGGGGAAAGACAAGTTACTGTATCAGATGGGACAGTGTGTGATTGTGGAAAGACAAGTTACTGTATCAGATGGGACAGTGTGTGATTGTGGAAAGACAAGTTACTGTATCAGATGGGACAGTGTGTGATTGTGGAAAGACAAGTTACTGTATCAGATGGGACAGGGTGTGATTGTGGAAAGACAAGTTACTGTATCAGATGGGACAGGGTGTGATTGGGGAAAGACAAGTTACTGTATCAGATGGGACAGTGTGTGATTGTGGAAAGACAAGTTACTGTATCAGATGGGACAGGGTGTGATTGTGGAAAGACAAGTTACTGTATCAGATGGAACAGGGTGTGATTGGGGAAAGACAAGTTACTGTATCAGATGGGACAGGGTGTGATTGGGGAAAGACAATGTGTTGTATCAGATGGGACAGGGTGTGATTGGGGAAAGACAATGTGTTGTATCAGATGGGACAGGGTGTGATTGTGGAAAGACAATATGCTGTATCAGATGGGACAGGGTGTGATTGGGGAAAGACAAGTTACTGTATTAGATGGGACAGTGTGTGATTGGGGAAAGACAAGTTACTGTATCAAATGGGACAGTGTGTGATTGTGGAAAGACAAGTTACTGTATCAGATGGGACAGGGTGTGATTGTGGAAAGACAAGTTACTGTATCAGATGGGACAGGGTGTGATTGGGGAAAGACAATGTGTTGTATCAGATGGGACAGGGTGTGATTGGGGAAAGACAAGTTACTGTATCAGATGGAACAGGGTGTGATTGGGGAAAGACAAGTTACTGTATCAGATGGGACAGGGTGTGATTGGGGAAAGACAATATGCTGTATCAGATGGGACAGGGTGTGATTGTGGAAAGACAAGTTACTGTATCAGATGGGACAGGGTGTGATTGGGGAAAGACAAGTTACTGTATCAGATGGCATAGGGTGTGATTGTGGAAAGACAATGTGTTGTATCAGATGGGACAGGGTGTGATTGGGGAAAGACAAGTTACTGTATCAGATGGGACAGGGTGTGATTGGGGAAAGACAATATGTTGTATCAGATGGGACAGGGTGTGATTGTGGAAAGACAATATGTTGTATCAGATGGGACAGGGTGTGATTGGGGAAAGACAATATGTTGTATCAGATGGGACAGGGTGTGATTGTGGAAAGACAAGTTACTGTATCAGATGGGACAGGGTGTTATTGTGGAAAGACAATGTGTTGTATCAGATGGGACAGGGTGTGATTGGGGAAAGACAATATGCTGTATCAGATGGGACAGGGTGTGATTGGGGAAAGACAATATGTTGTATCAAGTGGCATATTACTATGACTTATGTAGCAAAAACTATTGCTCGGAATGGAAACAATGTCATAATTAAAATACTCTCTACACCCTTCAAAAGTTTTTTTTTTAATTCTCTTGTTGTTTTTGTTTTGTTTGTTTTTCGTGCCGTGGAGGACACAATTTATTTACATTATGTTAAATAAAACCTATAGAAACATAAACATTATTAATGTGAAATAAGACACATAGAGACAAATTAATTTGTAACATCATCATGTAAATGTTTCAATATTACAATATGATTCTTAGCGTGCAGTTTTTAATTTACGCATCCGCCATCTTTACAGTATGTTCAAGCTCTTAATGCATGTGCAAATATTTCAATTTTGACAATGGCGAAACTGAAACTGGCAAGAATGGTGTAGTTAATTATGAAAGTATTAAATCCTCCAATTTCACTATATATAATATTAACATGTTCTGTGGAAGTCGTAATAGCGCCATGGTAGCGCGTTCGCTTCAGGTGCGAAAGGCCCGGAGTTTGAGCCCCACTGTAGCTGTTGCGATTGTGCCCTTAGGCAAGGCATCTCGTGGAGATGGATTCCATTAGGAATGAGGTCTCGAGAGTGATTAATATATATTAAAGTTGTAAGAACTTGTTTTGCAATCGAGATAAACAAATGTTTTGTATAAACTGGACATGTTCTGCATGGATTGAGTGTAGCAGTTGATAAAGTCTCAAATCAATAGGCTTGTTGATGTAGTTGCACTGTAGCATAGCGACAGGGTAAACAGCAAGAATCCTTCTGTTATACCTAGTTCAATGGGATAAATATAGACACATGGAGTTACAACTTATATATATACAGAGAACATGCACAACTGCCTTAAATACAAATTACTTAGATTCATGAGCATATGTATTCTATTTTATTTACGTGTTTAACTCTTTGCATGCTGGGTAAAATAAAGGCTATAAACAGTTAAAATAATTTAGCAGACGACAATTCATTAATGTGTATTTCTTATTTGTCGCTGAAAACTCTTGATATATGACATGGAATTTCATTTCTATGAAATTGCATAATATATTTGACTGGTTATTATCACCGATAATGTGTAAATAGTTAAATGTTAGATTTATAAAACAAAAGCTATGACTAACCTGGAAACAACAGAATAATATATCCTATATATACCCATACATTGCTTAGCTTAAGTAGAGAAATAAAACTGTTGGAATATTACACTATTGTATAGGTAAGGCAACATACCATAGCTTACAGGTAATGTGGAGTATTGTTTACTGATAACAACCTGACTTACCTGTAATCATACTAATGTGTATATTGTATCGAATGTTTGTTTATAACAGTTATTACTTTGAAAGCAGTGTACATTTATAGGTAGCGCAATATACCATAGCTAGCAGGTAATGTGACATACAAGATACAAGACAAGATACAAGTAACTTTATTTTGAGCCGGATGTACAACAGGAAACACTAGCTACAATAGCTATTTGCCGACAAAAACAAAGATGCATAACGTATGGGTAAAGCAAACACCTGTGGGATAAAACATGGATTAAACAAACACCTGTGGGATAAAAACATAAAGTTACATTGGCATTATAAAATATTATTCAGAAGTTTAAACCTAAAAAATCTAAAAATATCTTAATAATAGTAATATAGTAGTAGAGTAAAACATATTGAGGCAGATCGAGATCAATACAGTGATATCTATCTATCTACATGTTAGCCTGGGTTCCAGTCTGTCGATTTTTCACTTTTTAACTTCTGGCAAAATGACAGCCTGGGGAAACTAGATTTCCGATCGTAGCGCCATCTATTTACATCCACTTTTATGCGGGTGTAGATTTGTAGAACGACAACTCTTCTCTACAAGATAATATCGCTAAATATAGAAACGGAATCGCCGAACAGTCACGATTATACACGATCATTTCCGAATATACACGAATGCTACCATAGACTCATTTACATTGCAAACATATAATGTCCCGTTTCTGTGTTATATTGACGAGATGGCGGATTTTAAATATTACATTCAGATAGTAATGGATCGATTCGGCGTAATTGAAGTAAGGACGACTTAAATCTTGAGTAAATATGTCAAATCAGACGCGCATTGTACTTTTTAAAACTATTTATCGTTCCGTTGACCCGTAAACAATGGCGGCCAATTATAATGTTTTATCAACATTGCAGTGCCTCGCTTTCGATTCAAGTATGTCATTAATTAAGTCACGTGCTAATAGGCATATTAATAGGATTAATGCGAGTCAATAATTACATGACCAAATTAACCCATTTCATTCTGGATACATTTAAAGGCTTTTGCAAACAACATAGATCCAGATCAGCCGCAGCGTGACACTGCGTGCTGATCAGGATCTATGTTGTTTGCTACATAGCTAAGTGTCTTAGCAAGATCATCTGAATAGCAAACAGCATAGTTCTGTGGCGTCTGATCTTGCTCTATATTCTTTGCAAATACTGTTTGAATGGTATCCAGAATGAAATGGGTTAATAGTCTCGATGTTAAAATATATTTATTTGATTGACCAAGCCTGTTCTCAGGCTATCTACATGTATCTATCTTCCTGTAATGTCAAACCCGCCGCGGGGATGATAAATAATGATTTGATTTAAAAGTCTAAAAGGGTTAAATAAGAGTCATTATTGGTAAGAATGTGATATTTATATGAGGTGAACTAGATGGTTTCATGTACAATGAAGGGAACAATAGAGGAGAAGAATTATATAAGACATTCATTCATTCTAATCCCCTACAGACAGATCTGTAGTCCAGTGCTAACACGCTGGACTGGTAATCCAGGGATCGTAGGTTCGATCCCCCGTCTGACCCTAATAAAATTAACAGTCTTTCAGATGGGACGTTAAACCGAGGTCTCGTGTCGGTGCTTTACACTGCGCACGTAAAAGAACCAGAGGAGACTCTGGAATGGGTCTCTGTCTGTATCATTGCACTATCCTCCAAAAATCTAAAATGACTAATCTCTTCAGGCGTCGTCGCTCATATGGGCAACCGGTAGCAACGATAAATAAACGTAAAACACACTCTTGTGGCGTCCGTGGTCCAATGGTAAATCGTCGGATTTGGAATCGAACGGTCCGGGTTCGATACTCAGTCAGGCCACGTATGTAGTGTCATTGAGCAAGGCACCTCACACACATTGCTTAGTACTGGTTAACCGCTATGGTCGGCTTAGCATGCCCAGGAAAACATGTCTAGGTCCCCAAGGGGTTTGACATTGATGGAACATACATACATACTCTAATCCCCTTTTTCTGTATTTTGATTATGTGTAATGTATGCATTGTTCAATATGTATTATATTGGGAAATAAAATATGTTTAAACTAAGGGAACAATAAATATTACACACATCTATATGTAGAAAGTATATTAAATTATGTACAACAGTAGTACATATAGTTGAGAGCAAGCTCATGCTTTATATAAAATACACTGATATAATGCAACCAAATGGAAATAAAAATACAAGTGATCTAAAAGGCACAGATATAAGCAACACACAATTATAAGCATACAAATACAAGGGATACAAGCAAGATACAGTTTAACCCTTTCAACCCCACAGGCCTCTAAATAGGCTTATGAAAAGTGTAGATCCAGATGAGCCGGCTCGTAACGAGCCGTCTCATCAGGATCTGCACTCTTTTGCCAGTAATAATTATTACTATTTTTAGATAAAATTACCCATTTTGATAAATGAACTGGTCCAAATGTAATTTTCTTATTAATTTATTGGTCTAAAAATAGCATGCACCAGTTCATGTCAGTTACTTGGGGTTGAATGGGTTAATGCTAACAACCTGACTTACCTGTAATGCCTATAGTGTATCGAATGTTGTTTATAACCTTTATTACTCTACTTTGAAAGCACAGTCCATCTTTGTATGTCAATATTCAATATTCTACTGGCGAGTGCAATGAAGCATTTCACTACCAATATTGCCTAGCATCAGGCATACAATGAGATATGAGATTGGTTAATCAGGATTAGGGCAAGGAAAATAAAAGTGGCGAGATATCTACAGGACAATACTGACTGCCTATGGCTATGTACTGAAGGTGACCTTTAAAGCTGTACTATAGTTCTCAAAATAGTTTGTTTTATTGGTTGTTATTATTCATACCAACTTCACTGTCATGATGTCATACTTTTCCACTTGCAGTCCATTATTATTAATTTTGGACTGGTGTCAAAAGGCAAGCGTATTATCTTAACCCTTTCCCTCATAGAAGCGCCTCTTGACGCCATTACCAATACGACATACATTGACAATGTAGTAGCCAAACCAATGTTCGTAATAAAGGCCAGAATCTCATGTAGTCCCAGTAATATCTATGGAGGTGAGATAGATATGATGACTACTTATCCACTGCATGATAGCTAAATGGCTGTCGTTTGTATGGAGATATAATAGTATATTAACCTAAATCTCATGTAGTCCCAGTAATATCTATGGAGGTGGTATAGATATGGCGACTACTTATCCACTGCATGATAACTAAATGGCTGTCGATGGTATGGAGATATAATAGTATATTAACCTAAATCTCTAAGAAGGAAAGGGTTAAATCCTTTGTGGAAGTCGTGATAGCGCAGTGGTAGCACGTTCACTTCAGGTGTGAAGGGTCCGGAGTTCGAGCCCCACTGGAGCTGTTACGATTGTGTCCTTAGGCAAGGCATTTAAATTCCATGTTTCCTCTTCTCTCTCCCTCGTGGCTATGGATTCCATCAGGATTGAGGTCTCGAGAGTGATTAATATAAGTTGCAAGAACTTGTTTCGCAATCGAGCTAAAATAAATGTGTATAAAACTTAAATCCTATGCGTACATGTACGAAATTAACAATTTTAATTAGTAGGATCTTGTTATATAAGTGTGTGTGTTTTAAGTAAGATATAAACCTCAAACAGATTCAATATGTAAAATATTGATACTGTCTTCGGCGCTACGCACCTCACACAGTCCAATATGTCAAATCATTTTTGGCTTATATCCTATACGTATTAATTCATCAACTAATTATGAGAGTTTATATGTCAATCATTGTGAACTCATTTATGAGTATTAACCTGTAGAAAATATCAAGTGAAATTAATGAAGTAGTTAAGGAATTGAGACAGTTATGTACAGTCAGACCTGTGTTAGCGGTCACCTATATTAAGCAGTCAACCTGTATTAAGCAGCCATTTACCAGACTCCTAATGTGGCAATTTGTTCAACTAACCTTAATTAGGCAACAAATTCCCCCCGGTGTCATATAAAATATTGACCCCCCTCAAAATAATGAAAAATAATGACCCGCGGGTCATTATTCAGCCATAGAATTTTGACCCCCCTTGTGGAAAAATGACCCCCCTTGCAAATAGCAATATATAGTGGCAAAATATGGAATTTATTATAATTAAATAATAATAAGCACTGTTTAAGGCCTAACAAAATATATTTTGATTCTACGATGTACAGAAGAATAACATAAATATAATGTATGCAGATAATTTGTCTCTTATCAATTTCTAAAGATGATCATGAGGTGGTGGGTGCTGTATAACTAGGAGGTTCACATAATGCATAATATTTACACAGACAAACATAAACCAAATAAGAACAATGACCCCCACCCCCTATGTATACACTGAACATCAATGCCATAGAATAATGGCTCAGATTACGCAGATGCTTATGCAGATGATATGTATTGTATAGGAAAACGCAGACAACAAAGGTATATAGTGATATTGGAAGACAACAAAGGTATATAGTGATATTGGAAGACAACAAAGGTATATAGTGATATTGGAAGACAACAAAGGTATATAGTGATATTGGAAAACGCAGACAACAAAGGTATATAGTGATATTGGAAAACGCAGACAACAAAGGTATATAGTGATATTGGAAAACGCAGACAACAAAGGTATATAGTGATATTGGAAAACGCAGACAACAAAGGTATATAGTGATATTGGAAAACTCAGACAACAAAGGTATATAGTGATATTGGAAAACGCAGACAACAAAGGTATATAGTAATATTGGAAAACTCAGACAACAAAGGTATATAGTGATATTGGAAAACGCAGACAACAAAGGTATATAGTGATATTGGAAAACTCAGACAACAAAGGTATATAGTGATATTGGAAAACTCAGACAACAAAGGTATATAGTGATATAGGAAAACGCAGACAACAAAGGTATATAGTGATATTGGAAAACTCAGACAACAAAGGTATATAGTGATATAGGAAAACGCAGACAACAAAGGTATATAGTGATATAGGAAAACGCAGACAACAAAGTTATATAGTGATATTGGAAAACTCAGACAACAAAGGTATATAGTGATATTGGAAAACGCAGACAACAAAGGTATATAGTGATATTGGAAAACTCAGACAACAAAGGTATATAGTGATATTGGAAAACTCAGACAACAAAGGTATATAGTGATATTGGAAAACGCAGACAACAAAGGTATATAGTGATATTGGAAAACGCAGACAACAAAGGTATATAGTGATATTGGAAAACTCAGACAACAAAGGTATATAGTGATATTGGAAAACGCAGACAACAAAGGTATATAGTGATATTGGAAAACGCAGACAACAAAGGTATATAGTGATATTGGAAAACGCAGACAACAAAGGTATATAGTGATATTGGAAAGAGGTATATAGTGATATTGGAAAACGCAGACAACAAAGGTATATAGTGATATTGGAAAACTCAGACAACAAAGGTATATAGTGATATTGGAAAACTCAGACAACAAAGGTATATAGTGATATTGGAAAACTCAGACAACAAAGGTATATAGTGATATTGGAAAACTCAGACAACAAAGGTATATAGTGATATTGGAAAACGCAGACAACAAAGGTATATAGTGATATTGGAAAACGCAGACAACAAAGGTATATAGTGATATTGGAAAACTCAGACAACAAAGGTATATAGTGATATTGGAAAACTCAGACAACAAGTTGAACATAAAACAAATTTATCGGTTTTACTGCAGACACAATGAATATACATGTATAGCGAAAACGCAGACGAGTTGAACATAAAACAAATTTATCTGTTTTACTGCAGACACATTGAATATACATGTATAGCGAAAATGCAGATGAGTTGAACATAAAACAAATTTATCTGTTTTACTGCAGACACATTGAATATACATGTATAGTGAAAATGCAGACGAGTTGAACATAAAACAAATGTATCTGTTTTACTGCAGACACATTGAATATACATGTATAGCGAAAATGCAGACGAGTTGAACATAAAACAAATGTATCTGTTTTACTGCAGACACATTGAATATACATGTATAGAGAAAACGCAGACGAGTTGAACATAGAACAAATTTATCTGTTTTACTGCAGACACATTGAATATATAGAAACATGCAGACGAGTTGAACATAAAACAAATTTATCTGTTTTACTGCAGACACATTGAATATATAGCGAAAACGCAGACGAGTTGAAAATAGAGTAAATTTATCTGTTTTAATGCAGACAGTAAATTTATCTGTTTTAATGCAGACACATTGAATATATAGAAACATGCAGACGAGTTGAACATAGAGCAAATGTATCTGTTTTATTGCAGACATATTGAATATATAGCGAAAACGCAGACGAGTTGAACATATAGTAAAATTGTTTTACTGCAGACACATTGAATATATAGAGAAAACGAGGGGGGGGGGTCATATAGTTAATATACAGGGTGTCATTATTCTATGGCATGGAAAAGTGACTCACCTCACTCATATTGTTCATATACAGGGAGTCATTATTCTATGGCATAGAAAAGTGACCCCCTCACTCATATAGTTTGCATACTGGGGGGTCATTATTCTATGGCATGGAAAAGTGACCCCTCTCACTCTTACTGTGTAAACATAGGGGGGGTCATTATTCTATGTCATGGAAAAGTGACCTACCCTCAATCAGATAATCTACACTAAGGGGGTCGGTCATATTCTATGTATGGAACAGTTTCTTGCACTGGGAGGCACACGTTATAAAACATAATGTTATCTGTCCTTGCTCATACAATAATAAAATATTATGTATTATGAATGACATAAAACATCTAACACAGGAAGACACAGGTGGATCTGTAATCCAGGGATCGCAGGTTCGATCCCCCGTCTGACCATAATAAAATTAACAAGTCTTTCAGATGGGACGTTAAACCGAGGTCTCGTGTCGGTGCTTTACACCGTGCACGTAAAAGAACCAGAGGAAACTCTGGAATGGGTCTCTCTCTGTATCATTGCACTGGAAACTCTGGAATGGGTCTCTCTCTGTATCATTGCACTATCCTCCAAAAATCTAAAATGACTAATCTCTTCAGGAGGCGTCGCTCATATGGGCAACCGGTAGCGACGATAAATAAACGTAAAACACACACACACACACAGGAAGTGTCACAGTTGATTGCAGTGCTCCAACAATAAGGTTTTATTGCTTTATTATGGGGATATTCACACCTGTGACAAAATTAGTTAGCCACACCAGTCAGAATTATAATGGTTAACAGCATATTATATACGGTAGTTGTACATATTTTCTGGCAAGTTTAAGAGAACATGCATGAATATGATAAGAATGGTTAGTACTGTGCTATTTTATGGTATTTATTTTGAGCTGCATGGTTTCAAATACCAATTAAGTTGGGTGTAACTCTTTTTTCACACATAAATTCAATATAATTTTATTGATAATTGTTAATTTTATAGCTTATGCAATTATTAATAAAATATATTGATAACATTGTTTTTGTAGGCTTTCGGGATGGGGGGGGTCACTTTTTCCTATATTTTGGCGGGTCAATATTCTATATGACACCGGAACCCCCAAAACAATGTTCATGAAAATTAATATTCATAACTATTACACTATACATAACTAATTAACTATATCATTTATTATGTTTATTCCAGCAAGAATGGGACTCATTCTTGAGCGATATAGACAAGACATTAGAAGGTGATGTTAGTGATGCAGTCCAAGTTGGTGAGACTGGTCCCGTGTCAATTCCTGTTGTAGATGCTAGAAGTAATCAGGAAACCAGTCTAAAAGACTACCTTGCAGGAGGTCAGAGTTTAATACTGATTTTGCTGCGTCACTTTGCATGACTACCGTGACACACCCACATTGCCGACGTCATAAAGCAACAGGTGCTGGAGAGATATTGTACACATTTCATAAATCCCATCTCGGAAAGTATTTACGTTGTATATCCTACACAAGGGAGCTACAGTGGAAGTCGTGATAGTGCAGTGGATGCGCGTTCGCTTCAGGTGCGAAAGGTCCGGAGTTCGAGCCCCGCTGGAGCCGTTACGATTGTGCCCTTAGGCAAGGCATTTAAATTCCACATTGCCTCTTCTCTCTCCCTCATGGCGATGGATTCCATCAGGAATGAGGTCTCGAGAGTGATTAATATAAGTTGTAATAACTTGTTTCGCAATCGAGCTAAAATAAATTTGTATAAACTACAGTAACCGCGTAGTTTAAGTCGTTGACCTCAAATCATTCAGTGGAAGTCATGATAGCGCAGTGGATGCGCGTTCGCTTCAGGTGCGTAGTTCGAGCCCCGCTGGAGCAGTTACGATTTTGCCCTTAGGCAAGGCATTTAAATTCCACATGCCTCTTCGCTCTCCTTCATGGCGATGCGTTCCATCAGGAATGAGGTCATAAGAGTGATACAGTGAATAGACGTATCTATGTTCTTTGCAACTACTGTTTGAATGGTATCCCGAATGAAATGGGATAATAAACACAAACGGGAACTGAAAAAGGTGGTCTCTTAATAGACATGGTCTTTCGAGCAAGTTTGACTGTAGCTTGATCATATTTAAGATTACCTGAGGTCATGAGAGTGATTAATATAAGTTGAAAGAACTTGTTTCGCAATCGAGCTAAAATAAATTTGTATAAACTAAATCATTTGCCCAATCGTTGTAGGTTCCAATCCCACTGGGAGTGTTAAATTCTTTCATGTGAGGAAGCTATCCAGCTGGTGGTTCTGCCCAGGTGCTCGGAGGGACACCCGGGTGCTCGTAGGTGCACCCTGGATCTCCCTCCAGCGACATAAGCTGGATAGTCGCCATATGACCTAAGCTGTCATGTGGATTTAAATCCAATAAGTAAACAAATTGTCCACACATACTTGAAGGGGATGTGCTGTAGAATCATACTCCACCACCAATATTCCAAAAATAATCATATGTCATGAATACAGTCAAACTTGTATTAAGAGACCACCAAAGGGATGAGCTAAACGCAGTCTCTAAGCAGGAATGGTCTTTTAATACAGGCTCATTTGTTCCTTAACTCATTTCATTCTGGATACATTTAAAGGCTTTTGCAAACAACATAGATCCAGATCAGCCGCAGCGTCACGCTGCGTGCTGATCAGGATCTATGTTGCTTGCTACATAGCCAAGTGTCTTAGCAAGATCATCTGAATAGCAAACAGCATAGAGCCTGATCAGACGGCAATATTCCGTGGTGGTTGATCTGGCTCTCTTCGTCTTCGTGTATACAGCACTCCTTCACTTATGAAGATTAGGTGCTGGCGCCGTAATAAAAAGTGTTAGTTAAGTGCTTGATCAGAAAGTGCTCATTAGAAAGGATACAGTGAATAGACATACCTATGTTCTTTGCAACTACTGTTTGAATGGTATCCCGAATGAAATGGGATAATAAACACGAACGGGAACTGAAAAAGGTGGTCTCTTAATAGACATGGTCTTTCGAGCAAGTTTGACTGTAGCTTGATCATATTTAAGATTACCTGAGCTAATGTGACAAATCTGTGTTCTTCATCCATCCACTTACCATTCATTCACAATGTCTACAAATTCTCATCTGAAACCTCTGGTTCAACTTTGAACAGCCTTCACCTGAAGCAGGTAAATAAGCAGCATGAAACAGCAGAATGCATAAACAACTGATACAATTTCATCAGCATGTATTTATGTTAGAATCAAGAAGAAACTGTTTATTTTATGCTTTCCAATGAAATATAGAAATTTATCAGTGAAATAAAATGTGTTATTTCACTTGTGGTTGAAAACAGTGGAATAACACATTATTTCTCACTGCTCTGCATGTGTGGTACCTAGCCGCTGCATGTGTGGTACCTAGCCGCTGCATGTGTGGTACCTAGCCGCTGCATGTGTGGTACCTAGCCGCTGCATGTGTGGTACCTAGCCGCTGCATGTGTGGTACCTAGCCGCTGCATGTGTGGTACCTAGCCGCTGCATGTGTGGTACCTAGCCGCTGCATGTGTGGTACCTAGCCGCTGCATGTTGCAATGGTGTCAATGTGAATGTTTTCAGTCGCAAGCTGTAAGTGACGTCGTGTATGAGGTCGCAAGCTGTCAGTGACATCGTGTATGAGGTCGCAAGCTGTCAGTGACGTCGTGTATGAGGTCGCAAGCTGTCAGTGACGTCGTGTATGAGGTCGCAAGCTGTCAGTGACGTCGTGTATGAGGTCGCAAGCTGTCAGTGACGTCGTGTATGAGGTCGCAAGCTGTCAGTGACGTCGTGTATGAGGTCACAAGCTGTCAGTGACGTCGTGTATGAGGTTGCAAGCTGTCAGTGATGTCGTGTATGAGGTCGCAAGCTGTCAGTGACGTCGTGTATGAGGTCGCAAGCTGTCAGTGACGTGTGTATGAGGTCGCAAGCTGTCAGTGACAGTGTGTATGAGGTCGCAAGCTGTCAGTGACGTCGTGTATGAGGTCGCAAGCTGTCAGTGACGTCGTGTATGAGGTCACAAGCTGTCTGTGATGTCATGTATGAGGTCGCAAGCTGTCAGTGACGTCGTGTATGAGGTCGCAAGCTGTCAGTGATGTCATGTATGAGGTCGCAAGCTGTCAGTGACGTCGTGTATGAGGTCGCAAGCTGTCAGTGACGTCGTGTATGAGGTCGCAAGCTGTCAGTGACAGCGTGTATGAGGTCGCAAGCTGTCAGTGACGTCGTGTATGAGGTCACAAGCTGTCTGTGATGTCATGTATGAGGTCGCAAGCTGTCAGTGACGTCGTGTATGAGGTCGCAAGCTGTCAGTGACGTCGTGTATGAGGTCACAAGCTGTCAGTGACGTCATGTATGAGGTCGCAAGCTGTCAGTGACGTCATGTATGAGGTCGCAAGCTGTCAGTGACAGCGTGTATGAGGTCGCAAGCTGTCAGTGACGTCGTGTATGAGGTCACAAGCTGTCTGTGATGTCATGTATGAGGTCGCAAGCTGTCAGTCACGTCGTGTATGAGGTCGCAAGCTGTCGGTCACGTCATGTATGAGGTCTTTTGTGACATCATTCATGGTTGCTTAAGCACAACGTTCTAACTCATTGATTGATCAGTATATGACCCATATTGATTGCGTGTTTGGTGTTAGGGTCATGCGTGTTTGGTGTTAGGGTCATGCGTGTTTGGTGTTAGGGTCATGCATGTTTGGTGTTAGGGTCATGCATGTTTGGTGTTAGGGTCATGCGTGTTTGGTGTTAGGGTCATGCATGTTTGGTGTTAGGGTCATGCGTGTTTGGTGTTAGGGTCATGCGTGTTTGGTGTTAGGGTCATGCGTGTTTGGTGTTAGGGTCATGTGTGTTTGGTGTTTGGGTCATGCGTGTTTGGTGTTAGGGTCATGCATGTTTCGTGTTAGGGTCATGCGTGTTTCGTGTTAGGGTCATGCATGTTTCGTGTTAGGGTCACTAAATTGAAACGATATCCTAAGTAATTTCCACTCAATAACTAGTCAACCATTACATTACATAGAACTTATTGACCATACTGAGAAATGTAGTAACCATAGGCAACGTTATATTTCAGGATGCTATTACGTCAGCAGGTGGTTCTGTTATTGTTATATCATTTGGTCAGCCGGAGGGAGCAGTGAAATGGTTGTCTGATACAGGATGTCCTTTCCCCATGCTTCTCGATTCAGATAGAAAGGTATAGTAAAATCTCCATTGCTTGAGGTCTGTTTAATCAAATTATGCTACATTATATCACACCAACAGATTTAAATTGAGTTTATTATTTGTAACTAGAGTATAGCATTTAGAGAGATGCAAACCCTCGCGCTGGTATTTGGCACAAAGAACTATTTTATCTGTATATAGTCAATGGGAGTGGGCACATTGCTGACCACCCTGATCACAGGCCCTGACCACAGGCCTTGACCGATTTATTCCATGATTGAATTACTTCCTCCTTGACCATCCGTCTATATATCCACAAAGTTTCATCAAAAATTCATCATGAACTTTTTGAGTATTCCTGTATGCACAGACACACATGCACACAGACATGCACACAGACAGACATGCACACAGACAGACACACATACACACAGACAGACAGACACACACACATGCACACAGACAGACACACATGCACATAGACAGACATGCACACAGACACACATGTAGATAGACACACATGTACACAGACAGACACACATAGACAGACATGCACACAGACAGACATGCACATAGACAGACATGCACATAGACAGACATGTAGATAGACACACATGCACACAGACAGACACACATAGACAGACATGCACACAGACAGACACACATGCACATAGACAGACATGCACACATACAGACATGTAGATAGACACACATGCACACATAGACAGACATGCACATAGACAGACATGCACATAGACAGACATGCACACATACAGACATGTAGATAGACACACATGCACACATAGACAGACATGCACATAGACAGACATGCACATAGACAGACATGCACATAGACAGACATGCACACAGACAGACACACATGCACATAGACAGACATGTAGATAGACACACATGCACACATAGACAGACATGCACATAGACAGACATGCACATATACAGACATGCACATAGACAGACATGCACATAGACAGACATGCACATAGACAGACATGTAGATAGACACACACATGCACACAGACAGACACACATAGACAGACATGCACACAGACAGACACACACACACACAAGACAAACACACATGCACATACGACAGACACACACATGCACACAGACAGACACACACACAAGACAAACACACATGCACACAGACAGACACACACACAAGACAAACACACAGACACATGCACACAGACAGACACACATAGACAGACATGCACACAGACAGACACACACACAAGACAAACACACATGCACACAGACACATAAGACAGACACACACATGCACACAGACAGACACACACACATAGACAGACATGCACATAGACAGACACACATGTACATAGACAGACACAGACAGACAGACACACACACATAAAGACAGACACAACATGCACACAGACACACACACATATACAAAATCAATAACGACGTTCCTAACTGAGGGTTAGCTAGAATTCCTGTGATTTCGAAGGTGCAAAACCAGTCCAATGGAGTTTCAAGCCTAACTATAACAAAGTTGTGCTAAAGTTTTCATATTTTGGAATAATGGCTTGAAAGAATTATTCTAGTACAAGATTTGACTTATTTGCAGTTTTATATGACATACATGAACATTTGTAACTGGGGCCGTCGTGGCCGAGTGGTTACGGTCGTTGACTTAAAATCACTTGCATCTCACCACTATAGGTTTGAGTCCCACTTGTGGGGAGACTATCCAGTAGGTCAGTAGTAATACACGCGTGCCCAACCGTGTCTGACATGCTGCTCATATAGGCACCTGGGGTCTCTACACCAATAACAGCTGGAGAGCCACCTTAGCTGTCGTGCGACTTTGAGCCCGAAAACAAAAACACTCATGTAACTTAGTAAATTATGAGATTTCTCATTTAATAGTGGTCCCAGTTGGCAAGTAACTATTTTTACAAGGCATGCTGTATCAACAATGTTATGTTTTTCAGATTTACCATACATTTGGTCTCCAGAGGTCAACACTAAAGGTATGTTACTTGTACATAATATGCTTCATAGCTTTAATTTATAAATCATCATCATCATCATCAGTGATTGCAGCACTCTTCATACAGTATATATTCAAAAGGAATTATATATACCATATATATTTTTGGTATTCATACATTAGTTTTTAATGAATCAATAGACAGTATAATTGAGCCAGGTAGACAGTATATGGAATGTTTACCTATAATTGAGCCAGGTAGACAGTATATGGAATGTTTACCTATAATTGAGCCAGGTAGACGATATATGGAATGTTTACCTATAATTGAGCCAGGTAGACAGTATATACAATGTATACCTATAATTCAGCCAGGTAGACAGTATATACAATGTATACCTATAATTGAGCCAGGTAGACAGTATATACAATGTATATCTATAATTGAGCCAGGTAGACAGTATATACAATGTATATCTATAATTCAGCCAGGTAGACAGTATATACAATGTATATCTATAATTGAGCCAGGTAGACAGTATATACAATGTATACCTATAATTGAGCCAGGTAGACAGTATATGGAATGTTTACCTATAATTGAGCCAGGTAGACAGTATATGGAATGTTTACCTATAATTCAGCCAGGTAGACAGTATATACAATGTATACCTATAATTGAGCCAGGTAGACAGTATATACAATGTATACCTATAATTGAGCCAGGTAGACAGTATATGGAATGTTTACCTATAATTGAGCCAGGTAGACAGTATATGCAATGTATACCTATAATTGAGCCAGGTAGACAGTATATGGAATGTTTACCTATAATTGAGCCAGGTAGACAGTATATGGAATGTTTACCTATAATTGAGCCAGGTAGACAGTATATGGAATGTTTACCTATAATTGAGCCAGGTAGACAGTATATGGAATGTTTACCTATAATTCAGCCAGGTAGACAGTATATACAATGTATACCTATAATTGAGCCAGGTAGACAGTATATGGAATGTATACCTATAATTCAGCCAGGTAGACAGTATATACAATGTATACCTATAATTGAGCCAGGTAGACAGTATATACAGAGCCAGGTAGACAGTATATGCGATGTATACCTATAAATCAGCCAGGTAGACCGTATATACAGAGCCAGGTAGACAGTATATGCGATGTATACCTATAATTGAGCCAGGTAGACAGTATATGTGATGTATATCTATAATTAAGCCAGGTAGACAGTATATGCAATGTATACCTATAATTGAGCCAGGTAGACAGTATATACAATGTATACTTATAATTGAGCCAGGTAGACAGTATATGGAATGTTTACCTATAATTCAGCCAGGTAGACAGTATATACAATGTATACCTATAATTGAGCCAGGTAGACAGTATATACAATGTATACTTATAATTGAGCCAGGTAGACAGTATATACAATGTATACCTATAATTCAGCCAGGTAGACAGTATATGGAATGTTTACCTATAATTCAGCCAGGTAGACAGTATATGCAATGTATACCTATAATTGAGCCAGGTAGACAGTATATGTGATGTATATCTATAATTGAGCCAGGTAGACAGTATATGCAATGTATATCTATAATTCAGCCAGGTAGACAGTATATGCAATGTATACCTATAATTGAGCCAGGTAGACAGTATATGGAATGTTTACCTATAATTCAGCCAGGTAGACAGTATATGCAATGTATACCTATAATTCAGCCAGGTAGACAGTATATACAATGTATACCTATAATTGAGCCAGGTAGACAGTATATGGAATGTTTACCTATAATTCAGCCAGGTAGACAGTATATGCAATGTATACCTATAATTGAGCCAGGTAGACAGTATATGGAATGTTTACCTATAATTGAGCCAGGTAGACAGTATATGGAATGTTTACCTATAATTCAGCCAGGTAGACAGTATATACAATGTATACCTATAATTGAGCCAGGTAGACAGTATATGTGATGTATATCTATAATTCAGCCAGGTAGACAGTATATGCAATGTATACCTATAATTGAGCCAGGTAGACAGTATATGTGATGTATACCTATAATTCAGCCAGGTAGACAGTATATGCGATGTATACCTATAATTCAGCCAGGTAGACAGTATATACAATGTATACCTATAATTCAGCCAGGTAGACAGTATATACAATGTATACCTATAATTCAGTCAGGTAGACAGTATATGCGATGTATACCTATAAATCAGCCAGGTAGACCTTATATACAGAGCCAGGTAGACAGTATATGCAATGTATACCTATAATTGAGCCAGGTAGACAGTATATGGAATGTTTACCTATAATTGAGCCAGGTAGACAGTATATGGAATGTTTACCTATAATTCAGCCAGGTAGACAGTATATACAATGTATACCTATAATTGAGCCAGGTAGACAGTATATGTGATGTATACCTATAATTCAGCCAGGTAGACAGTATATGCGATGTATATCTATAATTGAGCCAGGTAGACAGTATATACAATGTATACCTATAATTCAGCCAGGTAGACAGTATATGCAATGTATACTTATAATTGAGCCAGGTAGACAGTATATACAATGTATAACTATAATTGAGCCAGGTAGACAGTATATACAATGTATACCTATAATTCAGCCAGGTAGACAGTATATACAATGTTTACCTATAATTCAGTCAGGTAGACAGTATATGCGATGTATACCTATAATTCAGCCAGGTAGACAGTATATACAATGTATACCTATAATTCAGTCAGGTAGACAGTATATGCGATGTATACCTATAGATCAGCCAGGTAGACCTTATATACAGAGCCAGGTAGACAGTATATGCGATGTATACCTATAATTGAGCCAGGTAGACAGTATATGTGATGTATATCTATAATTAAGCCAGGTAGACAGTATATGCAATGTATACCTATAATTGAGCCAGGTAGACAGTATATACAATGTATACTTATAATTGAGCCAGGTAGACAGTATATACAATGTATACCTATAATTGAGCCAGGTAGACAGTATATGGAATGTTTACCTATAATTCAGCCAGGTAGACAGTATATGTGATGTATACCTATAATTCAGCCAGGTAGACAGTATATACAATGTATAACTATAATTGAGCCAGGTAGACAGTATATACAATGTATACCTATAATTGAGCCAGGTAGACAGTATATACAATGTATACTTATAATTGAGCCAGGTAGACAGTATATGCAATGTATACCTATAATTGAGCCAGGTAGACAGTATATGGAATGTTTACCTATAATTCAGCCAGGTAGACAGTATATACAATGTATACTTATAATTGAGCCAGGTAGACAGTATATACAATGTATACCTATAATTGAGCCAGGTAGACAGTATATGGAATGTTTACCTATAATTGAGCCAGGTAGACAGTATATACAATGTATACTTATAATTGAGCCAGGTAGACAGTATATACAATGTATACCTATAATTGAGCCAGGTAGACAGTATATGGAATGTTTACCTATAATTCAGCCAGGTAGACAGTATATACAATGTATACCTATAATTGAGCCAGGTAGACAGTATATGGAATGTTTACCTATAATTCAGCCAGGTAGACAGTATATACAATGTATACCTATAATGAGCCAGGTAGACAGTATATGCAATGTTTACCTATAATTCAGCCAGGTAGACAGTATATGCAATGTATATCTATAATTCAGCCAGGTAGACAGTATATACAATGTATACCTATAATTGAGCCAGGTAGACAGTATATGGAATGTTTACCTATAATTCAGCCAGGTAGACAGTATATGGAATGATTACCTATAATTCAGCCAGGTAGACAGTATATGCAATGTATATCTATAATTCAGCCAGGTAGACAGTATATACAATGTATACCTATAATTGAGCCAGGTAGACAGTATATGGAATGTTTACCTATAATTCAGCCAGGTAGACAGTATATGGAATGATTACCTATAATTCAGCCAGGTAGACAGTATATGCAATGTATATCTATAATTCAGCCAGGTAGACAGTATATACAATGTATACCTATAATTGAGCCAGGTAGACAGTATATGGAATGTTTACCTATAATTCAGCCAGGTAGACAGTATATACAATGTATACTTATAATTGAGCCAGGTAGACAGTATATGTGATGTATATCTATAATTCAGCCAGGTAGACAGTATATGCAATGTTTACCTATAATTCAGCCAGGTAGACAGTATATGCAATGTATATCTATAATTGAGCCAGGTAGACAGTATATGCAATGTATATCTATAATTGAGCCAGGTAGACAGTATATGTGATGTATATCTATAATTCAGCCAGGTAGACAGTATATACAATGTATATCTATAATTGAGCCAGGTAGACAGTATATGCGATGTATATCTATAATTGAGCCAGGTAGACAGTATATACAATGTATACCTATAATTCAGCCAGGTAGACAGTATATGCAATGTATACTTATAATTGAGCCAGGTAGACAGTATATACAATGTATAACTATAATTGAGCCAGGTAGACAGTATATACAATGTATACCTATAATTCAGCCAGGTAGACAGTATATACAATGTATACCTATAATTCAGTCAGGTAGACAGTATATGCGATGTATACCTATAAATCAGCCAGGTAGACCTTATATACAGAGCCAGGTAGACAGTATATGCGATGTATACCTATAATTGAGCCAGGTAGACAGTATATGTGATGTATATCTATAATTAAGCCAGGTAGACAGTATATGCAATGTATACCTATAATTGAGCCAGGTAGACAGTATATACAATGTATACTTATAATTGAGCCAGGTAGACAGTATATACAATGTATACCTATAATTGAGCCAGGTAGACAGTATATACAATGTATACCTATAATTGAGCCAGGTAGACAGTATATGCAATGTATACCTATAATTGAGCCAGGTAGACAGTATATACAATGTATACCTATAATTGAGCCAGGTAGACAGTATATACAATGTATACTTATAATTGAGCCAGGTAGACAGTATATGCAATGTATACCTATAATTGAGCCAGGTAGACAGTATATGGAATGTTTACCTATAATTCAGCCAGGTAGACAGTATATACAATGTATACTTATAATTGAGCCAGGTAGACAGTATATACAATGTATACCTATAATTGAGCCAGGTAGACAGTATATGGAATGTTTACCTATAATTCAGCCAGGTAGACAGTATATGCAATGTATACCTATAATTCAGCCAGGTAGACAGTATATGGAATGTATAACTATAATTGAGCCAGGTAGACAGTATATACAATGTATACCTATAATTGAGCCAGGTAGACAGTATATACAATGTATACCTATAATTCAGCCAGGTAGACAGTATATGGAATGTATAACTATAATTGAGCCAGGTAGACAGTATATACAATGTATACCTATAATTGAGCCAGGTAGACAGTATATACAATGTTTACCTATAATTGAGCCAGGTAGACAGTATATGGAATGTTTACCTATAATTGAGCCAGGTAGACAGTATATACAATGTATACCTATAATTGAGCCAGGTAGACAGTATATACAATGTTTACCTATGAGCCAGGTAGACAGTATATACAATGTATACCTATAATTGAGCCAGGTAGACAGTATTTGCAATGTATACCTATAATTGAGCCAGGTAGACAGTATATACAATGTATACCTATAATTGAGCCAGGTAGACAGTATATACCTATAATTGAGCCAGGTAGACAGTATATACAATGTATACCTATAATTGAGCCAGGTAGACAGTATATACAATGTATACCTATAATTGAGCCAGGTAGACAGTATATACAATGTATACCTATAATTGAGCCAGGTAGACAGTATATACAATGTATACCTATAATTGAGCCAGGTAGACAGTATATACAATGTATACCTATAATTGAGCCAGGTAGACAGTATATACAATGTATATCTATAATTGAGCCAGGTAGACAGTATATACAATGTATACCTATAATTGAGCCAGGTAGACAGTATATACAATGTATACCTATAATTGAGCCAGGTAGACAGTATATACAATGTATACCTATAATTGAGCCAGGTAGACAGTATATACAATGTATACCTATAATTGAGCCAGGTAGACAGTATATACAATGTATACCTATAATTGAGCCAGGTAGACAGTATATACAATGTTTACCTATAATTGAGCCAGGTAGACAGTATATGGAATGTTTACCTATAATTGAGCCAGGTAGACAGTATATACAATGTATACCTATAATTGAGCCAGGTAGACAGTATATACAATGTTTACCTATGAGCCAGGTAGACAGTATATACAATGTATACCTATAATTGAGCCAGGTAGACAGTATTTGCAATGTATACCTATAATTGAGCCAGGTAGACAGTATATACAATGTATACCTATAATTGAGCCAGGTAGACAGTATATACCTATAATTGAGCCAGGTAGACAGTATATACAATGTATACCTATAATTGAGCCAGGTAGACAGTATATACAATGTATACCTATAATTGAGCCAGGTAGACAGTATATACAATGTATACCTATAATTGAGCCAGGTAGACAGTATATACAATGTATACCTATAATTGAGCCAGGTAGACAGTATATACAATGTATATCTATAATTGAGCCAGGTAGACAGTATATACAATGTATACCTATAATTGAGCCAGGTAGACAGTATATACAATGTATACCTATAATTGAGCCAGGTAGACAGTATATACAATGTATACCTATAATTGAGCCAGGTAGACAGTATATACAATGTATATCTATAATTGAGCCAGGTAGACAGTATATACAATGTATACCTATAATTGAGCCAGGTAGACAGTATATACAATGTATACCTATAATTGAGCCAGGTAGACAGTATATACAATGTATATCTATAATTGAGCCAGGTAGACAGTATATACAATGTATACCTATAATTTAGCCAGGTAGACAGTATATACAATGTATACCTATAATGCAGCCCTATAATTATGTTAATATTCCTGATCAACAAACTGATGCATATACTAAGAAAACTTTGTTTATTGTGGAAGGAATTTCCAAGAAAGTGTGCATATATATTAGTAAAGCATATATTTTAAGAAGAAATTTTCCTTGTAACAGAAATTAATTATACTGTAATTTGTATAAAATATTTAAAATAGCTTTGATATGTTCTCTAATCAGGGAGATCCGTTGGTTCTTGTGCTGTTTTATACGTGTAATAGATATGTATTTGTAGTCCTTTATAGCACATATCACTATAATAAATCTATCCTTTAATATATCTATATACGTGCCCCGCCCACTGCCCTGCTCAGCATCTAGATTGATTCCATAGTAGTAATATAACTTCTGTTACAGGATGACTGTAAGATAGATTTATCCCGAACGACATGGATTATGAGCGAGTAAAACAACACTGTAGTACAAGTACACTCTATAATATCTACACACACCACACCACGCCCACCCCTCCCACACATTTTTTAGGGAGAAGTGCCCCAGAGGTCAATGTCATGGTCCCTAGGGCGCCCACATCACCCTCTAAAATGCTCCCTGCTCCCACACAAATGACCACATTTACGCTTTCATCCACGCCAACAAGATTAATATAAGTTGTTAAAGCTTGTTTCGCAATCGTTGTAAAATAAATACATTCGTTATCTAGCAGATAAAATTGATATGTGTAATATTATATAGTTGTGTCGCAATTGTGTGATTTTTGCACAATGCAAAATGATTCTAACGTTCATATGTTTTGGGAATGTCATCTTATACAGGATTTCTGGATAAAAATTACAGACTTTTTGAGAATTTTTTTAAAAACAGATGATTTAGTTCAATTAAATTATGAATGCATTTCGTTTTGTAATTTCAGCCACAATAACAAAATATATGAAATGAACATTAATTACATTATACTGCTTGCTAAATACTTCATATTCAAATGTAAATGTGAGAAGAGTATACCAACTGGTGCCCATTTTGTTGCATATTTTAAGTATAAAATAAAAATAGAGAAAACAATTGCATTGTTCAAAAACAAGCATACTACTTTCACGCTAAAATGGAGACCGTTTCTGAACAACATTAATTAACTAATCTTTAAATGTTATATAGTACATACTCAACCATCCACACGACTTCTCCTATATTTCTCTCTCTCTTTCAAAAAAATGTAATGATTTTTCTCTCCATCATATGATGTTTAATGTATCTGCGATTTAGCATGGAAATACTATATAAAATACATTAATTTATGTTAGTACATTGTATTGTTAACATATATTGATTTTGTATTTATGTATGTTGATAGAGAAATTTAAAAAATGGAATACACGGAGCATAAATATATCTATAAATTGGCTTTTCCGAATGTACTAACCTGTATGTGACACCTCTGCACTTGCATAGAATAGCCTCCTAGTTGAGGTTGCATGTAATTTTCATGTGAAATAAATCTATTTTTCCAACCCATTTTAAATATATATTGTGCACTCAAATCTTGCCACCTGATCTGCGATGATTTCCAATAAACTGGTAAGAGACCCTGGACCGAGATTATCTGAATTAATATGGATATTTATAACATGAATAATATCCATCTTCCAGATTAGTGATCAAATTGTACCTGGATCAAAATATTATTATTTATCATATAAAAAAATAGTGTTTGTTTATTATAGTGTCACCCTATTTAAAGGGCCAGCCATTGCTGACTTATGAGACACCTCTTTTTTTATGAACATCAGTACTTCCCGAATCCTATGCTTGTGTGCCAGACGTCAGGCTGGTAGGCAATCAGTAACCATTATTTAACTAGCTGGCAGCTCACCAACCGGCCATATCAGAACGAACCCCTAACAAGATTCGAACCTTCGATCTCAAACTCCGTATGCGGACGCCTTAACCACTGGGCTACGGAGACGGTCATATAATATGTAACCAATAATATAAAATACCATTGTCAACTAATTGCTACACCAATAACCGATATTACTGAACAAAACCTTAAGAAATGAGTCTAATGTTTGCACTCAATTAATAAACAATTCTTTTTATAAGTAGGCCCTAAGTAACCAATAGCTTGCCAAAGTAAAATACCATACTTTAATTTTGTTACAGCTTTCACACTTTGACGTACATATATTGATAGCAATAAACCTGATCAGATCTACCTTTCATGCTTGGTTTAAACATATTTATTCCACTATATACATTCACAAAACAATATATGCACACAAAATCAAAGAATAGGAAAGGATCAAAACGGAAGCAGAGCTTATATAGTTACAAAATCAAAGAATAGGAAAGGATCAAAACGGAAGCAGAGCTTATATAGTTTCTCTCCTTGCAGTTCAAAATACACAGTACTATATTGGACGGTGTGGAGCTAATACATGTATACCAAATGTGCATGTTGCTTAGAAATGACAGAAATGTTTAACGTACATATATTGGTAGTTATATGACTAGATCTACCTTCCATGTTTAACGTACATATATTGGTAGTTATATGACTAGATCTACCTTCCATGTTTAACGTACATATATTGGTAGTTATATGACTAGATCTACCTTCCATGTTTAACGTACATATATTGGTAGTTATAGACATGACTAGATCTAGCATCCATGTTTAATGTACATATATTGGTAGTTATAGATATGACTAGATCTACCTTCCATGTTTAATGGTAGTTATAGACATGACTAGATCTAGCATCCATGTTACATATATTGGTAGTTATAGACATGACTAGATCTACCTTCCATGTTTAGTTTTAGTTTATACAAATTTATTTTAGCTCGATTGCGAAACAAGTTCTTACAACTTATGTTAATCACTGTTGAGACCTCATTCCTGATGGAATCCATCGCCACGAGGGAGAGAGAAGAGGCAACGTGGAATTTAAATGCCTTGCCTAAGGGCACAATCGTAACGGCTCCAGCGGGGCTCGAACTCCGGACCTTTCGCACCTGAAGCGAACGCGCATCCACTGCGCTATCATGACTTCCATGTTCAATGTACATATATTGGTAGTAATAAACTGCATTTACAGGTTTGGGGAGTTGCATCACTGGTGTACTATGCTGAAGCAATGCATGCAGGGAAACCTCTTCCTAAGCCATACGAAAATGTTCACGATGATCCGCAACAGGTATGTACGTGCATGCTCATCTGACAAATATTTACACTGCTCTTGTTTTGGCAAACATTAACACTGCTCTTGTTTTGGCAAACATTAACAATGCTCTTGTTTTGGCAAACATTAACACTGCTCTTGTTTTGGCAAACATTAACAATGCTCTTGTTTTGGCAAACATTAACAATGCTCTTGTTTTGGCAAACATTAACAATGCTCTTGTTTTGGCAAACATTAACAATGCTCTTGTTTTGGCAAACATTAACAATGCTCTTGTTTTGGCAAACATTACAATGCCCTTGTTTTGGCAAACATTAACAATGCTCTTGTTTTGGCAAACATTAACAATGCTCTTGTTTTGGCAAACATTAACAATGCTCTTGTTTTGGCAAACATTTACACTGCTCTTGTTTTGGCAAACATTTACACTGCTCTTGTTTTGGCAAACATTAACAATGCTCTTGTTTTGGCAAACATTAACAATGCCCTTGTTTTGGCAAACATTAACACTGCTCTTGTTTTGGCAAACATTAACAATGCTCTTGTTTTGGCAAACATTAACAATGCTCTTGTTTTGGCAAACATTTACACTGCTCTTGTTTTGGCAAACATTAACAATGCCCTTGTTTTGGCAAACATTAACAATGCCCTTGTTTTGGCAAACATTAACAATGCTCTTGTTTTGGCAAACATTAACAATGCTCTTGTTTTGGCAAACATTAACAATGCCCTTGTTTTGGCAAACATTAACAATGCCCTTGTTTTGGCAAACATTAACAATGCCCTTGTTTTGGCAAACATTAACAATGCTCTTGTTTTGGCAAACATTAACAATGCTCTTGTTTTGGCAAACATTAACAATGCTCTTGTTTTGGCAAACATTAACACTGCCCTTGTTTTGGCAAACATTAACAATGCCCTTGTTTTGGCAAACATTAACAATGCTCTTGTTTTGGCAAACATTAACAATGCCCTTGTTTTGGCAAACATTAACAATGCCCTTGTTTTGGCAAACATTAACAATGCTCTTGTTTTGGCAAACATTAACAATGCTCTTGTTTTGGCAAACATTAACACTGCCCTTGTTTTGGCAAACATTAACAATGCTCTTGTTTTGGAAAACATTAACACTGCCCTTGTTTTGGCAAACATTAACAATGCTCTTGTTTTGGCAAACATTAACAATGCTCTTGTTTTGGCAAACATTAACAATGCTCTTGTTTTGGCAAACATTAACACTGCCCTTGTTTTGGCAAACATTAACACTGCCCTTGTTTTGGCAAACATTAACAATGCCCTTGTTTTGGCAAACATTAACAATGCCCTTGTTTTGGCAAACATTAACAATGCCCTTGTTTTGGCAAACATTAACAATGCCCTTGTTTTGGCAAACATTAACAATGCTCTTGTTTTGGCAAACATTAACAATGCTCTTGTTTTGGCAAACATTAACACTGCCCTTGTTTTGGCAAACATTAACAATGCTCTTGTTTTGGCTAACATTAACAATGCTCTTGTTTTGGCAAACATTAACACTGCCCTTGTTTTGGCAAACATTAACAATGCTCTTGTTTTGGCAAACATTAACAATGCTCTTGTTTTGGCAAACATTAACAATGCCTTTGTTTTGGCAAACATTAACAATGCTCTTGTTTTGGCAAACATTAACAATGCCCTTGTTTTGGCAAACATTAACAATGCTCTTGTTTTGGCAAACATTAACAATGCTCTTGTTTTGGCAAACATTAACAATGCTCTTGTTTAATATGTTTATACTACAACAATTAATTCAGTATGTTAATAATAGTAAAAAGAAGCTTTACTGTGCTTTTATCGACCTCAAGCAAGCGTTCGATACCCTCTGGAGAAATGGGTTATGGCAGAAATTTTTTAACTTAAGAATAAATGGCAAATGTCTTAGCCTAATCAAAAATATGTATCAAAATATCAAATCTTGTGTTACGGTAAATTCAAAGTTGTCTAACTTTTTCCCAAGTAATATTGGCGTACGTCAGGGGGAGAACTTGTCTCCTCTTCTCTTTTCTCTATTTCTAAATGATTTAAACACTTATTTTTTTGCAAAACCAGAATAACGAAGGTGTTAGTATTGCAACTGGAGAACAAGTAAATGAATTACATAATTTTTTCAAAATATTTATTTTGCTGTACGCTGATGATACTGTTATCTTATCAGAATACGACTTTAAACAAGCTCTAAAGACTTATGAAAATTATTGCAATGAATGGAAACTAACAGTCAATACATCGAAATCTAAAATTATCATTTTTTCAAAAGGAAGACAACCAGTCTATAATTTTATGTTTAACGACCTACCATTAGAATTAGTAAATGAATATAAATATTTGGGAATTTACTTTTGTAGAAGTGGTTCATTTTATAGATGTAAAAATCATATTGCTTCTCAGGCCACTAGAGCGATGTATAGTTTGATAAGGAATTCAAATCGATTAAGTCTACCTATTGATATACAAATTGACCTGTTTAATAAAACTGTAAAGCCTATTTTACTATATGGTTCAGAAATTTGGGGGTACGGAAATTTAGAAGTCATTGAACTTGTACAACTAAAATTTTTGAAATACATTTTAAATATGAAAAGATCCTCACCAAATTACATGGTCTATGGGGAAACTGGTAGTATGCCGTTACGAATAGAGATAGAATCACGAATAATAGCCGTCTGGACACGTATAATCAACTATAACATAAACAACGTACCAGAAAAACTTTGCACCGTTATGTATAATAGCATATATGTAATGTCAAATAACTACACGAATGAGACACTTAAGAAAAAATCCCCATGGCTTTTTAATGTCAGAAATATATTGTATAAATGTGGTCTAAACAATATTTGGTATGACCATTACCCTCAAAACACTAAATGGCTTAGATTGACAGTTAAGCAAAAACTGCAGGACCTGTTCATAAATGAATGGTACTCACAAGTTGACAACTCGAGCAATAGTACCTTCTATAGGATTTTCAAAAAGGAGTTGAAATTTGAAAGTTATTTGTCATCTACTCCTAAGGCAGTTCTACCGTATATAATTAGATTTAGGACTAGAAATCACCGTCTTCCAATTGAAACAGGAAATTGGGCCAGAATCCCTATTAACCTTAGAACTTGCAATTTTTGTAATGACAAGATTGGAGATGAATTACATTATTTATTAGAATGTCCGAATTTAATTGATAACAGGAAAAAGTATATAAAGCCATATTATTACCGTCGTCCAAACACATTTAAGATGGAACAGCTCATAAATACTACAAACAGATCAGAATTTCTGAAACTGTGCAAATTCATGAAAACAATTTTGCTTGGGATATGATATTGGGATAATTCCTTTGTACTTATATTTGCATTACATGTAATATGCTACTGTAAATCAATGTGTTTTATATATTGTTTGTAATGTCGTTCAGAGCCTCTTGTAACATATTTACATGTATAACCTCATGTGTTCATGCTAACATGAATTGAGAGAAATAAAGGATTTTGACTTTGACTTTTTGGCAAACATTAACAATGCTCTTGGTTTGCTGTTGATGTAATGCTCATGTTTCAGTTTGAACTTATTACAGATGGGAGGTGATTTCATCATAGATGGCAATGGTACTGTAATGTTTCTCTATCCCAGTAAGACCAATGCAGACCGACCCAATGTAGGTTTACTGCTCAATCAGTTAAAGGTACAGTAAGATTTTCCTACGACACTTAAATAGCAGATTTTGTAACTTATGCTAGCTTTGCATAGCAAGTCAAGTGATTATTTCCGTTGCAGCATTTAGATACATATTACTAATCAGATGCAGGCTGTGCTCGCTGATAATGTTACACTTATCATAAAGTAAAGACCTAGATACAGATTGTGCTAAATGTTACACAGGTCCCAGTTGCATGCGGTGTAAGTCGGGTCCCAGTTGCAGGTGGTGTAAGTCAGGTGCCAGTTGTAAGCAGTGTAAGTCAGGTCCCAGTTGCAGGTGGTGTAAGTCAGGTCCCAGTTGCAGGCTGTGCATGTCAGGTCCCAGATGCAGGCAGTGTAAGTCTGGTCCCAGTTGCAGGCTGTGCATGTCAGGTCCCAGATGCAGGCAGTGTAAGTCTGGTCCCAGTTGCAGGCTGTGCATGTCAGGTCCCAGTTGCAGGTGGTGTAAGTCAGGTCCCAGATGCAGGCAGTGTAAGTCTGGTCCCAGTTGCAGGCTGTGCATGTCAGGTCCCTGTTGCAGGCAGTGTAAGTCAGGTGCCAGTTGCAGGTGGTGTAAGTCAGGTGCCAGTTGCAGGCTGTGTAAGTCAGGTCCCAGATGCAGGCAGTGTAAGTCTGGTCCCAGTTGCAGGCAGTGTAAGTCTGGTCCCAGTTGCAGGTGGTGTAAGTCAGATCCCAGTTGCAGGCTGTGCATGTCAGGTCTCAGTTGCAGGTGGTGTAAGTCAGATCCCAGTTGCAAGCTGTGTAAGTCAGGTCCCGGATGCAGGCAGTGTAAGTCTGGTCCCAGTTGCAGGTGGTGTAAGTCAGGTCCCAGTTGCAGGCAGTGTAAGTCAGGTGCCAGTTGCATGCTAGGTCCCAGATGCAGGCTGTGTAAGTCAGGTCCCAGTTGCAGGCAGTGTAAGTCAGGTGCCAGTTGCAGGCTGTGCATGTCAGGTCCCAGATGCAGGCTGTATAAGTCAGGTCACAGATGCAGGCTGTGTAAGTCAGGTCACAGATGTAGGCTGTGTAAGTCAGGTCACAGTTGCAGGCTGTGCATGTCAGGTCTCAGTTGCAGGTGGTGTAAGTCAGATCCCAGTTGCAAGCTGTGTAAGTCAGGTCCCGGATGCAGGCAGTGTAAGTCTGGTCCCAGTTGCAGGTGGTGTAAGTCAGGTCCCAGTTGCAGGCAGTGTAAGTCAGGTGCCAGTTGCATGCTAGGTCCCAGATGCAGGCTGTGTAAGTCAGGTCCCAGTTGCAGGCAGTGTAAGTCAGGTGCCAGTTGCAGGCTGTGCATGTCAGGTCCCAGATGCAGGCTGTATAAGTCAGGTCACATATGCAGGCTGTGTAAGTCAGGTCACAGATGTAGGCTGTGTAAGTCAGGTCACAGTTGCAGGCTGTGTAAGTCAGGTCCCGGATGCAGTTGGTGTAAGTCAGGTCACATATGTAGGCTGTGTAAGTCAGGTCACAGGTGCAGGCTGTGTAAGTCAGGTCACAGATGCAGGCTGTGTAAGTCAGGTCACAGATGCAGGCTGTGTAAGTCAGGTCACAGTTGCAGGCTGTGCTAGCTGTTACACTTAAGGAGGTCCTTTCACGCTTCCTGCTTCAGATATCAAGTTACGGTTGAATTACTATTTCTTGACAACTTTTTTATTTCAGAAAATCCAGACTGCCTAAAGCAGAGACATTTTGTTCACCTATATGAAGGCTGTTGATAAAAGCTAATGTGCAGACAATGGTTGGAGGTTTTGGTGGACAATTTTGTTCTCGTTTTGTGGCAACATTTTCTTTCTCAGTTGCACGGTGTTTGTATTTAATTATGATTTTCTATACTTAGTATGTTTTACTCTTCGAGGCCAGGTCTCATTTTATTTCCCTACAAGACGTTATGGGAGATTCCCATATGCTCCTTAGAATATCTGATTCCTGCCGTATGATACCTGTGTAATGTATGATGTGTGTGTACCGTATCATATGATACTTGTGTACCGTATGGTGTGTGTGTGTCTGCCATATGATACTTGTGTACCGTATGGTGTGTGTCTGCCATATGATACTTGTGTGTGCCATACGATACTTGTGTACCGTATGGTGTGTGTGTCTGCCATATGATACTTGTGTACCGTATGGTGTGTGTCTGCCATATGATACTTGTGTGTGTGTGCCATACGATACTTGTGTACCATATGGTGTGTGTGTCTGCCATATGATACTTGTGTACCGTATGGTGTGTGTCTGCCATACGATACTTGTGTACCGTATGGTGTGTGTGTCTGCCATATGATACTTGTGTACCGTATGGTGTGTGCCATATGATACTTGTGTACCGTATGGTGTGTGTCTGCCATATGATACTTGTGTACCGTATGGTGTGTGTCTGCCATATGATACTTGTGTGTGTGTGCCATATGATACTTGTGTGTGTGTGTGCCATATGATACTTGTGTACCGTATGGTGTGTGTCATATGATACTTGTGTACCTTATGATACGTGTGTACCTTATGATACTTGCGCACCTTATGATACGTGTGTACCTTATGATACTTGCGCACCTTATGATACTTGTGTACCTTATGATACTTGTGTACCATAGGATACGTGTGTACCTTATGATACTTGCGCACCTTATGATACTTGTGTACCTTATGATACTTGTGTACCATAGGATACTTGTGTACCATAGGATACTTGTGTACCTTATGATACTTGTGTACCATAGGGTACTTGTGTACCTTATGATACTTGTGTACCATAGGATACTTGTGTACCTTATGATACTTGTGTACCATAGGATACTTGTGTACCTTATGATACTTGTGTACCATAGGATACTTGTGTACAATAGGATACTTGTGTACCTTATGATACTTGTGTACCATAGGATACTTGTGTACCATAGGATACTTGTGTACCATAGGATACTTGTGTACCTTATGATACTTGTGTACCATAGGGTACTTGTGTACCATAGGATACTTGTGTACCTTATGATACTTGTGTACCATAGGATACTTGTGTACCATAGGATACTTGTGTACCATAGGATACTTGTGTACCTTATGATACTTGTGTACCATATGATACTTGTGTACCATAGGATACTTGTGTACCATAGGATACTTGTGTACCTTATGATACTTGTGTACCATAGGATACTTGTGTACCTTATGATACTTGTGTACCATAGGATACTTGTGTACCTTATGATACTTGTGTACCATATGATACTTGTGTACCATATGATACTTGTGTACCTTATGATACTTGTGTACCATAGGATACTTGTGTACCTTATGATACTTGTGTACCATAGGATACTTGTGTACCTTATGATACTTGTGTACCATAGGATACTTGTGTACCTTATGATACTTGTGTACCATATGATACTTGTGTACCATAGGATACTTGTGTACCTTATGATACTTGTGTACCATAGGATACTTGTGTACCTTATGATACTTGTGTACCATAGGATACTTGTGTACCTTATGATACTTGTGTACCATAGGATACTTGTGTACCTTATGATACTTGTGTACCATAAGATACTTGTGTACCATAAGATACTGGTGTACCTTGTGATACTGGTGTACCTTGTGATACTTGCGTACCTTATGATACTTGTGTACCTTATATTTGTGTACCTTATGATACTTGCATACCTTATGATACATGTGCACCTTGTGATACTTGTGTACCTTGTGATATTTGATACTTGTGCACCTTATGATACTTGTGTACCTTATGATACTTGCGCACCTTATGATACATGTGCACCTTGTGATACTTGTGTACCTTATGATACTTGTGTACCATATGATACTTGTGTACCTTATGATACTTGTGTATCTTGTCAAGTTTATGGTAGTGGTAATGGTGTCGCGGGGCACTTCTATGTGGGAAACAGTTGAAAGGATTTTACGACTTTCATGAACCTCTTAATCAAATGTTAACCACATTGGCCTGATGTTTAGAACCCAAATTCTAACCATGTTGATTCAAGGTCACACTTGTAGGTCATATTCGAGGTTCAATGTCACTCATAGATCAAATTCAAGGTCACACTCGTCAGTCAAATTCAAGTGACTACAGTCAAACCTGTGTTAGTGGTCGCCTCCATTAAGCAGTTAACCTGTATTAAGCAGCTAGATTCCCAATATGATATTTTGTTATACATTTGACCTCTATTAAGCAGCCACTTTCTGTGATTTCCTTGGCTGGCTGGCTGACTGTTTGATACAATTTACAAACATCATGGGTCACTCCAAGATTGATGCGATACTAGAAACACTCATAACAAATATCAAGGGCACCCCCGACGAGTTTAACTGTATAGAATACTATAGGGTTTGCTCTGTATATCCTAAAGTAAGGAAATGATATTTATAAAACTATGGGTAAATGTCGGATCGCATCGAGACGACGAACAGAACCCATGTTCGAGTCATGTCGCTCCATCTTTTGTTAACTTCATATATCATGAAGCGCTTGCTAGATTTATAGTGCATTTTGTATAATTATGAACAGCATACACTTTCATGTGGCTGTCCGTCAGACTGCATCCTTGTATAGAAAATTTGTGCTTTACTGTATTATCTTGCATCAGTCTATGATATGTAATTTTAAGCCATCATGAGGTAAAACCAACTCCTGATGATAGAACAATGAAATTCGTACCACACTAACTAATATTCTGAACTACCGCTTGTTTCAAAGCAATCGGATTAGTCTTAAGTTAATTTACATATATTTTACATATATTTCACATACAATATTTCTCCACTTCACATTAGAGAAAGTACTGTTTGTAACACAGATGCTACTGTTGTGTGTAACCGTATTGTATGTGCAATAATAAATTACATTTTAATACAATACAACTGTATTTATTTTCACTGGTATGAAGGATGATCTGGTCCTAACTTGCTATGGTGTATTTGTTTAATCCAAGTCCTAACTTGCTATGGTGTATTTGTTTAATCCAAGTCCTAACTTGCTATGGTGTATTTGTTTAATCCAAGTCCTAACTTGCTATGGTGTATTTGTTTAATCCCAGTCCTAACTTGCTATGGTGTATTTGTTTAATCCAAGTCCTAACTTGCTATGGTGTATTTGTTTAATCCCAGTCCTAACTTGCTATGATGTATTTGTTTAATCCAAGTCCTAACTTGCTATGGTGTATTTGTTTAATTCAAGTCCTAACTTGCTATGGTGTATTTGTTTAATCCAAGTCCTAACTTGCTATGGTGTTTTTGATTAATCCAAGACCTAACTTGCTATGGTGTTTTTGGTTAATCCAAGTCCTAACTTGCTATGGTGTTCTTGTTTAATCCCAGTCCTAACTTGCTATGGTGTTTTTGATTAATCCCAGTCCTAACTTGCTTAATCCCAGTCCTAACGTGCTATGATGTTCTTGTTTAATCCCAGTCCTAACTTGCTATGGTGTTTTTGATTAATCCCAGTCCTAACTTGCTATGGTGTTTTTGATTAATCCCAGTCCTAACTTGCTATGGTGTTTTTGTTTAATCCCAGTCCTAACTTGCTATGGTGTTTTTGGTTAATCCAAGACCTAACTTGCTTAATCCCAGTCCTAACGTGCTATGATGTTCTTGTTTAATCCCAGTCCTAACTTGCTATGGTGTTTTTGTTTAATCCCAGTCCTAACTTGCTATGGTGTTTTTGATTAATCCAAGCATTGTGTCAACATACGCTTGGCAAGATTATTTACATAAACATGTGCATATAACAATGCTGCCTGTGCTTGTCAATAGCATCCACTACAAACATTTCCTACTATTTTCAATACAATCCACAATATACGTTCTTGTAAACTCTACCTTTCGTTCGCAATCCATATTGTAAGATATCAAACAAAAGGATACACCGTTGGTATGTATATCCATTCCACAATCAAGATATCAAACTAAAGGATACACTGTTGCTATGTATATCCATTCCGCAATCCACATCTTACAATAGTAAGATATCAAACAAAAGGATACACTGTTGCTATGTATATCCATTCATTTTTTTAATGTTTTAATGTATCAGAAATAAAATATATTCTTAGTGTAAAACAAAAACAATACACATTTATGTCATACAACCGTCGTACACGACACATTTACGTCCTACAACCGTCGTACGCGACACATTTATGTCCTACAACAGACGTACACGACACATTTACGTCCTACAACTGTACTAGACAAACCATCCACTATACCACCATCCTTCACATTATGTCATACCACCATCCTTCATATTATGTCATACCACCATCCTTCACATTACGTCATACCACCATCCTTCACATTATGTCATACCACCATCTGTCACATTATGTCATACAACCATCCTTCACATTATGTCATACCACCATCCTTCACATTATGTCATACCACCATCCTTCACATTATGTCATACCACCATCCTTCACATTATGTCATACCACCATCCTTCACATTATGTCATACCACCATCCGTCACATTATGTCATACAACCATCCTGCATGACACATTTATGTCATACAACCGTCCTGCAGGACACATTTATGTCATACAACCGTCCTGCAGGACACATTTATGTCATACAACCGTCCTGCACGACACATTTATGTCATACAACTGTCCTGCATGACACATTTATGTCACACAACCATCCTGCATGACACATTTATGTCATACAACCATCCTGCATGACACATTTAGGTCATACAACCATCCTGCACGACACATTTATGTCATACAACCATCCTGCATGACACATTTATGTCATACAACCATCCTGCATGACACATTTAGGTCATACAACCATCCTGCATGACACATTTAGGTCATACAACCATCCTGCACAACACATTTATGTCATACAACCGTCCTGCACGACACATTTATGTCATACAACCATCTGCACGACACATTTATGTCATACAACCGTCCTGCACAACACATTTATGTCATACAACCATCCTGCATGACACATTTATGTCATACAACCGTCCTGCACAACACATTTATGTCATACAACCATCCTGCATGACACATTATGTCATAAATGACACATTGATAATCGTATCAATTCATATGTGTACACAGCTAATTCACATTTTAATGAAATCTTTCACCTTTGGCACGATTGCAACTCTATTGCGTTAACTCATTTTCACATTTAGTTTCTTCAACAGAATTCATTCGACTTCATTTTCAAATTCCAGCAAATCTTGTGTGCTCTATTCGCGAGTGTCTTTACTGTCTCTGGGGTAATACTATGTTCTTGCACTTATCTAACATCTCCTGGCCTGCCAGGCAAAACCTCTGTTAACTGTGCGGACAACCGTTAGCCCAATGGCCTCTCATACCTGTAAAGTACAACAATATTACATAATATTACAAGCTTCTATTCTGCTATTTTTACGCTCCTCTATCCTCACTTATAACTTTATACCAGTATTTTCGTTAAGCTAGTTTGCGAAACAAGTATCCACAATATTAAATTAATCGCTCACTTACTGATGGAATCCATTGCAATGCAGAGAGCGGAGAGGTAATGTGCATTTAAGTGTCTTGCCCAAGAACACAACCACCGTGGTTCTGGCAGAGTTTGAACTCGAAACCTCTTTGATTACAAGGTGGACACCGTATTCCTTACACCGCGGAGGCTTCATCACTTACACCACGGAGGCTTCATCACTTACACCACGGAGGCTTCATCACTTACATAATGTAACCTACGACAGGTATAACAATGGCCATATCCTCCAAAGTATGCTCTATCCTCACTATATAATGTAACCTACGACAGGTATAACAACGGCCATATCATCCAAAGTATGCTCTATCCTCACTTATATAATGTAACCTACGACAGGTATAACAACGGCGGCATATCCTCCAAAGTATGCTCTATCCTCACTAATATAATGTAACCTACGACAGGTATAACAACAGCCATATCCTCCAAAGTATGCTCTATCCTCACTTATATAATGTAACCTACGACAGGTATAACAACGGCCATATCTTCCAAAGTACGCTCTATCCTCACTTATATAATGTAACCTACGACAGGTATAACAACGGCCATATCCTCCAAAGTATGCTATATCCTCACGTATATAATGTAACCGTCGACAGGTATAACAACGGCCATATCCTCCAAAGTATGCTCTATCCTCACTTATATAATGTAACCTACGACAGACATAACAACGGCCATATCTTCCAAAGTACGCTCTATCCTCACTTATATAATGTAACCTACGACAGGTATAACAATGGTTATATCCTCCAAAGTATGCTCTATCCTCACTTACATAATGTGACATACGACAGGTATAACAACAGCCATATCCTCCAAAGTATGCTCTATCCTCACTTATATAATTAACCTACGACAGGTATAACAACGGCCATACCCGCCAAAATATGCTCTATCCTCACTTATATAATGTAACCTACGCCAGGTATAACAACGGCCATATCCTCCAAAGTACGCTCTATCCTCACTTATATAATGTAACCTATGACAGGCATAACAATGGTTCTATCCTCCGACGTACGCTCTATCCTCACCTATATAATGTAACCTATGACAGGCATAACAATGGTTCTATCCTCCGAAGTACACTCTATCCTCACTTATAATGGCCATATCCTCCAAAGTATGCTCTATCCTCACTTATATAATGTAACCTATGACAATGTTACCACTGGACTACAGATCCGTCTGTATCCTCCAAAGTACGCTTTACCCCCACTTATAAAGTAACCTCACATGTATAACAACGGCCATATCCTTCAAAGTATGCTCTATCCTCACTTTTATAATGTAACCTACCACATGTATAACAATGACCATATCCTCCAAAGTATGCTATATCCTCACTTTTATAATGTAACCTACCGCATGTATAACAATGACCATATCCTCCAAAGTATGCTCTATCCTCACTTATATAATGTAACCTACCACATGTATAACAACGACCATATCCTCCAAACTATGCGTTATCCTCACATATAATGTAACCTACCACATGTATAACAATGACCATATCCTCCAAAGTATGCTATATCCTCACTTTTATAATGTAACCTACCGCATGTATAACAATGACCATATCCTCCAAAGTATGCTCTATCCTCACTTATATAATGTAACCTACCACATGTATAACAACGACCATATCCTCCAAACTATGCGTTATCCTCACTTATAATGTAACCTACCGCATGTATAACAATGACCATATCCTCCAAAGTATGCTCTATCCTCACTTATATAATGTAACCTACCACATGTATAACAACGACCATATCCTCCAAACTATGCGTTATCCTCACTTATAATGTAACCTACCACATGTATAACAATGACCATATCCTCCAAAGTATGCTATATCCTCACTTATATAATGTAACCTACCACATGTATAACAGCGACCATATCCTCCAAAATATGCTTTATCCTCACTTATAATGTAACCTACCACATGTATAACAATAATCATATCCTCCAAAGTATGCTCTATCCTCACTTATATAATGTAACCTACCACATGTATAACAACGACCATATCCTCCAAACTATGCGTTATCCTCACTTATAATGTAACCTACCGCATGTATAACAATGACCATATCCTCCAAAGTATGCTCTATCCTCACTTATATAATGTAACCTACCACATGTATAACAACGACCATATCCTCCAAACTATGCGTTATCCTCACTTATAATGTAACCTACCACATGTATAACAATGACCATATCCTCCAAAGTATGCTATATCCTCACTTATATAATGTAACCTACCACATGTATAACAGCGACCATATCCTCCAAAATATGCTTTATCCTCACTTATAATGTAACCTACCACATGTATAACAATAATCATATCCTCCAAAGTATGCTCTATCCTCACTTATATAATGTAACCTACCACATGTATAACAACGACCATATCCTCCAAACTATGCTTTATCCTCACTTATAATGTAACCTACCACATGTATAACAATGACCATATCCTCCAAAGTATGCTATATCCTCACTTATATAATGTAACCTACCACATGTATAACAGCGACCATATCCTCCAAAATATGCTTTATCCTCACTTATAATGTAACCTACCACATGTATAACAATAATCATATCCTCCAAAGTATGCTCTATCCTCACTTATATAATGTAACCTACCACATGTATAACAATGACCATATCCTCCAAAGTACGCTCCTGTATCACCACTTGCATAACCATCACTATCCTCGGAATCTGACAAGGAAGCATATTCATCGGAATCGCCATTGGAGATCACCAACGGTTCTGGTTCCGGCAGGGGAGGAGGTGCAGCCATGAGACCACCTCTACCTCGCCCTCTCCCCCGGCCTCCTCGACCACGCCCACGGGCTGGGACGGGCTTAGGTTTATTAGCTTCTTCAAATGCTGCCTCTTGCTCTACAAAGGTAGATGTATTTGATATGTACAGCAATGAGGATTGATGGCCGGCCTTGAGTTTTACAGATTATTAACAGGAGTTTGCATTTACATGGATGAACTTGAAGATGTAAATAGATGGTAATTGTGTGAATTAGTTTTAACCCGTAACCTACCAAATAAATAAATGTGCAAACAACATAGATCCAGATCATTCTGTGCTGTTTGCAAAAGCTACTTTAGTTCTGATTGGCAGGTTAAGTGTCAAAACACATTTCTGCATGCTATAAATCTCTCAATTACTTACTGAACAAGACAAAACAAGATGTCCGCTCTTATAGCAAGTCCTGTCGTGTACACACCATCATTAAATAAGTAATCGTTAAATAAGCAACGTTATTTTCTCTTCAAAAGACAAGCATTAATTTCACTGTAGGTAGATTTTTTCCGACTGGGGCCTTATCAGCTAATAATTTATTTATAGAGCCTATGTTCACATAAATGTAATGATTCTTGTTGGTTAATATTTAGAATAGGACAATAACGAAGTCGTGATAGCGCAGTGGATGCACGTTCGCTTCAGGTGTGAAAGATCCGGAGTTCGAGCCCCGTTAGAGCCATTACGATTGTGCCCTTAGGCAAGACATTTAAATTCCACATGGCCTCTCCCTCGTGGCGATGGATTCCATCAGGAATGAGGTCTCGAGAGTCAATAATATAAGTTTTAAGAACTTGTTTCGCAATCAAGCTAAAAAATAAATTTGTATAAACTAACGAAGTAAACATTTCTTTGAGTAATACTTGTACAGAACATGTTCCTATGGCAAATAATCAAGTGACCACTTCTTCATTCCAACGATAATAGCTTGAATATAGGAACAGATTATTTAACCACCATGACTAAACAGCAAGGTTAACGTAAAGAATGGATGGCACAAAGACAGAGAACTGAAACAGCAAGGTTAACGTAAAGAATGGATGCCACAAAGACACAGAGAACTGAAACAGCAAGGTTAACGTAAAGAATGGATGGCACAAAGACAGAGAACTGAAACAGCAAGGTTAAAGTAGTAAAGAATGGATGCCACAAAGACAGTGAACGGAAACAGCAAGGTTAACGTAAAGAATAGATGCCACAAAGACAGTGAACTGAAACAGCAAGGTTAACGTAAAGAATAGATGCCACAAAGACAGTGAACTGAAACAGCAAGGTTAATGTAAAGAATGGATGCCACAAAGACACAGAGAACTGAAACAGCAAGCAAGGTTAATGTAAAGAATGGATGCCACAAAGACAGAGAACTGAAACAGCAAGGTTAATGTAAAGAATGGATGCCACAAAGACAGAGAACTGAAACAGCAAGGTTAACGTATAGAATGGATGGCACAAAGACACAGAGAACTGAAACAGCAAGGTTAATGTAAAGAATGGATGCCACAAAGACAGAGAACTGAAACAGCAAGGTTAATGTAAAGAATGGATACCACAAAGACAGCTTACTTTTCCTTTCATCAACCAGTTCCTGCCTTCTAGTCTTCATCTCGTCGCTGAAATGTTCCACCATTTTCTCTATGTAACTATCCAACACGATGGAACGCACATGTGTTATGATGGCAGCTCTACACTGCGGACATTCCTTCTTCACCTTCATCCACTGGCTGATACACAATGAACAATATCCATGGGAACAGTTCAACGATGTCGCCTGAAATACATATGTGCCCCCTTATTAACTGCCTGCAGTAAAAGTTTTATTTCCTCCATTAACTGAGGATAGAGTATGAACTGTATTCCTCTATCAGTTAGATTGAAGCAAGCAAGGATTATGAACTGTATTCCTCTATTAACTGATTGAAGCAAGGACTATGAACTGTATTCCTCTATTAACTGATTGAAGCAAGGATTATGAACTGTATTCCTCTATTAACTGATTGAAGCAAGGAGTATGAACTTTATTCCTATATTAACTGATTGAAGCAAGGAGTATGAACTTTATGCCTCTATTAACTGACTGAAGCAAGGAGTATGAACTGTATTCCTCTATTAACTGATTGAAGCAAGGATTATGAACTGTATTCCTCTATTAACTGATTGAAGCAAAGGTTATGAACTTTATTCCTCTATTAACTGACTGAAGCAAGGAGTATGAACTGTATTCCTCTATTAACTGACTGAAGCAAGGACTATGAACAGTATTCCTCTATTAACTGACTGAAGCAAGGAGTATGAACTTTATTCCTATATTAACTGATTGAAGCAAGGAGTATGGAAGCAAGGAGTATGAACTTTATTCCTATATTAACTGATTGAAGCAAGGAGTATGAACGTTATTCCTATATTAACTGATTGAAGCAAGGAGTATGAACTTTATTCCTCTATTAACTGATTGAAGCAAGGAGTATGAACTGTATTCCTCTATTAACTGATTGAAGCAAGGACTATGAACTATATTCCTCTATTAACTGACTGAAGCAAGGATTATGAACTGTATTCCTCTATTAACTGATTGAAGCAAGGACTATGAACTATATTCCTCTATTAACTGACTGAAGCAAGGATTATGAACTGTATTCCTCTATTAACTGATTGAAGCAAGGAGTATGACTATGAACTGTATTCCTCTATTAACTGATTGAAGCAAGGAGTATGAACTTTATTTCTATATTAACTGATTGAAGCAAAGGTTATGAACTGTATTCCTCTATTAACTGATTGAAGCAAGCAAGGATTATGAACTGTATTCCTCTATTAACTGATTGAAGCAAGGACTATGAACTGTATTCCTCTATTAACTGACTGAAGCAAGGAGTATGAACTGTATTCCTCTATTAACTGATTGAAGCAAGGACTATGAACTGTATTCCTCTATTAACTGATTGAAGCAAGGATTATGAACTTTATTCCTCTATTAACTGATTGAAGCAAGGACTATGAACTGTATTCCTCTATTAACTGACTGAAGCAAGGATTATGAACTGTATTCCTCTATTAACTGATTGAAGCAAGGACTATGAACTGTATTCCTCTATTAACTGATTGAAGCAAGGACTATGAACTGTATTCCTCTATTAACTGATTGAAGCAAGGACTATGAACTGTATTCCTCTATTAACTGATTGAAGCAAGGACTATGAACTATATTCCTCTATTAACTGATTGAAGCAAGGAGTATGAACTGTATTCCTCTATTAACTGACTGAAGCAAGGAGTATGAACTGTATTCCTCTATTAACTGATTGAAGCAAGGATTATGAACTTTATTCCTCTATTAACTGATTGAAGCAAGGACTATGAACTGTATTCCTCTATTAACTGACTGAAGCAAGGAGTATGAACTTTATTCCTATATTAACTGATTGAAGCAAGGACTATGAACTTTATTCCTCTATTAACTGATTGAAGCAAGGACTATGAACTGTATTCCTCTATTAACTGACTGAAGCAAGGAGTATGAACTTTATTCCTATATTAACTGATTGAAGCAAGGAGTATGAACTGTATTCCTCTATTAACTGATTGAAGCAAGCAAAGATTATGAACTGTATTCCTCTATTAACTGATTGAAGCAAGCAAGGATTATGAACTGTATTCCTCTATTAACTGATTGAAGCAAGGAGTATGAACTGTATTCCTCTATTAACTGATTGAAGCAAGGAGTATGAACTGTATTCCTCTATTAACTGATTGAAGCAAGCAAGGATTATGAACTTTATTCCTATATTAACTGATTGAAGCAAGGATTATGAACTGTATTCCTCTATTAACTGACTGAAGCAAGGAGTATGAACTGTATTCCTCTATTAACTGACTGAAGTAAGGAGTATGAACTGTATTCCTCTATTAACTGACTGAAGTAAGGAGTATGAACTGTATTCCTCTATTAACTGATTGAAGCAAGCAAAGATTATGAACTTTATTCCTATATTAACTGATTGAAGCAAGGAGTATGAACTGTATTCCTATATTAACTGATTAAAGCAAGGAGTATGAACTGTATTCCTATATTAACTGATTGAAGCAAAGGTTATGAACTGTATTCCTCTATTAACTGATTGAAGCAAGGACTTGAACTGTATTCCTCTATTAACTGATTGAAGCAAGGAGTATGAACTGTATTCCTCTATTAACTGATTGAAGCAAGGAGTATGAACTTTATTCCTCTATTAACTGATTGAAGCAAGGACTATGAACTGTATTCCTCTATTAACTGATTGAAGCAAGGAGTATGAACTGTATTCCTATATTAACTGATTAAAGCAAGGATTATGAACTGTATTCCTCTATTAACTGATTGAAGCAAGGATTATGAACAAATTCCTCTATTAACTGATTGAAGCAAGCAAGGCTTATGAACTGTATTCCTCTATTAACTGATTAAAGCAAGGAGTATGAACTTTATTCCTCTATTAACTGATTGAAGCAAAGGTTATGAACTGTATTCCTCTATTAACTGACTGAAGCAAGGATTATGAACTTTATTCCTCTATTAACTGATAAAAGCAAAAGTTATGAACTGTATTCCTCTATTAACTGATTAAAGCAAGGAGTATGAACTGTATTCCTCTATTAACTGATTAAAGCAAGGAGTATGAACTTTATTCCTCTATTAACTGACTGAAGCAAGGACTATGAACTGTATTCCTCTATTAACTGATTGAAGCAAGGATTATGAACTGTATTCCTCTATTAACTGATTGAAGCAAGGATTATGAACTTTATTCCTCTATTAACTGATTGAAGCAAGGAGTATGAACTGTATTCCTCTATTAACTGATTGAAGCAAGGATTATGAACTTTATTCCTCTATTAACTGATTGAAGCAAGGAGTATGAACTGTATTCCTCTATTAACTGATTGAAGTAAGGATTATGAATTTTGTTCCTTTATTTATTTCAACATGCAGCGACTAGGTACCATGCAAGCAAAGCAGTTAGAAATAACTTCAAGCAGTGGAATAACACAATTTATTTCACTGATAAATTTCTATATTTCCTCAGAAATCATCAAATAAAATGTGTTATTGGACTGGTTGAAAGCAGTGGAATAACACTATTTTCTCTCACTTTTTTGCTTGCATGGTATCCAGCCTCTGTAGTTTGAAATATTGCCAACATGAACGTTTTCTGACATTGTTCATGACATCGTCTAAATGCGACATGCTAGCGCCATTTAGCGCAGGGTTGCATAGTTTTCGATAATTAAATAACACTATTTAGCATAAAAATTTGCTTATCAAAGTGAATGATCAAATTATATTTCATTTCACTCATGAACATAGAAAGCTACTCTTATCACAGGTGACGATTCCCAATGTTCATTCGGTGAAATAAAAATTCAATCAAACACTGAAACAAACAAATATCCGCTATATATATATATTATCTAGTCCAACTGGCAAATACACAATGTATACCATTTAATTTAACGGAACCTTCTAACTAGGGATGGCAACGAATAGCGATTTCGGCATCCGCATATTCGGTCGGGAAGATATTCGAATATTCTTTTTGATTCTATGAAAAACTCAAAATATCTCAAATTTGTTTGTTGTGTTTTGGTTGTTGTTTTGTTGTTTTTTTGGTTTTTGTGTTTTTTTTAATTACTTGGAAACATTTCAATGTGTACTAAATTTCACACATACAATATATATGTCCATAAATGTCAACGGGTAGTACCGTATGATCTCACCATGCGTGCACATTAAAACTCAATGTCACAACCTTTTTTAACGTTGTTCTTGTTAAAAAAAATAATGTTGTCAACAAGAGAAGTGGATAGATAATCTGTTCCTTAGCTTGTTGATAAGTAGACCAGTTGCGGAGAAGATGCGTTTGGATGGGACTGACGTTGCTGCCGATATTTACCCAGCAGCAACAATTTGCAAACAAATTAGTTTGCAATATTGAATTGGTTCAATCAGTAATATAGATTAACATGTTTATAAATTAAACAATAAAATTCAAACAATACCTACCGTATCTTAGAACCTACTGTAATTATCCAATTTCATGGCAAGTGTCAATTAACACTTGCCGTGGTTGCGATCACAACATGGTTTATTCACACCTCCTCGGACGATTTCTTTTGTATTGTAACTTGTAACTTTGTAAGGATTGAAAAGAAAACAACAGCGACGTATCTGATTTTATGACAGTTTATTTAAATTTTGCAAATATATTAATTTCTCTACCAAATATTCGAATACTGCAATAGTATTCAGATATTCGGATGTTTGAGCAAATATTCGAATATTCATTGCCATCCTACTTCTAACAAATGCTTATCCTAACGAAGAGTTCATTGTAGATACTACACTGTAACTCGGTCTCCATGAGTTCAGCAAAGTTGGAGAGAATATCTTCTTTAGCTCGTAGAACCTCCTCTATATATATTATCTAGTCAATCACAACAGGCAAATACATAATGTATACCATTTAATTTAATGGAACCTTCTAACAAATGCTCACCCTAATGAAGAGTTCATTGCAGATACTACACTGTAACTCGGTCTCCATGAGTTCAGCAAAGTTGGAGAGAATATCTTCTTTAGCTCGTAGAACCTCCTCTTGTTTCCTGTCCTTCTCCTGTTTTGTATCGTTCAGTTGACTTTCCAACAGTTTCTGCTCCACTTCTTTAGTTTCTATCACCTGTAAGATTATTTTAGTTGGTCATGACAAACATAGAAACAAGCGTGCTGTCAACAGTTTCGATGCACGACAGAAAGACGTAACTATTTATAGTAACAATTTGTTCATCTTGGAATGGACAACAAAATATCAGCATGGTTGTGTGAATCAAAGACCTACTTGTACCATGATGAATGTCAAAATGATATGTGAAGCGGCAAGTGTTAAAGGTAAGCTATTAATAGAAACAAATGCAACCAATTTGAATCCAATGACGTTGCATGAATTTTTCATCCAGCACATATGAGCACCTCTAAACGACTCTGATAACTTTCAAGGTAAGATTATATCAGGCAGTTTGCACAAAAATGCAACAGTAAGAGGTGGGTCTAGTGGGTTATCGCATTAGATCCCGGGACTTTCGTAAACGTGGGCTAAAACGAAGAATCTCTGGAAAGTATTTATAATTTCATATTATCTAACCAGTACAAACCTCTTCCTTCTAGTCATAATATAAAGTAACATGCAGAGAAATAAATAGATACAGATGGTATAGGTATATATATATATGGTATTCCCACTTGAATATTGTACAAACTTTTAGCTGGAGTACTAATATATTACTATACCAAATGGTAATGTGCAGTTACATATATGTTGTTGCATTAAGTATTATACTAAACAAATACTATTTACTGGTACATACATCAAGAATCAATATTTTTGGTGGAAGTCGTGATAGCACAGTGGATGCGCGTTCGCTTCAGGTGCGAAAGGTCCGGAGTTCGAACCCTGCTGGAGCCGTTACGATTGTGCCCTTAGGCAAGGCATTTAAATTCCACATTGCCTCTTCTCTCTCCTTCATGGCGATGGATTACATCAGGAATGAGGTCTCGAGAGTGATTCATATAAGTTGAAAGAACGTGTTTCGCAATCGAGCTAAAATAAATTTGTATAAACTAATCAATATTTTTCACAATAGAATGCATTGAACTGGTAAAATGAGAACCGTTAAGATTGTAACTTTAGCGATTTATAAACAATAGACTTGATTACTAGTAACACATACTCCACATAAATGCCATAAAACACGTATATCGTTTCTCACATATAGCTGCCGTTCTATTCCATTATTTATTCCACTATATATCGATTACTGATTATGTAGTAAAGTATGCCTATTGCTTATCAGCAGTATGCATATAAAATGAGTATTAAATTGGCCTCTTCTGCTGTGGAGTTATGGGTAAACAATGTGTTGATATGTTCATAGATAAACAAGTTGTGTGACAAGTACTTTCTCTAGTCGCCGTCTCTGCAGCATGAGCTCCTCCGACAGTTTCTTGTCCTTCTCTCGTTCCGACGCAAGTTCTTGTTTCAGCTTCTCCTCTATTTCTCTCTTCTCATCCAACAACACTGCAATCAACATGCTTCATATAGACATAAACAGGCAGTGGCTACAGCACAAGGGCTCAAGCTAGACAAGGGCTTAAGCTAGACAAGGGCTCCAGCTAGAACAGGGCTCATGCTGGACAAGGGCTCAAGCTATACAAGGGATCAGGCTGGACAAGGGCTCAAGCTAGAACATGGCTCAAGCTAGACAAGGGCTCAAGCTGGACAAGGGTTCAAGCTAGAGCAGGGCTCAAGCTGGACAAGGGTTCAAGCTAGAACAGGGCTCAAGCTAGACAAGGGCTCAAGCTGGACAAGGGTTCAAGCTAGAACATGGCTCAAGCTGGACAAGGGCTCAAGCTAGAACAGGGCTCAAGCTGGAACAGGGCTCAAGCTGAGGGCAATTTTGGAGTAGTCTTTCTGTGCTGTCTCTTTTTCGTATAAAAAATAGACAGAAGACACTTGGCCGAGTACATACTTCTCCCATGTATTATACAGTATAACTTAAATTTCTTCCTTGTATAACTTAAAAGTCCCCTTGTATACCTTATTCCTCTCCCTTTAATTTTATACACTAAACATTTCCATTCTATACCTTAAACATCTCCGTTTACCAAAAGCTTTTCCCTTGTACCGGTATACCTAAAATATCTGCATGGTATACCGTAATATTTTCCCTTATACCGATATACTTTAAATTTATATTTAAAAAGAATCCAACCAAACCTGATACTGCTTTGGCATCAACTACATTAATGTTCACAAACTGAAAGATAGACAAATCTGTGGGGAAACATAAATGGACAGACAACAAACACACTCCTATTACCTCCAGGTTGAGCTAATATAGTGCAAGGCGGTTTTTAATTTTCTAGTTTGTCACATTACGATCAAAATCATTAGATTTAAACCAAGAGAAATCGCCGACAGCATGCAAACAATATGGTTCCTGCTCGGTTATCAATGAAGTATAATACATATATCTTTTGTGGTTTACAATGAATGATAAGAGTTTTCTCAGTGAACGAAAACATTTGGAAACAGTGAAAGATGGCATGTTCTCTGCCACTGATTGCGTTTCGTATTCCTGTGCGGTTAGATGTACTTTTGTATTTTAGCTATGTTCTAACTATCATGAACAGTTAATTATAAAGTAATATATTCTAATGAATTTGCTTGGTCTGCAGTTTTTAATTTTGACAACAAACCGAAATTAACTTGAAAATGATACCGGAACTATTTCTTATTACGAGCATTCAGACTAACAGAAGTGGTTGTACGGTTGTGGAATGTAGTGAAATGAGGCTCCCGACGGGGGCTGTTAAATACGCAAAACATAGAGTGGAACAATATATTTACATTGCCATACAAAACTACTATTAGCACAAAACTAAGAGCTTTCCAATACAAATACTTAATGAGAATTATTCCGAACAATTATTTACTTTTTAAATGCAAATTAAAAACATCCAATCTATGCGAATTGTGTCATATGGCAGTAGACTCTAACAAACATTTGTTTTGGGAATGTACACTAATTCAAACTTTTTGGTGTGATGTAAATCAACTGCTAAAATCGAGGAGATTGGAATTCAATGAAAATCTCTCATACGAAAACATTTCTTTTTGTAATATTCACGTCTTGTCTAAACAAAATTCTATTTTAATTAATTTTCTCATTCTTCTAGCAAAATATTTTATTTTCAAATGTAACTGTTCCTCGATCATCCCGACATTACACTCATTCAACATGTATCTAACGCATACAATATCTATTGAAGAAACAATTGCATTTATGAAAAATAAATTGCATCAGTTTCATTTGAAATGGAATGATTATTTAACTAACTAATGAGTTCATATTGTGCAAATATGTATTCTTTCATTATTTTTCAATTATGTTATATTAATGATTTGGTTCGATCTATCATTCATTACCCATATATCATTTAATAGCTTCCCATACCACCACCCCCACCCCCTCCCATCCCCACTCCCATCCCAGACCAATAATATATTAATAAACATAATCCTATCCTCTCCTATGTAACGTTCCATGCAAGTTACATTTGATATTCTTTTGTCACATAGATACTATATTATATGGACCCGATTCTGGAGTTACCATCCCTACCGCATGGCTCTTTTTCGCCGATGTTAGTTTTTAAGGATAAGCCAGGTTTTTGCGGATTCAGGCGGATAATTGAATTCTGCACGAGCTCTAACAAATTGGTATTTCTTCGAAGACGTCTTTGCGCAGCATACTGTGATTGAATACTTTCATTGGAAGGAATGTCGGCGGGGGAGCAGCGGTGCGAGGGGGTATGGATGCCGGATCGGGGCTCGTATTATACATTATATATTAAAACCTCGCCATTGCATTTCATAGTAAATACTCTGTAATTCCGTACACGATTATGGAAAATTATGTAAGGTAAAATCATGTTACATATATAAAATGTATTCTATTCTGTATTTGTGTAAAGGAGAGAGAAAACCAAAATATAAAAAACAAACATATGTAATAAGGCTTTCAGTCTAGCCATTTTAAGCAGCATATGCTCATACATACCGGAGAACGACCACACGCGTGTGAAATATGTAATAAAGCGTTCAGTCAATCTGGAACTTTAAAGCAACATATGCTCATACATACTGGAGAACGGCCACATAGGTGTGAACTATGCAATAAGGCTTTCAGTCATTGTAGCATTCTA
>CM026404.1:62766249-62803258 GCA_014843695.1 Archivesica marissinica
TGGAGTCATTGATCTATGAATACTGTATGGAGTCATTGATCTATGAATACTGTATGGAGTCATTGATCTATGAATACTGTATGGAGTCATTGATCTATGAATACTGTATGGAGTCATTGATCTATGAATACTGTATGGAGTCATTGATCTATGAATACTGTATGGAGTCATTGATCTATGAATACTGTATGGAGTCATTGATCTATGAATACTGTATGGAGTCATTGATCTATGAATAACCTGTATGGAGTCATTGATCTATGAATACTGTATGGAGTCATTGATCTATGAATACTGTATGGAGTCATTGATCTATGAATACTGTATGGAGTCATTGATCTATGAATACTGTATGGAGTCATTGATCTATGAATACTGTATGGAGTCATTGATCTATGAATACTGTATGGAGTCATTGATCTATGAATAACCTGTATGGAGTCATTGATCTATGAATACTGTATGGAGTCATTGATCTATGAATACCTGTATGGAGTCATTGATCTATGAATAACCTGTATGGAGTCATTGATCTATGAATAACCTGTATGGAGTCATTGATCTATGAATAACCTGTATGGAGTCATTGATCTATGAATACTGTATGGAGTCATTGATCTATGAATACTGTATGGAGTCATTGATCTATGAATACTGTATGGAGTCATTGATCTATGAATACTGTATGGAGTCATTGATCTATGAATACTGTATGGAGTCATTGATCTATGAATACTGTATGGAGTCATTGATCTATGAATACTGTATGGAGTCATTGATCTATGAATAACCTGTATGGAGTCATTGATCTATGAATAACCTGTATGGAGTCATTGATCTATGAATAACCTGTATGGAGTCATTGATCTATGAATAACCTGTATGGAGTCATTGATCTATGAATAACCTGTATGGAGTCATTGATCTATGAATAACCTGTATGGAGTCATTGATCTATGAATAACCTGTATGGAGTCATTGATCTATGAATACTGTATGGAGTCATTGATCTATGAATACTGTATGGAGTCATTGATCTATGAATACTGTATGGAGTCATTGATCTATGAATACTGTATGGAGTCATTGATCTATGAATACTGTATGGAGTCATTGATCTATGAATACTGTATGGAGTCATTGATCTATGAATAACCTGTATGGAGTCATTGATCTATGAATAACCTGTATGGAGTCATTGATCTATGAATAACCTGTATGGAGTCATTGATCTATGAATACTGTATGGAGTCATTGATCTATGAATACTCTATGGAGTCATTGATCTATGAATACTGTATGGAGTCATTGATCTATGAATACTATGTGAGTGACTCTGATCTGTTTCTTCTTTGTTTTGCCTATGAATCATTTCAGTACTGAACCAGTAACGTTTGATAACCTGTATGGAGTCAATGATCTATGAATACTATGTGAGTGACTCTGATCTGTTTCTTCTTTGTTTTGCCTATGAATCATTTCAGTACTGAACCAGTAACGTTTGATAACCTGTATGGAGTCATTGATCTATGAATACTATGTGAGTGACTCTGATCTGTTTCTTCTTTGTTTTGCCTATGAATCATTTCAGTACTGAACCAGTAACCTTTGATAACCTGTATGGAGTCATTGATCTATGAATACTATGTGAGTGACTCTGATCTGTTTCTTCTTTGTTTTGCCTATGAATCATTTCAGTACTGAACCAGTAACCTTTGATAACCTGTATGGAGACATTGATCTATGAATACTATGTGAGTGACTCTGATCTGTTTCTTCTTTGTTTTGCCTATGAATCATTTCAGTACTGAACCAGTAACCTTTGATAACCTGTATGGAGTCATTGATCTATGAATACTATGTGAGTGACTCTGATCTGTTTCTTCTTTGTTTTGCCTATGAATCATTTCAGTACTGAACCAGTAACGTTTTATTGCCATTGTGTTTTAGATACTGAAACCAAAAGTGCCAAACTCCCCACAGAATGTGGTAGCATCTAAGGAAAAGACATCCAATAATGGGAATGAGGCAGGTATGTAAATGCCTTGTAAATTTCAAATGAAGATGACTGTCCATTTCAATGTAAATAGTGGGTTGCATAATATTGTTATCTACTTGTCCTGTTTAATTGTATATTACCGTTACAGGCAGGTTTGAACTCTGCACATCTTCAATGAATAAACAGCCATCTGATTATAACAGTCACTTGTATCCTAATGTCACAGTAATGTGTACCATAATTTTACCCGCAAAGGTGCTGATGGATTTTAATGAAACTTTGTGGATGTATAGAGCGTTAAAGGTTTGTCTAGGAGGAAGTCCTGGAAGTGCTACGAAATTGGCAGAAATCGGTCATAGTTTGTAGTCAGGGCTATTAGTGAAGTGTCCACTTTCATTGACTGTATACCACTGTAAGCGTTTCTTGTTGTTGTCAAGGTATGATAAATACCAGTGCGGGGGTTGGAGTTTTATTATCTTCCTGTATCATGAAATTTGTGCATGAGTTGGTTTCCTTCAGAATCAGATCTTGAAGAAGCAGAAACTCGTGATGATGCGTCTAGTGACGCAGATCCATCCAAATCTTCTAGTGATACAGATTCGTCCCAGTCTTCTAGTGATACAGATTCATCCCAGTCTTCTTCTGATGATTCCAAGTCTGGTTCCAGTTCTGAGGAAGAGGTTGAACTCCAATTGCTAGGAAATATTAGATCTAAGGGTGAAGAGGGAGCTGACTTGCAGGAAGAAAGGAAGAAAAGAAAGCAGAAGCGGAAGAATGTTGATAGGGTGAAAAAGTTGGTGGATTTGAAACAAGAACATGTGAGTATTACGTTAATAACATACTAGTCCATTTCTAGGTTATTATCAGTATTTTTGAAGTGGTACAGCCATGTGAAAGTTAATGTCCGACTTGGCTTAGGGGGGTTTGGGGCTAACTCCCCGGTGGAAAATATTTGTTTTAATATTGGATATTAGCTGCATATTAAATTTATGATCCTGTACAAAAACGAAATTGGATAGTATACTAGTGTCCCATTTTTATGTCAGCAATATTAATAAAACATGCTAAAACACACATTAACTTCATTGCTGTTATGATTTTTGGAAAAAAACGGTAGTCAAAATAAGATTATATATTTTTCAACAATGTTCAAGTGCCGGTACATTAAAATGTTAAAAATGACGGATTTCATTACCGGAAAACTTGTGTACAGTCAAACCTGTGTTAGTGGTCACCTCCATTAAGCAGCCAACCTGCATTAAGCAGCCAGTTTCCAGATTCCCTATTGGTCGTTTTATTATATATTTGACCTCTACTAAGCAGCCAACTGTGCTAAGCAGCCGCTTTCTCTGACTCCCTTGGCTGGCTGCTTAAGACAAGTTTGACTGTAATGCTAATTTTGTAACAAATACAATTGGGGAAACCAGCTGAATTTAGGGAATTTTTGAATACACGAAAGTACTATATTTTAATTATCCATATTTTTGCTGTCACCTAAATCTTGATGCTTAACCCTTTGCCTGCTGTGTAAATAAAATCAGATTTGCACACAATATAGATCCAGATCAGCCAGTGTGTAACGTCGTGTCTGATCAGGATCTATGTTGTTTGCTATTCAGCCAAGTGTTTTAACTGCACTATCCAAATAGCATAGAGTCTGTTCAGGATCTATGCTGTTTGCTATTCAGCCAAGTGTTTTAGCTCCACTCTCCTAATTTGGCTCTATGCTGTTTACAAAAGTGATTTTATCTGCCGCTAGCGTGCAATGGGTTAAGTCACTCAACAATCACAGCTCTCTCGAACAGATGTCAGTTCACACTGTATATGTGTTTCATTTATATTTACAGGTCAACCATGTTCGCAATGTACACCGTGTACATGCATATGGTACGGACATTCCTGATCCTGTAGAGACATTTAACCAACTTAAAACGGAGTATAACATTCACTCTCGCATCATAGAGAATGTTGAAAGTGTGGGCTATCAGACACCAACGCCGATACAGATCCAAGCTATACCTGCCATGCTGCATGTAAGTCATTTCTAGGGGTGCCACGATATACCGGTATATTGCAATATAAGACATCGATACAGATCCAAGCTCTACCTGCCATGCTGCATGTAAGTCATTTCTAGGGGTGCCACGATATACCGGTATATTGCAATATAAGACACTGATACAGATCCAAGCTCTACCTGCCATGCTGCATGTAAGTCATTTTTAGGGGTGCCACGATATACCGGTATATTGCAATATAAGACATTGATACAGATCCAAGCTCTACCTGCCATGCTGCATGTAAGTCATTTCTAGGGTGCCACAATATACCGGTATATTTCAATATAAGACATTGATACAGATTCAAGCTCTACCTGCCATGCTGCATGTAAGTTATTTCTAGGGGTGCCACGATATACCGGTATATTGCAATAAATTGCCAAAATGTATTGTGACTTGTATGAAATCAACGTACCATTTTCTACGATATTTTTCATATTTTCCAGATAATAATATTTTCCAATGAAATACAGTCAAACTTGAATTAAGAGGCCACCAAAGGGAAAGGCAAAAAGTAGTCTCTAAGCAGGAATGGTCTCTTAGCACATGCTAAAGTGTTCATTAACAACATAAAGGAGAACTTAAAGTGGTCTCTTATATTAATAGATGTGGTCTTTGGAGCAAGTTTGACTGTAAATACTGTTTTTCATTCTTGTTTACGTGCGGAATGTTTGGAGCAATTGGTAGACTGAGTACCAATGTGTTTTCTATGTCAGGACAGTACATTGTATATTAATCAGGGATCATTCTAGAGGGCGATGTGGGCGAAATTGTCGCCCTAGGTACCCTGACTTCGCCCTCTGGGGGCCCCACTTCTCCCTAAAAAAATAATTTGGTTTTTACGATTTTCAAACAAAATTGTGTCTAGTAAGATACACTGGCCCATTATAAAGCACTGCTTCTATTCAGATGTTGTATTTAATGGTTGTACTGTGCATTTTGCAGAAGTATATTAAAGAACACCATTTAACCCATTCAACACCAAGTAACCCACATGGACTGGTCCATGATATTCATAAACCAATAAATGAATCAGAAAATCACATTTCAAGTTCATTTATCAAAATGGGTAATTATGTCTAAAAATAGTCATATCACTGGCAAAAAGTGCAGATCCTGACGAGACGGCTCATCTGGATCTACATTTTTTGTAAGCCTATTTAGAGGTCTGTGGTGTTGAAAGGGTTAAGGAAGCGATCACGCGCTTTCTCACTTCTCCCAAATATTCTGACCTAGAATGAACCCTGTTGATCAAGGTAGAGTACCGTAATCGTCTATATATAAGACACACTTTTTTTCGTCCAAAATAGTGGTAACACGGTGGATTGGTAATCCAGGGATCGCGGGTTCGGTCCCCCATCTAACCATAGTTTCAGATGGGACTTTAAACCGAGGTCTCGTGTCGGTGCTGTACACCGTGCACGTAAAAGAACCAGTGGAGACTCTGGAATTGGTCTCTGTCTGTATCATTGCACTATCCTCCAAAAATCTAAAATGACTAATCTCTTCAGGAGGCGTCGCTCATATGGGCAACCGGTAGCGACGATAAATAAACGTAAAACACACACACTCCAAAATTGTAGTGTGTTTCCTTGGGATCTTGAGGATTCCAGGGCTCATCAACAATGAATGCTGTTAGGTCTTGTACTATTAAGATAGGAATCCTGTAAACTATTGTTTGTTACTATAGTTACTGTTTTTTCAGAGGAGGGAGATTATGGCGTGTGCTCCGACTGGATCTGGTAAAACTGCGGCATTCATACTGCCTATACTCCATCATCTTCGTGAACCAAGAAACGAGGGGATCCGAGCGCTGGTTCTGGCACCTACAAGAGAGTTAGTTAAACAGGTTTGTATTGTAGCAGCGTATTTAGCATCGTATGTGGCGGCCATGTAATGTCCGGTGTTACATATTTGTGTTTGATCTGTTAAGCTGTACACATACTCACACAGTCCGCCTTCGTGGTCGAGTGGTTACGGTCGCTGACTTGTATACCACTGTAACCTATCATCACTGATGGTCACGGGTTCGAGCCCCGCTCAGACCGTGTTTCATTTATATGAAAAAGTTGGCATTTCTTACGGAGGTTGGTGCACCCAAGTACTGGTTAACCACTGGAGCCTGCCCAGGAAAGGTGTTGTTAGGTAAACTGCCTACCGGCAATATAGCCCAAAAATGGCGCTGATGCAGGCGTAAAACCTGAAATATAGCATAAATAACATAACATACTCACACTACATGCATGTACACATACTACCTGGGTACGCTATACCAGTGAATATTAGCGACTGTTTCAGGTATGAAGAAAGGGTTTTAAAGAGTTCCAGACATATTTTGCATATAATTTGTAGCAAAATGCATTGCCCCCTAGGTGCATTTAAGCGGGGGTATATGGAATTTTGTCTTGTCCATGTTTTTCATTTTGTCCATGTTTTCAAGCACTATATTTCAAAATATATTACATGACAAAAGAAAATCTTAAAACTTTAAACTTGAGAAAGATTAATACTTTAAACTCAAGAAAGATTAATACTTTAAACTCGAGAAAGATTAATACTTTAAACTTGAGAAAGATTAATACTTTAAACTAGAGAAGATTAACACCTTAATTGAACTTGAAAATCCGGAAAGATTAATACTTTAAACTCGAGAACGGATTAATATATTAAACTCGAGAAAGATTAATACTTTAAACTCGAGAAAGATTAATACTTTAATTAAACTTGAAAATCCGGAAAGATTAATAGTTCTGGTTATATATCCTCCATTGTCTAGACATACCGGGAGTTCCAGCGTCTCTCCGATGGTATAGGATTCCGGGTACAGTACATTGATAAGACTGGTAGTGACATGTCCAAGATCAAGAAATCAGCAAAGAAGTGTGGTAAGACAGTACATATGTAGTAGACAGCTAATTCTTAGTTTAAACAATATTTCTTTCTTTAAATACAGTCAAACGTGTCTTAAACAGCCAGCCAAGGGAATCACTGAAAGTGGCTGCTTAGCACAGGTGGCTGCTTAATAGAGGTCAAATATATAGTAAACTAACATATTGGGAATCTTGAAACTGGCTGCTTAATACAGGTTGGCTGCTTAATAGAGGTGACCACTGTATACATAATCATGTATTCAGAAGCCGCACCACAAGAAAACCAACATAGTGCTGATAAAAACACGTAAGTAAAGAACTACTAATGATAGATACATTTAGTAACAAACTGTTGCTAATATTCTGAAATACCCCTAAGTTTCAAACGACACAACTGTCCGATAACGTTAATGTGCATAAATTCTGCTTTCATGGTGTTTGGCACTGTCACAAATGAAAGGGAATTCTCTCCGCCTGACGAAAATGTCCTGCTTTACAAAATCGGCTGTCAGGTTACGCAGTTATAACAATATTAATATTACTTAATTAGCATAATTTATGTTAGTCAGATAAACTATTAATGCTCGTAACTTTTCGACACTCTATTCATGTTCATCTATAAATGTTGATATTTTTAAGCTGAGAACAAATACTTTTATTTAGATATGTGCATTGGAATTCTCTTTCATTAAAACAATTCGAAGTTTTGCACATGTAATTTATGCAAGTGAACGTAAACGGACAGCTTTGTCATTTGAAAGTAAGTGGTATTTCAGAACATTAGCAACAGTTTCGTACCAGACATATCTTTCTATCATTAGTGGTTCTTGAGTTATGTGTTTTTAGCAGAACTATGTTGGTTTTGTCACGTGGTAGCTCATATGTAGATATACGTAGGGTTGGGGCGAAAAGCAACACTTTCCCAGTTAATGTTTGTATGTATTGTAACTAGTAATGCAAACCAGTACATCCGATGTAGATGGCCAATGTCTGTAGTCCATTGGTAACACGCTGGACTGGTAATCCAGGGATCGCAGGTTCGATCCCCCATCTGACCCTAATAAAATTAAGTCTTTCAGATGGGACTTTAAACCAAGGTCTCGTGTCGGTGCCGTACACCATGCACATAAAAGAACCAGAGGAGACTCTGGAATGGGTCTCTGTTAGTATCATTGCACCATTGCACTATCCTCCAAAAAATCTAAAATGACTAATCTCTTCAGGAGGCGTCGCTCATATGGGCAATCAGTAGCTACGATGAATAAATGTAAAACACACAATGTTTGTAACCGCTGTGTAACACTTCTTAACCAACCTGCCATGATAATTTGTACTAATTACACCAGAACTATTCGTGTCTTGATTCCATAACTAAAATGTCCTCATTTCTGATGTAAATGAGTTTTGAAACCAAAATATTTGTTGTCTATTTTATTTTGCTAAAAACAACCTCCACATATTCCTCACTTCTAGCAGTTTGACGTTGCATTTACGTTTGAAATGCAAATGCATGATTCAAATGTGTCTACTTTCCTACGCCTTAAAATGCTAATCACAATTAAAGTTGCTTTTGCAAACAGTGTAGGGCCAGATCAGATTGCACAGAACGTAACACAGTATGTGCTATTTGCTATTCGGGTAGTGGAGCTAAAACACTTGGCTGAATAGCAAACGACAGAGATCCAGATCAGATGCAATATTACGCCACAGCTGATCTAGATCTATTTTGTTTGCACATTCTGTCCAATTTATTCAGCATCTTACGGGTAAACAGTAATGTTATGATGGTTTTCTTGCAGATATTCTGGTATCTACTCCTAACAGACTGATCTACCTGCTCAAGCAACAGCCACCTGTCATGTCACTCACAAGGTACCTGCAAGTGATCCCTTTTTGTTTAACCCATTTCATTCTGGAGACATTTAAAGGCTTTTGCAAACAACATAGATCCAGATCAGCCGCAGCGTAATGCTGCATGCTGATCAGGATCTATGTTGTTTGCTACATAGTCAAGTGTCTTAGCAAGATCATTTGAATAGCAAACAGCATAGAGCCTGATCAGATGGAATGTTCCATGGCAGCTGATCTGGCTCTATGTTCTTTGCAAATACTGTTTGAACGGTATCCAGAATCAAATGGGTTAACACGTTTCTATAATTTTGTTGCTGCTGATGATGATTCGTGCCTATTGACCTCAATTGTCTGTACTTCCACCTATGATGATTCGTGCCTATTGACCTCAATTGTCTGTACTTCCACCTATGATGATTCGTGCCTATTGACCTCAATTGTCTGTACTTCCACCTATGATGATTCGTGCCTATTGACCTCAATTGTCTGTACTTCCACCTACGATGATTCGTGCCTATTGACCTCAATTGTCTGTACTTCCACCTATGATGATTCGTGCCTATATTGACCTCAATTGTCTGTACTTCCACCTATGATGATTCGTGCCTATATTGACCTCAATTGTCTGTACTTCCACCTACATGCAAAAATAAAACTATAACTCATGTGCAAATTTAATCAACGTGTTAACTTCAATAAACAACCAAATACACAGCTTATTGTGATTGTGTGCGTAAATACCCATAAAGGGAAGTAATTTGCAAATAGTAGTGTCACAGAAACCAGTTTGTTTGTTGACAGATCATTATAGCTTCACATTGAATCTGGATTTAAGTATTGTTGAAAAATTGTACGTTAACCCTTTACTCCACAACCGATGAAGCCAATTACTCAGTCTCCATACTGCTGATAAGCAATAGGCACACTGTACTACATACTCAATATCTATGGGACTAGATGGTGGCTTGGAACGGTGGCTAGATGTTGGAAATGATAATACTGCTTATAAGCAATAGGCACACTGTACTACACACTCAATATCTATGGGACTAGATGGTGGCTAGATGTTGGAAATGATAATACTGCTGATAAGCAATAGGCACACTGTACTACACACTCAATATCTATAGGACTAGATGGTGGCTTGGAACGGTGGCTATATGTTGGAAATGATAATACTGCTGATAAGCAATAGGCACACTGTACTACATACTCAATATCTATGGGACTAGATGGTGGCTATATGTTGGAAATGATAATACTGCTGATAAGCAATAGGCACACTGTACTACATACTCAATATCTATGGGACTAGATGGTGGCTAGATGTTGGAAATGATAATACTGCTGATAAGTAATAGGCACACTGTACTACACACTCCATATCTATGGGACTAGATGGTGGCTTGGAACGGTGGCTATATGTTGGAAATGATAATAATGCTGATAAGCAATAGGCACACTGTACTACACACTCAATATCTATTGGACTACATAGCGGTCTGGAATGGCAGCTATATCTGGAAAGCAATACATGTGTTTTATGGCGCTCATATTGAGTAAAGGGTGTTACTTTCTAATATATCTGTGTACAGAACATTCTGGGTTAATGCTTTAACCCATTCAACACCAAGTAACTGACATGGACTGGTCCATGATATTCTTAGACCAATAAATGAATAAGAAAATTACATTCGGACCAGTTCATTTATCAAGATGGGTAATTTTGTCTAAAATTAATAATTATTACTGGCAAAAAAGTGCAGATCCTGATGAGACGGCTCGTCACGAGCCGGCTCATCTGGATCTACACTTTTTCATAAGCCTATTTAGAGGCCTGTGGGGTTGAAAGGGTTAAGCAGAATAGTTTGTTTATTTCTGTATAAAATCCTAAGTGTATTTGTGGTTTCAGTGTACAGTGGTTAGTGGTGGATGAATCGGACAAACTGTTTGAGGAAGGCAAGTCTGGATTCAGAGATCAGGTGGAGTATTTTATATATGTGAGAGAGAGGAATCACTAGGGGCATCCAGTTCTTGCTAAAGAGGTCATTTTTGAGTTTCAGGGCAGACCTTATTTATGGTATTTCCTTGAATTCACGTCAAAAAAGCAACTGCCATCCTTTTCAAAACCTGTAGAATCGGTAACCTCAAAATATCTAGCAAATTATTATACAGCCTACATCCATTATGTCAAGGTCGGTTATGTCGAATTCTCCGGTTATCTCGAAGTCGGATCAAAGTCCCGTCTCATACACTATCAGGTTACATATAACTGTCTCCGTTTATATTGAATTTCGGTTATGTCGAAGTATTTTGTTCAGTCCGACGGAATTCGACATAACAGTAGACTGTATACCATAAATGGCAGAATTTAAAATTCTGTGAAATGGAGACACTGCAAAATATTATCAATATACTTGTGATTTGAACTTGGTATTTACGCTTCTCAAGCTAGTCTGTCACATCTTAACTTACCAGATGTCAATGTGAAGTTGCCAATGTAAGCATGCGAATGTACAAGCCCAGAGGCTAGCTAAAGCTAGATCTTCAAAGTAGAGATGGTTTATACAACCAAGTGTCCTCTCCATTGTCTATTTGAACCCTTCTCTTATGAGTTCATCTATGTAATATTATTATATGAAGAAGAGAGGCAGCTTATGTAGACGACTTCTCCCAAATTACCTTCTAACTTAACCACCGATAGTCTGCAGTATATAAATATGTCCCCCACCCCCCATATTCTATCTTCCCCTAATGTCAAACCCCTCGGGGGGGATGTGATGATGTAGACATGTTATTCAGGGGAGATCAATTATTATTAGTGGGTCTGTCTGTCCACCAGAAATCGTGTCTCTTGAAACGCGGGAGAGATTTTGAAATAACTTGGCACACAATGTTCATCATTACAAGTCGGTGTGCAGAGCCCAGGTTTCAGACATGTTAGATTATGGTCACCAGTAGAATTTGGATGTCAGATACTTTATATTTTGTGTTCGTTTCATATCTCTTGTGCCAGGAGGGCTTGTTTACACCCATAAATGTGGAACACATTGTTTTTAGTGGACAGTCTCCATCTGTCTTGAATTGTGTCATCTTCATATCTCTTGAACCACTGGAGAGATTTGGAAATAACTTGGCACAAACGTCCACCATAACAAGGCAATGTGCAGTGCACAGGTTTCAGGCTTGTTGGTTCAATGTCCCTTAGATGTTGTATGCTTATATTTCGTGTTCGCTTCATGACAATTGTCCTTTGTTTAGTATCTACGGTTTCCAATTGAAATTACTTACACTATAGCCTGATAGACAAACATACCTGTCAATTTTCAAGACATATGCAGCATACCTGGTACTTGTAGATTGTATCATTTCTTCCAAATTATTAGGACATTCAACCAGTATTAGTTTACGCTCATATGAGACTGTTGACGGTAACCTGGTCTCGAGGTTATAAACTTTTCTCCTATCTCAAACTCAGTCTCAAGCATCTGATTGGTTCAGCTGGCAGTAAAACTCGGAATCAACCAATCAAATCATTTGCGCTCGAGTTTGAGATTTGAGATGTTATAACCTCGGGCACTGGGTTTGTTTTCTATTCTATCGGAGAACGCAAACACATTTTGATAAATTTCTGTCTGTAATTGTTATATTAGGTCTATAATACCGTAATCTATTTAAGTTTGCTTGCGAAACAAGTTCTACAACTTAATTTAATCACCCTCAAGTCCACTTCCTGGGACCACCAAGTACTAAGCAATGTGGATGAAGTTTCTTACTCAAGGAAATGTCGGGAGGTCTTGACTGGGTTCAAACTCGTCTCTGCAGAATATTTTAGCTTCACTCCCCAAGCACTGGGTTACCAGGTTACTTGTACAAGCACTGGGTTGCCAGGTTTCTTGTACAATAAAGATAGCTGCAAGTTCATGGGGTGGGGGACATATGTGTTTGTTACGAAAGCAACCTTCAATTTATGTACAACTGTTTTCAGCTGGCAACCATCTATACGTCGTGTGATGGAACCAATCTAGGACTACCTTCAAGTTATGTACATCTGTTTTCAGCTGGCAACCATCTATAAGTCGTGTGATGGAACCAATCTGAGAAGAGCTATGTTCAGTGCAACGTTTGCGTTTGATGTCGAGGAATGGTGCAAGCTGAACCTGGATAATGTCGTACAAGTCTACGTGGGAGCAAGGTCAATAAACTGTTGTTTTCATTGTTATAACTGTCAGTTAAATGTTATTTTCACTGTTAGTAACATGTTGTTTCCATTGTTATAACTGTCAGTTAAATGTTATTTTCACTGTCAGTAACATGTTGTTTCCATTGTTATAACTGTCAGTTAGTTAAATGTTATTTCCATTTTTCACTGTTATAACTGCCAACAAATTATTGTTTTCTCTTGTTATAACCATCATTAAATGCTGTTTCAGGAACTCTGCAACCAAGACTATAGAGCAGTCATTGTTATTTTGCGGTGCCGAGTCTGGCAAACTTATAGCCATGAGAGATATTATTAGGAAGGTAATCACATCATTTTTCTACTTTCTCCGAATGTATCTTATCGTAAACAGTCATCTGGTATATTCTTCTCAAATAGGTTCAGCATCATGGTGCATGGCGAATCACACATTGCAATTACATGAAATACATTTGCAACATGCATAAATACATGAACATGTCTGCACGATAACAGAGATAAATTGAAATTTTTAGATTTTCTAGGAACTGCATTAGTTTGACAATATGAAGAAATGAGGCAGCTCAGTAAATCTACTTCTCTAAAGTCTCCTACCCCCCCCCCAGCTCAACACCTGCAAGGAAAAGTGAGGCGGTTTACTAAATCTACTTCTCTAAAGTCTCCTCCCCCACCCCGCTCAACACCTGCAAGGAAAAGTGAGGCGGTTTACTAAATCTACTTCTCTAAAGTCTCCTACCCCCCCACCCTGCTCAACACCTGCAAGGAAAAGTGAGGCGGTTTACTAAATCTACTTCTCTAAAGTCTCCTACCCCCCCACCCCTGCTCAACACCTGCAAGGAAAAGTGAGGCAGTTTACTAAATCTACTTCTCTAAAGTCTCCTCCCCCCACTCCGCTCAACACCTGCAAGGAAAAGTGAGGTGGTTTACTAAATCTACTTCTCTAAAGTCTCCCCCCCATCAAATCCTAGTAATACAAACTTCAGTGCAACAACTATATCACCTGTATTGCTAAATGGTCTTAGTTCCCCAGGAAAATGAAATAATTCATTAATAGATTGATTGCATTTTCCATTCCCAGGGTATTCAACCCCCAGTGCTGGTTTTTGTACAATCAAAGGAACGAGCCAAGGAACTGTTTCACGAGCTGATTTACGACGGCATGAACGTGGATGTTATACATGCAGATAGAACTCAGTTACAGGTACTGTAGATCTAGGACAGCATGAATGTGGATGTTATGCAGATAGATAGAACTCAGTTACAGGTACTGTAGATCTAGGACAGCATGAATGTGGATGTTATACATACAGATAGAACTCAGTTACAGGTACTGTAGATCTAGGACAGCATGAATGTGGATGTTATACAGAGAGATAGAACTCAGTTACAGGTACTGTAGATCTAGGACAGCATGAATGTGGATGTTATACATGCAGATAGAACTCAGTTACAGGTACTGTAGATCTAGGACAGCATGAATGTGGATGTTATACAGGTAGATAGAACTCAGTTACAGGTACTGTAGATCTAGGACAGCATGAATGTGGATGTTATACATGCAGATAGAACTCAGTTACAGGTACTGTAGATCTAGGACAGCATGAATGTGGATGTTATACAGGTAGATAGAACTCAGTTACAGGTACTGTAGATCTAGGACAGCATGAATGTGGATGTTATACATGCAGATAGATCTCAGTTACAGGTACTGTAGATCTAGGACAGCATGAATGTGGATGTTATACAGGTAGATAGAACTCAGTTACAGGTACTGTAGATCTAGGACAGCATGAATGTGGATGTTATACAGGTAGATAGAACTCAGTTACAGGTACTGTAGATCTAGGACAGCATGAATGTGGATGTTATATAGAGAGATAGAACTCAGTTACGGGTACTGTAGATCTAGGACAGCATGAATGTGGATGTTATACATGCAGATAGAACTCAGTTACAGGTACTGTAGATCTAGGACAGCATGAACGTGGATGTTATACAGACAGATAGAACTTACAGGTACTGTAGATCTAGGACAGCATGAACGTGGATGTTATACAGACAGATAGAACTCAGTTACAGGTACTGTAGATCTAGGACAGCATGGATGTGGATGTTATACAGGTAGATATAACTCAGTTACAGGTACTGTAGATCTAGGACAGCATGAATGTGGATGTTATACAGGTAGATATAACTCAGTTACAGGTACTGTAGATCTAGAACAGCATAAATGTGGATGTTATACAGAGAGATAGAACTCAGTTACAGGTAATGTAGATCTAGGACAGCATGAACGTGGATGTTATACATGCAGATAGAACTCAGTTACAGGTACTGTAGATCTAGGACAGCATGAATGTGGATGTTATGCAGACAGATAGAACTCAGTTACAGGTACTGTAGATCTAGGACAGCATGAATGTGGATGTTATACAGAGAGATAGAACTCAGTTACAGGTACTGTAGATCTAGGACAGCATGAATGTGGATGTTATACAGAGAGATAGAACTCAGTTACAGGTACTGTAGATCTAGGACAGCATGAATGTGGATGTTATACATGCAGATAGAACTCAGTTACAGGTACTGTAGATCTAGGACAGCATGAATGTGGATGTTATACATGCAGATAGAACTCAGTTACAGGTACTGTAGATCTAGGACAGCATGAATGTGGATGTTATACAGAGAGATAGAACTCAGTTACAGGTACTGTAGATCTAGGACAGCATGAATGTGGATGTTATACATGCAGATAGAACTCAGTTACAGGTACTGTAGATCTAGGACAGCATGAATGTGGATGTTATACAGATAGATAGAACTCAGTTACAGGTACTGTAGATCTAGGACAGCATGAATGTGGATGTTATACATGCAGATAGAACTCAGTTACAGGTACTGTAGATCTAGGACAGCATGAATGTGGATGTTATACAGGTAGATAGAACTCAGTTACAGGTACTGTAGATCTAGGACAGCATGAATGTGGATGTTATACATGCAGATAGATCTCAGTTACAGGTACTGTAGATCTAGGACAGCATGAATGTGGATGTTATACAGGTAGATAGAACTCAGTTACAGGTACTGTAGATCTAGGACAGCATGAATGTGGATGTTATACAGGTAGATAGAACTCAGTTACAGGTACTGTAGATCTAGGACAGCATGAATGTGGATGTTATATAGAGAGATAGAACTCAGTTACGGGTACTGTAGATCTAGGACAGCATGAATGTGGATGTTATACATGCAGATAGAACTCAGTTACAGGTACTGTAGATCTAGGACAGCATGAACGTGGATGTTATACAGACAGATAGAACTTACAGGTACTGTAGATCTAGGACAGCATGAACGTGGATGTTATACAGACAGATAGAACTCAGTTACAGGTACTGTAGATCTAGGACAGCATGAATGTGGATGTTATACAGATAGAACTCAGTTACAGGTACTGTAGATCTAGGACAGCATGAATGTGGATGTTATACAGGGATATAACTCAGTTACAGGTACTGTGGATCTAGGACAGCATAAACGTGGATGTTATACAGACAGATAGAACTCAGTTACAGGTACTGTAGATCTAGGACAGCATGAATGTGGATGTTATACAGGTAGATAGAACTCAGTTACAGGTACTGTATATCTAGGACGGCCAGGTACTGTGGATCTAGGATGGCCAGGTACTGTGGATCTAGGACAGCATGGTACTGTGGATCTAGGACAGCATGAATGTGGATGTTATACAGACAGATAGAACTCAGTTACAGGTACTGTAGATCTAGGACAGCATGAATGTGGATGTTATACAGATAGATAGAACTGATGAGAAGGAGATTCCTACAAGTCCTTGTGCTCATGTGTATTTGTGTTACAATAGTTCTACTTATAACTACATGCACATATGTTTCACCATATACCTTAAACTTTCAACTATACTCGTGGCCATCGGTAGCTGTTACTGGATATTTAAAGGAAACACTTCGGCAGACTGTTTTCCCATGTCAGCACAATCTAATTGGAAATGTGAGCATAATACTGAAAAACATATGAAAATTGCACTTCAAATAAAGCAGTTGTGGGAATTTTAAAACTTTTGAAAAATGAGTGCCATTTTGAATATTTGTAGATAGTTATGATGTCATAGTTTTTTCAAGATTATCATGAATCTCTTCCTTTAACTGGAGCATGTGTACATTGATGGTTTTCCTTTAACTGGAGCATGTGTACATTGATGGTTTTTCTTTAACTGGAGCATGTGTACATTGATGGTTTTCCTTTAACCGGAGCATGTGTACATTGATGGTTTTCCTTTAACCGGAGCAAGTGTACGTTGATGGTTTTCCTTTAACTGGAGCATGTGTACGTTGATGGTTTTCCTTTAACTGGAGCATGTGTACATTGATGGTTTTCCTTTATCTGGAGCATGTGTACATTGATGGTTTTCCTTTAACTGGAGCATGTGTACATTGATGGTTTTCCTTTAACCGGAGCATGTGTACATTGATGGTTTTCCTTTAACTGGAGCATGTGTACATTGATGGTTTTCCTTTAACTGGAGCATGTGTATATTGATGGTTTTCCTTTAACTGGAGCATGTGTACATTGATGGTTTTCCTTTATCTGGAGCATGTGTACATTGATGGTTTTCCTTTAACCGGAGCATGTGTACATTGATGGTTTTCCTTTAACTGGAGCATGTGTATATTGATGGTTTTCCTTTAACTGGAGCATGTGTACAGTGATGGTTTTCCTTTAACTGGAGCATGTGTACGTTGATGGTTTTCCTTTAACTGGAGCATGTGTACATCGATGGTTTTCCTTTAACTGGAGCATGTGTACATTGATGGTTTTCCTTTAACTGGAGCATGTGTACATTGATGGTTTTCCTTTAACTGGAGCATGTGTACATTGATGGTTTTCCTTTAACTGGAGCATGTGTACATTGATGGTTTTCCTTTAACCGGAGCATGTGTACATTGATGGTTTTCCTTTAACCGGAGCATGTGTACATTGATGGTTTTCCTTTAACCGGAGCAAGTGTACATTGATGGTGTTCCTTTAACTGGAACATGTTTACGTATATGTGTACATGTATATAGGTATATTGACAGACTGGTATCATAATTGTATTAAACTTTATTTATTTTACAACGATTGCGAAACAAGTTTTACCAACCTATATTGATCACTCTCATTGGCGCGGATGAAAGCGTATATGCGGTCATTCGTGTGGGAGGAAACCGGAATACCCGGAGAAAATCCACCTGTCCAATCTGGTGACCACCGTACCATCTCACATTCTTCCCAGTCTGAGGATCGAACCCGGGTTGCATTAGTGAGAAGCCAGCACGCTAACCACTGCGCTAATCGGACAGCCTAAAAGTTTCGCCCAATTGTATTACAGAGAGACAACGTAATCAAGAGTTTCCGGTTAGGTAAGATCTGGATACTGATCTGTACAGAGCTGATGGGGCGTGGTATTGATTTTAAAGGAGTGAATCTCGTCATCAACTACGATTTCCCAAACAGTGCAATCAGCTATATACATAGAATAGGTAAGAGTTACAACACTATAACATAACATCACCTCTAGCAATGACTTTGTGTGTGTGATTGTTGCAATGACTTTGTGTAGCGACGATAAATAAACGTAAAACACTTATTCACCGACAAAACCTAAGGGTCCGAAAACCGATCCGGCAATGATACCTACTTCATGAAGCCCAAAAATTCTTGCTAAAACACTGCTCAAATTCTGTGTGATTTTGTATATTGTATATAGGTAGGACTGGTAGAGCAGGGCGGTCGGGAAAGGCTGTCACTTTCTTCACGGAGAATGATGCCATCTATTTAAGAAGGTGAGTTACATTTACTATACCCATTAGAATAGTTACATTTAATTTTTAGCTCTCTGTGATTCAAATCTGTTTAGCTATTGTGCTACCTGAGCTCACCTCAGCACAAAGTGTCTAGTGGCATCAATCAACATTTTGCTTCAGATGACATCTCCTGAACCAGAGGTCCAATCATCATGTTAGGTGATTATGTTTTAAAACTAGGTCATTAGGTCAAATGAGTGCCAAAATTTCAAAAATCTTCTCCACCAAAATTAATGGCATGAATGTGATGAAATTTTGTGTGAAGCATTATTAGATGACAATCTCTAAAGTTTGCTCAAGCAATATTGATTCGTCCCAGAGGGTGGGGAAGCTTTTTGCTATTTCCTATTGAATTATCTAGCACAACTGTTTTAAAAATGTTCTCAGAAACAACATTGCCCAGATCTTTGATAGTTGGCATGTAGCATCACCTAGTGAACGTCTTAATTAGTTTGCTCAAATGGTGATCCTGGGGTCATAATTGACCTCATTGTATGGGTCACATAGTTTACCAAGCTTATATAGTACAACTCTTTAAAAAATCTTTTTCTCAGAAACCACAATGCCCAGATCTTTGATATTTGGTATGTAGCATCACCTAGAGAATCTCTACTAAGTTTGCTGAAATTGTGATCCTGTTGTCATATTTGACCCCTCTGTATGGTTCACATAATTTACATTGACTTTCCTTGTAAAACACTATAAAATCATGTTCTCAGACACCACAATGTCCTTCCAGTTCTCAGACACCACAATGTCCTTCCAGTTCTCAGACACCACAATGTCCTTCCAGTTCTCAGACACCACAATGTCCTTCCAGTTCTCAGACACCACAATGTCCTTCCAGTTCTCAGACACCACAATGTCCTTCCAGTTCTCAGACACCACAATGTCCTTCCAGTTCTCAGACACCACAATGTCCTTCCAGTTCTCAGACACCACAATGTCCTTCCAGTTCTCAGACACCACAATGTCCTTCCAGTTCTCAGACACCACAATGTCCTTCCAGTTCTCAGACACCACAATGTCCTTCCAGTTCTCAGACACCACAATGTCCTTCCAGTTCTCAGACACCACAATGTCCTTCCAGTTCTCAGACACCACAATGTCCTTCCAGTTCTCAGACACCACAATGTCCTTCCAGTTCTCAGACACCACAATGTCCTTCCAGTTCTCAGACACCACAATGTCCTTCCAGTTCTCAGACACCACAATGTCCTTCCAGTTCTCAGACACCACAATGTCCTTCCAGTTCTCAGACACCACAATGTCCTTCCAGTTCTCAGACACCACAATGTCCTTCCAGTTCTCAGACACCACAATGTCCTTCCAGTTCTCAGACACCACAATGTCCTTCCAGTTCTCAGACACCACAATGTCCTTCCAGTTCTCAGACACCACAATGTCCTTCCAGTTCTCAGACACCACAATGTCCTTCCAGTTCTCAGACACCACAATGTCCTTCCAGTTCTCAGACACCACAATGTCCTTCCAGTTCTCAGACACCACAATGTCCTTCCAGTTCTCAGACACCACAATGTCCTTCCAGTTCTCAGACACCACAATGTCCTTCCAGTTCTCAGACACCACAATGTCCTTCCAGTTCTCAGACACCACAATGTCCTTCCAGTTCTCAGACACCACAATGTCCTTCCAGTTCTCAGACACCACAATGTCCTTCCAGTTCTCAGACACCACAATGTCCTTCCAGTTCTCAGACACCACAATGTCCTTCCAGTTCTCAGACACCACAATGTCCTTCCAGTTCTCGGACACCACAATGTCCTTCCAGTTCTCGGACACCACAATGTCCTTCCAGTTCTCAGACACCACAATGTCCTTCCAGTTCTCAGACACCACAATGTCCTTCCAGTTCTCAGACACCACAATGTCCTTCCAGTTCTCAGACACCACAATGTCCTTCCAGTTCTCAGACACCACAATGTCCTTCCAGTTCCTTGATATTTTGCATGTATTCATCACCTAGTGGACCACTAAGTTTGTTCAAATGGTGATCCTGGTGCCATAATAGTGTGTTTCCACTCATAATATATAAAGTAAAAAGTGTTTGTTTATTATAGTGTCGCCCCTATTTAAAGGGCCAGCCATTACTGACTTATGAGACACCTTTTTATGGACATCAGTACTTCCCGAATCCTATCCTTGTGAGCCTGGCTGATGGGCAATTGGTAACCATTATATAACTAGCTGGCGGCTCACCAACCGGCCATATAAGTATGAACCCTGACAAGGTTCGAACCTTCGACCTCCCGCTCCATAGGCGGACACTTAACCACTAGGCCACGGAGAGGTGTGTAGATGTGTTTTCTTCTTCCAGCATAGCCAATGTGATGAGACATGCGGGATGTCCTGTACCAGACTACATGCTTAAAATTAACCAGCCCACAAGGTAAGTACTTTACATTAGGCAACACACCAAACTACTACTGTATAAGTGGCTAAGTTTGTGACTTGGAAATGTTTGCGATTTTCGCGAATTGACTATTTTCGCAAAAATATGAGCCAGCGTAAATATCTGCATTCCAACATGTATATAGTTCTACCCTATCATCGGATGTAATTGAGTAATAGATCTAATACTATAGAATACTACAGATACACTGCGTATCAGCATGTTTTATGCTCATAAATTATCCAAATACGCACATGCTTTAATTCTGATGCGTGCAGGACTCCCGTCCTTACATGTGCCGATGCAAAACATAAAAAATCGAGGCGCACTTACATTTTTAAAACAGCTGGTCATCACTTCCGCAAACAAAGTGACAGGTACATCGATTTACATATCCAGTGAATGTACGTAAAACAGTCCCGTGATTTAAAACTGTAAACCCGACGCAACCTGTGTCGTCTGGGTGAATCTTTGCAGCTGTTGATTGATCACTTTGCTGCAGGTTGCGTAAGACACAAATTATACACGACTATATGAATATGTTACATCTGTCTCTGTATACAGATGGATCTATAGTCCAGTGGTTAACACGTTGGACTGGTAATCCAGGGATCGCAGGTTCGATCCCCCGTCTGACCTTAATAAAATTAACAATCTTTCAGATGGGACATTAAACCGAGGACTCATGTCGGTGATTTACACTGTGCACGTAAACGAACCAGAGGAGATTCCGGAATGGGTCTCTGTCTGTATCATTGTACTATCCTCCAAAAATCTAAAATGATTAATCTCTTCAGGAGGCGTCACTCATATGGGCAACCGGTAGCGACAGTAAATGAACGTAAAACACACACTGTCTCTGTAACTGTGATATTCTGATTGCAGGCAAGACCGGAAGAAGTTGGCTAAAGGGGCAATTAAACGACGCAAGATTTCAACTGCCACGGAATATGATCTGCAGAAGGCAAAACATAAACAGTAATGAGTTCTCTGTGTTACCTTATAACATTACAGTCAAACCTGTCATGAAAAATGGATGCTTACTCACGGCGGCTGTTCAATAGAGGTTAATTGTTGAACAAATTGTCACACTGGGAATGTTGTACCTGGCTGCTTAATAGAGCTGACTGCTATCACAGGTTTGACTGTACAGTCTACATCAGTTATGTCAAAGTCGGTTATGTCGATTTCTCCAGTTATCTCAAAGACGGGTCAAAGTCCCGTTTCAGGCACTATCATTTTACATACTGGCTCCGTTTATATCGAAGTCCCTTCAGTATAAATGTACAGTAGTACGACTTTCACATTTACCTGATCAAAGATGGACCGCCATGCCTGTGCAAACAATAACAAAATTGTTGAAGATGTTTACCGTGATGGTATGTTCACACTTCAGCAAGTACAAACTTATCAGCATTAGATAAATAGCTCATCGTAATAATTATAATTAATTAGATTGTTTTGATGCATGAAAATCTTGATGTGCCAATATGATTGTTCTGGTAAATTGCCTAACATTTCAGGAGAATGATAGCAGATACAAAGAAGAGAAATGATCCACAACAAAGGACAGAGCAACACAAAGTCAATAGTGCAATTAATGACACACAGAAGGTTGAACATGGAAAAAGGAAACATACGGACCAAGTTGAAGGTGATGCAAAGAAGAGAAAATTAGAGAAGAAAGAAAACTTTGTGAAATCAATACAAATGAAGTTTAAACATAAACGGCAGGGACATTCAAGACATAGTAAGTCAGACGTAGCCAAATCTGGAAGGAAGAACAAAGCACAAAAGAAATCTGAGAAAGGCGAGTCGAGGAAAAAGATGAAAGGACAAGAGAGTAAGAAGAAGAAGAAGAAATCATGAACTGTGTTTGGATTAGACCTGTGATTTACCGATGGTACTGCAGAAAATGATGCGAAAAAGAAACAATTGATTGTAGTAATACAGTGAAAGTACGTAGCCGTTGCTAACACCGTGGAGAAATTAATCTGTAAAATAAATTAAAGAGAAACCAAAGTTAAAGAGTTTTCTTTACGGTTACAAACTTGAGATATTATCATTATTGAAAGTTTCAAGAAAATCGGATGAAATCGTTAGGAGAATTTGCAAATGTCGCCATCTTGGATTTTGAATATTTCGTGAAATTATATACTTGGCTACATAATTGAATTGTAATAAAAACACTTCAGTCAATGCAATTTCACAGTATAGCAATTAACGAGCCATGTCTTCCCTTATGTTTTTCACCAAATAATATATATGCATTATTCTTGAGCCATTGTCCAAAATGGTAGTCACCATAGACAGAACAATAATGAACTAGCTCAGAACGTTATTACTGATTGTCTAGTTTTTGTAAAATTGCCACCTATGTTAGGACTGGCATAGGACATGATACAGTAGACTGGTATATGGCATGATACAGTAGACTGTATAGGACATGATACAATAGACTGGTATAGGACATGATACAGTAGACTGGTATAGGACATGATACAGTAGACTGGTATATGACATGATACAGTAGACGGGTATATGGCATGATACAGTAGACTGTATAGGACATGATACAATAGACTGGTATAGGACATGATACAGTAGACTGGTATAGGACATCATACAGTAGACTGGTATAGGACATGATACAGTAGACTGGTATAGGACATCATACAGTAGACTGGTATAGGACATGGTACAGTAGACTGGTATAGGACATGATACAGTAGACTGGTATAGGACATGATACAGTAGACTGGTATAGGACATGATACAGTAGACCGGTATAGGACATCATACAGTAGACTGGTATATGGCATGATACAGTAGACTGGTATAGGACATGATACAGTAGACTGGTATAGGACATGATACAGTAGACTGGTATAGGACATCATACAGTAGACTGGTATAGGACATGATACAGTAGACTGGTATATGACATGATACAGTAGACTGGTATAGGACATGATACAGTAGACTGGTATAGGACATGATACAGTAGACTGGTATAGGACATGATACAGTAGACTGGTATAGGACATGATACAGTAGACTGGTATAGGACATCATACAGTAGACTGGTATAGGTGTGTGTGGTTGGTCATACAGTAGACTGGTATATGACATGATACAGTAGACGGGTATATGACATGATACAGTAGACTGGTATATGACATGATACAGTAGACTGGTATAGGACATGATACAGTAGACTGGTATAGGACATGATACAGTAGACTGGTATATGACATAATACAGTAGACGGGTATATGGCATGATACAGTAGACTGGTATAGGACATGATACAGTAGACTGGTATAGGACATCATACAGTAGACTGGTATAGGACATGATACAGTAGACTGGTATGGGACATCATACAGTAGACTGGTATAGGACATTCCAGAGTCTTCTCTGGTTCATTTACGTGCACTGTGTAAAGCACCGACACGAGACCTCGGTTTAATGTCCCATCCGAAAGACTGTTAATTTTATTAGGGTCAGACAGGGGATCGAACCTGCAATCCCTGGATTACCAGTCCAGCATGTTACCACTGGACTACAGCTGCACATCATTATCTTATATTATAATCACCAGGAGACTTTTAAGAATATAGCTTTGTCCTGGTTTGAAGCTATAAAAGTAACACCAGGAATAAAGTCTGTTGATGGGTTTTATGGTCCATATACAACAGGATTGCGTAAACATGTGAATACAATAGCGTGCACAGAATCTGTTAATGGTCTGTATTAGGTAGTTAGTAGTTATGTAGTGTATAAGTTTGCATGTGACATGCTAGCATTAAGGCATTCAATCTCTACAAACCTGTAATTAGTGCTACGTTACAAACTTGATTAGATTCCTGGAATTCCTTGAGAGATAATGAAGCCAATCCAGATTGATCAGCATTGGTTTTGTTTTAAATAATTAATTACATAATGTGGTATGATTCGAAACATATAATGTGGTATGGTGTGAGACTGAATTCATTATGTAATGTGGTATGGTCCGTGACTGAATTAATTATGTAATGTGGTATGTTTCGAAACATATAATGTGGTATGGTGTGAGACTGAATTCATTATGTAATGTGGTATGGTCCGAGATTGAATTCATTATGTAATGTGGTATGGTGTGAGACTGAATTCATTATGTAATGTGGTATAGTCCGAGATTGAATTCATTATGTAATGTGGTATGGTGTGAGACTGAATTCATTATGTAATGTGGTATAGTGTGAGACTGAATTCATTATGTAATGTGGTATGGTGTGAGACTGAATTCATTATGTAATGTGGTATGATCCAAGATTGAATTCATTATGTAATGTGGTATGATCCAAGATTGAATTCATTATGTAATGTGGTATGGTGTGAGACTGAATTCATTATGTAATGTGGTATGGTCCGAGACTGAATTCATTATGTAATGTGGTATGGTCCGAGACTGAATTCATTATATAATGTGGTATGGTGTGAGACTGAATTCATTATGTAATGTGGTATGGTCCGAGACTGAATTCATTATGTAATGTGGTATGGTCCGAGACTGAATTCATTATATAATGTGGTATGGTGTGAGACTGAATTCATTATGTAATGTGGTATGGTCCGAGACTGAATTCATTATGTAATGTGGTATGGTCCGAGACTGAATTCATTATATAATGTGGTATGGTGTGAGACTGAATTCATTATGTAATGTGGTATGGTCCGAGACTGAATTCATTATGTAATGTGGTATGGTCCGAGACTGAATTCATTATATAATGTGGTATGGTGTGAGACTGAATTCATTATGTAATGTGGTATGGTCCGAGACTGAATTCATTATGTAATGTGGTATGGTCCGAGACTGAATTCATTATATAATGTGGTATGGTGTGAGACTGAATTCATTATGTAATGTGGTATGGTCTGAGACTGAATTCATTATGTAATATGGTATCATTTCATAGAAAATAATTCTGGAAGCATTGCATTTGGTGCATTTTCATGGTGTTTTGTTGCAATCTATGTTGCCCATAATCAGATGTAAATTGTTTGATAGATATTCTGGGGGGGGTGAGCCCGTGGATTATCGGTAATCTTGCTATCTCTGTCAACTTGCATTTGGTACGAGGCTCATGACCAGCATGTAAGTTTTGAACTTTTTGTTGCTGATGCATATCATTGAATTACCTTGTGTAAGGTCAGTGGTTCTACCAGTTCTTGGATGTCTATATCTGTTTTTGTATCACTCTTGTTTGTCTGAAAGTATGACTCCTAAACACACCACCATGCAACTCAAATTTGATAGGCAATAAATACAAGCCAGCGTCGCTCAGTACAGACCACAAGGTTAATAACTACTGTAATTGCTGTTTTGTTGCATGCCACCGCGACAAAGTACAGTGCACAAGGTGAATAACTATTGTAATTGCTGTTTTGTTGCATGCCACCGCGACAAAGTACAGTGCACAAGGTGAATAACTATTGTAATTGCTGTTTTGTTGCATGCCACCGCGACAAAGTACCGAGCACAAGGTGAATAACTACCGTAATTGCTGTTTTATTGCATACCACCGCGACAAAGTACCGAGCACAAGGTGCATAACTCTACCGTATGTACTATTTTATTGCATGATGAAGTACAGAGCACAAGGTGCATAGCTCTACCATATGTACTGTTGTATTTCATGATGAAGTACAGAGCACAAGGTGCATAGCTCTACCGTAAGTACTGTTTTATTGCCTGATGAAGTACCGAGCACAAGGTGCATAACTCTACCATATGTACTGTTTTATTGCATGATGAAGTACAGAGCACAAGGTGCATAACTCTACTGTATGTACTGTTTTATTGCTATGATGAAGTACAGAGCACAAGGTGCATAACTCTACCGTATGTACTGTTTTATTGCATGATGAAGTACAGAGCACAATGTGCATAGCTCTACCATAATTACTGTTATTGCATGATGAAGTACAGAGCACAATGTGCATAGCTCTACCATAATTACTGTTATTGCATGATGAAGTACCGAGCACAAGGTGCATAAATCTACCGTAATTACTGTTTTATTGCATGTCTGCATGATGAAGTACAGAGCACAATGTGCATAACTATACCATAATTACTGTTTCATTGTATGTCTGTATGATGAAGTACAGAGCACAATGTGCATAGCTCTACTGTAAGTACTGTTTTATTGCATGATGAAGTACAGAGCACAAGGTGTATAACTCTACCGTAAGTACTGTTTTATTGTATGATGAAGTACAGAGCACAAGGTGCATAACTCTACCGTAAGTACTGTTTTATTGTATGATGAAGTACAGAGCACAAGGTGCATAACTCTACCGTAATTACTGTTTTATTGCATGATGACGTATAGAGCACAAGGTGCATAACTCTATCGTAGGTACTGTTTTATTGCATGATGAAGTACAGAGCACAAGGTGCATAACTCTACCGTATGTACTGTTTTATTGCATGATGAAGTACAGAGCACAATGTGCATAGCTCTACCATAATTACTGTTATTGCATGATGAAGTACAGAGCACAAGGTGCATAAATCTACCGTAATTACTGTTTTATTGCATGTCTGCATGATGAAGTACAGAGCACAAGGTGCATATCTATACCATAATTACTGTTTTATTGTATGTCTGCATGATGAAGTACAGAGCAAAAGGTGCATAGCTCTACTGTAAGTACTGTTTTATTGTATGATAAAGTACAGAGCATAAGGTGCATAACTACCGTAAGTACTGTTTTATTGTATGTCTGCATGATGAAGTACAGAGCATAAGGTGCATAGCTCTACTGTAAGTACTGTTTTATTGTATGATGAAGGACAGAGCATAAGGTGCATAACTCTACTGTAAGTACTGTTTTATTGTATGATGAAGTACAGAGCATAAGGTGCATAGCTCTACTGTAAGTACTGTTTTATTGTATGATGAAGTACAGAGCACAAGGTGCATATCTCTACTGTAAGTACTATCTCTATCGTAAGTACTGTTTTATTGCATGATGAGGTACAGAGCAAGGTGAATAACTCTATGGTAAGTACTGTTATATTGCATGATGAAGTACAGAGCACAAGGTGCATAGCTCTATCATAAGTACTGTTTTATTGTATGTCTGTATGATGAAGTACAGAGCACAAGGTGCATAGCTCTACTGTAAGTACTGTTTTATTGTATGATGAAGTACAGAGCATAAGGTGCATAGCTCTACTGTAAGTACTGTTTTATTGTATGATGAAGTACAGAGCATAAGGTGAATAGCTCTACTGTAAGTACTGTTTTATTGTATGATGAAGTTCAGAGCACAAGGTGCACAGCTCTACCGTAAGTACTGTTTTATTGTATGTCTGTATGATGAAATACAGAGCACAAGGTGCATAGCTCTACTGTAAGTACTGTTTTATTGTATGATGAAGTACAGAGCATAAGGTGCATAGCTCTACTGTAAGTACTGTTTTATTGTATGATGAAGTACAGAGCATAAGGTGCATAGCTCTACTGTAAGTACTGTTTTATTGTATGATGAAGTACAGAGCACAAGGTGCATAACTCTACCGTATGTACTGTTTTATTGCATGATGAAGTACAGAGCACAATGTGCATAGCTCTACCATAATTACTGTTATTGCATGATGAAGTACAGAGCACAAGGTGCATAAATCTACCGTAATTACTGTTTTATTGCATGTCTGCATGATGAAGTACAGAGCACAAGGTGCATATCTATACCATAATTACTGTTTTATTGTATGTCTGCATGATGAAGTACAGAGCAAAAGGTGCATAGCTCTACTGTAAGTACTGTTTTATTGTATGATAAAGTACAGAGCATAAGGTGCATAACTACCGTAAGTACTGTTTTATTGTATGTCTGCATGATGAAGTACAGAGCATAAGGTGCATAGCTCTACTGTAAGTACTGTTTTATTGTATGATGAAGGACAGAGCATAAGGTGCATAACTCTACTGTAAGTACTGTTTTATTGTATGATGAAGTACAGAGCATAAGGTGCATAGCTCTACTGTAAGTACTGTTTTATTGTATGATGAAGTACAGAGCACAAGGTGCATATCTCTACTGTAAGTACTATCTCTATCGTAAGTACTGTTTTATTGCATGATGAGGTACAGAGCAAGGTGAATAACTCTATGGTAAGTACTGTTATATTGCATGATGAAGTACAGAGCACAAGGTGCATAGCTCTATCATAAGTACTGTTTTATTGTATGTCTGTATGATGAAGTACAGAGCACAAGGTGCATAGCTCTACTGTAAGTACTGTTTTATTGTATGATGAAGTACAGAGCATAAGGTGCATAGCTCTACTGTAAGTACTGTTTTATTGTATGATGAAGTACAGAGCATAAGGTGAATAGCTCTACTGTAAGTACTGTTTTATTGTATGATGAAGTTCAGAGCACAAGGTGCACAGCTCTACCGTAAGTACTGTTTTATTGTATGTCTGTATGATGAAATACAGAGCACAAGGTGCATAGCTCTACTGTAAGTACTGTTTTATTGTATGATGAAGTACAGAGCATAAGGTGCATAGCTCTACTGTAAGTACTGTTTTATTGTATGATGAAGTACAGAGCATAAGGTGCATAGCTCTACTGTAAGTACTGTTTTATTGTATGATGAAGTACAGAGCACAAGGTGCATAGCTCTACTGTAAGTACTGTTTTATTGTATGATGAAGTACAGAGCACAAGGTGCATAACTCTACCGTAAGTACTGTTTTATTGCATGATGAAGTACAGAGCACAAGGTGCATAACTCTACCGTAAGTACTGTTTTATTGTATGTCTGTATGATGAAGTACAGAGCACAAGGTGCATAACTACCATAAGTACTGTTTTATTGCATGATGAAGTACAGAGCACAATGTGCATAACTCTACCGTAAGTACTGTTTTATTGTATGTCTGTATGATGAAGTACAGAGCACAAGGTGCATAGCTCTATCGTAAGTGCTGTTTTATTGCATGTCTGCATGATGAAGTACAGAGCACAAGGTGCATAACTACCATAAGTACTGTTTTATTGCATGATGAAGTACAGAGCACAATGTGCATAACTCTACCGTAAGTACTGTTTTATTGTATGTCTGTATGATGAAGTACAGAGCACAAGGTGCATAGCTCTATCGTAAGTGCTGTTTTATTGCATGTCTGCATGATGAAGTACAGAGCACAAGGTGCATAACTCTACCGTAAGTACTGTTTTATTGCATGATGAAGTACAGAGCACAAGGTGCATAACTCTACTGTAAGTACTGTTTTATTGTATATCTGTATGATGAAGTATAGAGCATAAGGTGCATAGCTCTACCATAATTACTGTTTTATTGCATGTCTGCATGATGAAGTACAGAGCACAAGGTGCATAACTCTACCGTAAGTACTGTTTTATTGCATGTCTGCATGATGAAGTACAGAGCACAAGGTGCATAACTCTACCGTAAGTACTGTTTTATTGTATGTCTGCCTGATGAAGTACAGAGCACAAGGTGCATAACTCTACCGTAATTACTGTTGTATTGCATGATGAAGTACAGAGCACAAGATGCATAACTCTACTGTATGTACTGTTTTATTGCATGATGAAATACAGAGCACAAGGTGCATAACTCTACCGTAAGTACTGTTTTATTGCATGATGAAGTACAGAGCACAAGGTGCATAGCTCTACCGTAATTACTGTTTTATTGCATGATGAAATACAGAGCACAAGGTGCATAACTCTACCGTAATTACTGTTGTATTGCATGATGAAGTACAGAGCACAAGGTGCATAACTCTACCGTAAGTACTGTTTTATTGCATGATGAAGTACAGAGCACAAGGTGCATAACTCTACCGTAAGTAATGTTTTATTGTATGATGAAGTACAGAGCACAAGGTGCATAACTCTACCGTAATTACTGTTTTATTGCATGATGACGTATAGAGCACAAGGTGCATAGCTCTATCGTAAGAACTGTTTTATTACATAATGAAGTACAGTGCACAAGGTGCATAACTCTATCGTAAGTACTGTTTTATTGCATGATGAAATACAGAGCACAAGGTGCATAACTCTACCGTAAGTACTGTGTTATTGCATGATGAAGTACAGAGCACAAGGTGCATAACTCTACCGTAAGTACTGTGTTATTGCATGATGAAGTACAGAGCACAAGATGCATAACTCTACCGTAAGTATTGTATGATTGTATGATGAAGTACAGAGCACAAGGTGCATAACTCTACCGTAATTACTGTTTTATTACATGATGAAGTACAGAGCAAGGTGAATAACTCTATCGTAAGTACTGTTTTATTGCATGATGAAGTACAGAGCACAAGGTGCATAGCTCTATCGTAAGTACTGTTTTATTACATTATGAAGTACAGTGCAAGGTAAATAACTCTATCGTAAGTACTGTTTTATTGCATGATGAAGTACAGAGCACAAGGTGCATAGCTCTATCGTAAGTACTGTTTTATTGCATGATGAAGTACAGAGCACAAGGTGCATAACTCTACCGTAAGTACTGTTTTATTGTATGTCTGTATGATGAAGTACAGAGCATAAGGTGCATAGCTCTACCGTAATAACTGTTTTATTGTATGCCTGCATGTCTGCATAATGAGGTACAGAGCACAAGGTCCATAACTCTACCGTAAGTGGTTTTATTGCATGATGAGTACAGAGCACAAGGTGCATAACTCTACCGTAATTACTGTTTTATTACATGATGAAGTACAGAGCACAAGGTGAATAACTCTACCGTATGTACTGTTTTATTGCATGATGAAGTACCGAGCACAAGGTGCATAACTTTACCGTAATTACTGTTGTATTGCATGATGAAGTACAGAGCACAAGGTGCATAACTCTACCGTAAGTACTGTTTTATTGCATGATGAAGTACAGAGCACAATGTACATAACTCTACCGTAATTACTGTTTTATTGCATGATGAAGTACAGAGCACAAGGTGCATAGCTCTACCGTATGTACTATTTTATTGCATGATGAAGTACCGAGCACAAGGTGCATAACTCTACCGTAATTACTGTTTTATTGCATGATGAAGTACAGAGCACAAGGTGCATAACTATACCGTAATTACTGTTTTATTGCATGTCTGCATGATAAAGTACCGAGCACAATGTGAATAACTCTACCGTAATTACTGTTGTATTGCATGATGAAGTACCGAGCACAAGGTGCATAACTCTACCGTATGTACTGTTTTATTGCATGATGAAGTACCGAGCACAAGGTGCATAACTCTACCGTAATTACTGTTTTATTGCATGATAAAGTACCGAGCACAAGGTGAATAACTCTACCGTAATTACTGTTTTATTGCGTGTCTTACGTTCATCATTCGAGTTTGTAGCTCTGTGCATTTGTATTGATCAATGGCAATACGTTGAATCGGCACGAAGCGCCATTTTAGCTTGAGTGCGAAACAAGTTTGAACAAGATTAGATTAATCGGTCTGCAGACTGATGGCATCCATGGTCAATAGGGAGAGAAAAGAGGCAATGTGGATGTAAGAGTCTTTACGGAAGGACACCATCATGGTTCTGACTGAGCTCGAACTCACACCATCTGGCTACAATGCAAACATTGTATCCTATCACTGAGGCTCCATGTGCGTCCACCTGTGTGAAAACAACGGTCTAATGACCACTTGTACACATACATGAGTATAAGTGACACGTTATGTTAGATTGAGTAATGTCTACTTGTGTGCAAACGGTCATCAATTTTAAGTCCAGATATTACGATATTTGCTTAGTCCATCATGCATGATAGCTGAAATTTCTTCTCTATTGTATGAACCACAGGGATTCGGCACGTTTGGGGGTACTAGTATATATATTTAAGTACTTAAATATATATACTAGTACCCCCAAACGTGCCGAATCCCTGTGGTATGAACTACATAAAATCATGTTGAGATAGAGCAGACAATAACACTGTCATCCATTATATGCTTGAACTCATGCAATCGTGTGTACCGTATTTATTCAATAAACACATACATACTCTAATGAACACCATCCCCGAATCTTTGGTTTCAATTCACCAGTCTAATATTGGATATAATACAGCCTGTTATAAGCATCCCATCACCGATTCTAATTCAAACTAAAAGAGATGTATAACGTTAACACAGTCGGTTTCTAATTCCTTTTAATGCACCCTATTAGATGTGTGTGCCACTTGCTTTACACAAAATGGTTTGTATATGTTTTATTAAACTCAGCATAATTATTCATTGGGACTGTCTCTAATAATCGCCCATCCCAAACTGGAGTTCAAATAAGCGGCTGCGTCTATTAGAATAATTACGGTACTGTGTGAAAGACCCATGCAATTTAATCATTGACTGTGAAATTGCTTGACCATGCTATTTGATGATCGGTTAATGATGTCTGCTTGTACGGTGTTAGCAATCGGTTGGTACGATGTTTGTGAGCCACGTACGTAATAGTATATTGTATTAAACTAGATTTTTACTAGGGGCCTCTGTGACTGTTTAGTTCAAATCACTTACCATTCACCACGATAGATTTGAATCCCGCAGGGGATGTCGAATTGTTACTTGTAAGGAAACTATCCAGCTTACTTGCGGAAGGTCTGTGATTCTACCTGCATACAGCTCGGAGGAGCCTCTGACCAATAACAGTTGGAGAGAACTACAAGATCAACGGAAGCAGACTAACTTTCATTAACCAACAGTACAACCATATTAATTTGAAATCAAAATTCACCACATTTATGACAGGCACGGCCAGGCATCAACCGACCTTCCACAAGCCAGCTGGATAGCGTCATCACACGAGATAATACGACATCCACGGTTGGATTCAAACCTACAGCGGAGAGGGGTACGTGATATGAAGTCAACGACCGCCACTACTAGATCACGGAAGGCCTGAATGGTCTTGACAAATTATACACTATTTATAAACTAAACAAATTATACAATTAATATCGTTTTATCAAAACATACACAAATGAAAGTTAAAAAAGAGTTTCAAAAGCGCAAGCAACAACCATCGTAGTACACTGATGACAATAGGAAGCCAGCAAGTGAAGAGATAATTGCCAACAATTCAAAAACATACATAATTATAAAAGATGGCGAAATAAACAAAACAGGAGGAATGCAAACCCCTGCACTGGTATGTTGACACAAGAACAAATGCTTGATTTCACATGACCTTGAGTTGACATTGAAAGGTCAATGTCACACATTGAAAGGTCAATGTCACAAGGTATTGCTTATTAGAACGATCGCATGAGGATTACTATAGGTGTGCCATTGCCTCGTGTTCGAGTTAGAAGCACATAATTGATAGTTTACAATAGAAGTGGGAGTGGACACATGGTAGACCGTCGTGACCAAATACTATTACCAATTGCTCCCAAATTCGAACCTCTTCCTCCTAGACTAACCATCTATATACCAGTAGGCCTACTATGAACCATCCACACAGTGTCATCAACAACCATCCACAACTGTTTGAGTTATCCTGCTAACACACACAGCCAAACACAATAACCACCCGTTCCTACGACAAGGGTTGATGGTGATGACATGGAAGGAGACACGGTTGTTCGTGAATAAGTGAATGGAATAACATGTAACAGTCACGGCATTGCCTTACATAAAACTATCGTAAGAAGAACTTCAATTGTAGGATGATATATAAATATACTGAATACCACAAACGAACACTTCATGTATTTCTGACATCGTAAACAACACTAATGTTATAAAAGAAAACGTTGCAGAACTTACAATTCAACCGACCTTCCACAAGCCAGCTGGATAGCGTCATCACACGAGATAATACGACATCCACGGTTGGATTCAAACCTACAGTGGAGAGGGGTACGTGATATTAAGTCAACGACCGCCACCACTCGGTCACGGAGGGCCTGAATGGGCTACGATGAAAGATCGCTTCGTTGAAAAGGAATCAATAACACCATTTCGGGTTAACCAAATAATAGGTAAATTAAATGTAAACATATCATTAGATGGAAATGGATCAACTACAAGGAAGGTATGTCGGTAAATAATTAGTAATTGCATTACCTAAAGCACAGTTCCTGACACATTTAAAATTACCTCTGTTATGCCATTGCACAAAGTTAGAATTGTAAACGACCCGAATAAGTATATACCGATGTCCATAGGCATATATACATGTATGTTTGGAAAGAGAAGACAGATTCGAAGGATCGATTCATGATATTGGCCTTTAACATTGTGTCAAAATGGACATGGTCACTACTATTGAGGGGGGCTAACTCAGAGTTGTCAGTTTTGTTATGTTTAATGAAGGAATGGACTCCGTTCTATTGTCATACGTCCACAAGTATGACCATTAATAATATGTAATGTTTTGTATGCTGGATTTGAGTGATTTAAATGTGTTGACAATGTCGTGAACTTTAGTTGATGACCTTTCGAGCTTTCATTAAAATGTGTTCCTACTTTTCCGGTGAGTTTAACTATATCGCGTGACGTCGATATGAATGTTGATCTTCATGTGCCCGTCTTAACCTAATGGGATGTACATTTTGGATAGTCTGTGTGTTCCTTATGGCCTTGATACTGTTCCAAGAGGTATGGTCACATTTTCAGAAACGCATCCCATATCCCATATCATATAACTGACACATCATATGTGTGCGTCGTCCGTGGTTCAGTGATAGAGCGTCCGATTTGGAATCGAACGGTCCTGGGTTCGATACTCGGTCAGGCCACGTATGTAGTGTCATTGAGCAAGGCACCTCACACACATTGCTTAGAACTGGTTAACCACTTAGGTCGGCTAGGTCTGCCCAGGAAAACATGTCTAGGTCCCTCTCACATTAATGGAACATACATACATACATACATACATACATACATACAACCATACATACATACATACATACATACATACATACATACACATACATACATACATACATACATACATACATACATACATACATACATACATACATACATACATACATACATACATACATACATACATACATACATACATACATACATACATACATACATACATACCTACATACATACATACATACATACATACATACATACATACATACATACATACATACATACATACATACATACTACATACATACATACATACATACATACATACATACATACATACATACATACATACATACATACATACATACATACATACATACATTACATACATACATACATACATACATACATACATACATACATACATACATACATACATACATACATACATACATACATACATACATACATACATACATACATACATACATACATACATACATACATACATACATACATACATACATACATACATACATACATACATACATACATACCTACATACATACATACCTACATACCTACATACCTACATACCTACATACCTACATACCTACATACCTACATACCTACATACCTACATACCTACATACCTACATACCTACATACCTACATACCTACATACCTACATACCTACATACCTACATACCTACATACCTACATACCTACATACATACATACATACATACATACATACATACATACATACATACATACATACATACATACATACATACATACATACATACATACATACATACATACATAC
>CM026404.1:62804258-62879045 GCA_014843695.1 Archivesica marissinica
AAACTAATGTGACCTAGTAAGACAATTATAGCGATTTATCTCATGTTGAATCAATAAACAATGTTTCTGTATAAGTAGAATGATGTGATTCCTGCAGCACGTATGGCCTTGTATCTGTCATGCGTATGTTACATAAACAAATTATGCCGAATGTACATAATTCCTTGCAATGCCCACGCTCATGTCGCCCATGTAGACAGGGACGCAATCCCAAAATATAATAGATATATCATAGTTCTGGTTGTTCAAAATACATATTAATTCCAGATAAGAAAACAAGTACACTTTAATACCTACCCTTAATTGAACAGGAAGCAGACTCCCATAAGCCATTCGCTTGGCATTGTACGATGTCTGTGGTTGTATTGTAACCATTTTCACAAGAAACATTTGCTATAGAACCGAACGTGCTTGAGCTTGGAACGTGTAGGTCAATACTACCGTTATCAATTGAGTTGGGGCTACCACAGTCTGTTTCAATAAATTAATAGCAATTTCAATGCATACATTATGTTCCTGCTATATTTATGTGCAGCAAATAGTTATTATGATCCTATTATTTCTTTCCGCCGATAATGCAAATGGACACATGTGGATAGTAATGAGATATAAAGTGATTCGTAATATTATGCGATGCCATGGTGGTTTTGGTTATTGGTAACATTTAAACAATATTTTATCAAACTAAGAAAATTGTTCTTATTTGTTATAGGAGTACACGTTATTATTATAACTAAATCATAAAGATTAATGCTACAGTTGTTTAAATAAGCTGGGTGTCAGCTATTATTAATAGATCTGTAATTAAAGTATGCCATAATTATACTTATGATATTCATATATACATTTACTAGCAATGGAAAATATAACATTGTAATTTGAACAATTCAAATTATTTATAAAAGTAATGTGACCTAGTGAGACAATTATAGCGAGTTATCTCATGTTGAAGCAATAAACAATGTGTCTGTATAAGTAGAATAATGTGAATCCTGCAGCACGTATGACCTTGTATCTGTCATGCGTATGTTACATAAACAAATTATGCCGAATGTACATAATTCCTTGCAATGCCCACGCTCATGTCGCCCATGTAGACAGGGACGCAATCCCAAAATATAATAGATATAACATAGTTCTGGTTCTTCAAAATACATATTAATTCCAGATAAGAAAACAAGTACACTTTAATACCTACCCTTAATTGAACAGGAAGCAGACTCCCATAAGCCATTCGCTTGGCATTGTACGATGTCTGTGGTTGTATTGTAACCATTTTCACAAGATACATTTGCTATAGAACCGAACGTGCTTGAGCTTGGAACGTGTAGGTCAATACTACCGTTATCAATTGAGTTGGGGCTACCACATTCTGTTTCAATAAATTAATAGCAATTGCAATGCATACATTATGTTCCTGCTATATTTATGTGCAGCAAATAGTTATTATGATCCTATTATTTCTTTCCGCTGATAATGCAAATGGACACATGTGGATAGTAATGAGATATAAAGTGATTCGTAATATTATGCGATGCCATGGTGGTTTTGGTTATTGGTAACATTTAAACAATATTTTATCAAACTAAGAACATTGTTCTTATTTGTTATAGGAGTACACGTTATTATTATAACTAAATCTTAAATATTAATACTACAGTTGTTTATAAAAGCTTGGTGTCAGCTATTATTAATAGATATATAATTAAAGTATGCCATAATTATACTTATGATATTCATATATACATATACTAGCAATGGAAAATATAACATTGTAATTTGAACAAATCAAATTATTTATAAAAGTAATGTGACCTAGTGAGACAAATATAGCGAGTTATCTCATGTTGAAGATAAACAATGTTTCTATATAAGTAGAATGATGTGAATCCTGCAGCACGTATGACCTTGTATCTGTCATGCGTATGTTACATAAACAAATTATGCCGAATGTACATAATTCCTTGCAATGCCCACGCTCATGTCGCCCATGTAGACAGGGACGCAATCCCAAAATATAATAGATATAACATAGTTCTGGTTCTTCAAAATACATATTAATTCCAGATAAGAAAACAAGTACACTTTAATACCTACCCTTAATTGAACAGGAAGCAGACTCCCATAAGCCATTCGCTTGGCATTGTACGATGTCTGTGGTTGTATTGTAACCATTTTCACAAGAAACATTTGCTATAGAACCGAACGTGCTTGAGCTTGGAACGTGTAGGTCAATACTACCGTTATCAATTGAGTTGGGGCTACCACAGTCTGTTTCAATAAATTAATAGCAATTTCAATGCATACATTATGTTCCTGCTATATTTATGTGCAGCAAATAGTTATTATGGACCTATTATTTTTTCCCGCTGATAATGCAAATGGACACATGTGGATAGTAATGAGATATAAAGTGATTCGTAATATTATGCGATGCCATGGTGGTTTTGGTTATTGGTAACATTTAAACAATATTTTATCAAACTAAGAACATTGTTCTTATTTGTTATAGGAGTACACGTTATTATTATAACTAAATCTTAAATATTAATACTACAGTTGTTTATAAAAGCTTGGTGTCAGCTATTATTAATAGATATATAATTAAAGTATGCCATACTTATGATATTCATATATACATATACTAGCAATGGAAAATATAACATTGTAATTTGAACAATTCAAATTATTTATAAAAGTAATGTGACCTAGTGAGACAAATATAGCGAGTTATCTCATGTTGAAGATAAACAATGTTTCTGTATAAGTAGAATGATGTGATCCTGCAGCACGTATGACCTTGTATCTGTCATGCGTATGTTACATAAACAAATTATGCCGAATGTACATAATTCCTTGCAATGCCCACGCTCATGTCGCCCATGTAGACAGGGACGCAATCCCAAAATATAATAGATATAACATAGTTCTGGTTCTTCAAAATACATATTAATTCCAGATAAGAAAACAAGTACACTTTAATACCTACCCTTAATTGAACAGGAAGCAGACTCCCATAAGCCATTCGCTTGGCATTGTACGATGTCTGTGGTTGTATTGTAACCAATTTCACAAGATACATTTGCTATAGAACCGAACGTGCTTGAGTTTGGAACGTGTAGGTCAATACTGCCGTTATCAATTGAGTTGGGGCTACCACATTCTGTTTCAATAAATTAATAGCAATTGCAATGCATACATTATGTTCCTGCTATATTTATGTGCAGCAAATAGTTATTATGATCCTATTATTTCATTCCGCCGATAATGCAAATGGACACATGTGGATAGTAATGAGATATAAAAGTGATTCGCAATATTATGCGATGCCATGGTGGTTTTGGTTATTGGTAACATTTAAACAATATTTTATCAAACTAAGAAAATTGTTCTTATTTGTTATAGGAGAACACGTTATTATTATAACTAAATCATAATGATTAATGCTACAGTTGTTTAAATAAGCTGGGTGTCAGCTATTATTAATAGATCTATAATTAAAGTATGCCATAATTATACTTATGATATTCATATATACATTTACTAGCAATGGAAAATATAACATTGTAATTTGAACAATTCAAATTATTTATAAAAGTAATGTGACCTAGTAAGACAATTATAGCGAGTTATCTCATGTTGAATCAATAAACAATGTTTCTGTATAAGTAGAATGATGTGATTCCTGCAGCACGTATGGCCTTGTATCTGTCATGCGTATGTTACATAAACAAATTATGCCGAATGTACATAATTCCTTGCAATGCCCACGCTCATGTCGCCCATGTAGACAGGGACGCAATCCCAAAATATAATAGATATAACATAGTTCTGGTTCTTCAAAATACATATTAATTCCAGATAAGAAAACAAGTACACTTTAATACCTACCCTTAATTGAACAGGAAGCAGACTCCCATAAGCCATTCGCTTGGCATTGTACGATGTCTGTGGTTGTATTGTAACCAATTTCACAAGATACATTTGCTATAGAACCGAACGTGCTTGAGTTTGGAACGTGTAGGTCAATACTGCCGTTATCAATTGAGTTGGGGCTACCACATTCTGTTTCAATAAATTAATAGCAATTGCAATGCATACATTATGTTCCTGCTATATTTATGTGCAGCAAATAGTTATTATGATCCTATTATTTCATTCCGCCGATAATGCAAATGGACACATGTGGATAGTAATGAGATATAAAAGTGATTCGCAATATTATGCGATGCCATGGTGGTTTTGGTTATTGGTAACATTTAATCAATATTTTATCAAACTAAGAAAATTGTTCTTATTTGTTATAGGAGTACACGTTATTATTATAACTAAATCTTAAAGATTAATGCTACAGTTGCTTAAATAAGCTGGGTGTCAGCTATTATTAATAGATCTATAATTAAAGTATGCCATAATTATACTTATGATATTCATATATACATTTACTAGCAATGGAAAATATAACATTGTAATTTGAACAATTCAAATTATTTATAAAAGTAATGTGACATAGTAAGACAATTATAGCGAGTTATATCATGTTGAAGCGATAAACAATGTGTCTGTATAAGTAGAATGATGTGATTCCTGCAGCACGTATGGCCTTGTATCTGGCATGTGAATGTTACATAAACAAATGATGCCGACTGTACATAATTCCTTGCAATGCCCACGCTCATATCGCCCATGTAGACAGGGACGCAATCCCAAAATATAATAGATATAACATAGTTCTGGTTCTTCAAAATACATATTAATTCCAGATAAGAAAACAAGTACACTTTAATACCTACCCTTAATTGAACAGGAAGCAGACTCCCATAAGCCATTCGCTTGGCATTGTACGATGTCTGTGGTTGTATTGTAACCAATTTCACAAGATACATTTGCTATAGAACCGAACGTGCTTGAGTTTGGAACGTGTAGGTCAATACTGCCGTTATCAATTGAGTTGGGGCTACCACATTCTGTTTCAATAAATTAATAGCAATTGCAATGCATACATTATGTTCCTGCTATATTTATGTGCAGCAAATAGTTATTATGATCCTATTTTTTCATTCCGCCGATAATACAAATGGACACATGTGGATAGTAATGAGATATAAAAGTGATTCGCAATATTATGCGATGCCATGGTGGTTTTGGTTATTGGTAACATTTAAACAATATTTTATCAAACTAAGAAAATTGTTCTTATTTGTTATAGGAGAACACGTTATTATTATAACTAAATCATAATGTTTAATGCTACAGTTGTTTAAATAAGCTGGGTGTCAGATATTATTAATAGATCTGTAATTAAAGTATGCCATAATTATACTTATGATATTCATATATACATTTACTAGCAATGGAATATATAACATTGTAATTTGAACAATTCAAATTATTTATAAAACTAATGTGACCTAGTAAGACAATTATTGCGAGTTATCTCATGTTGAATCAATAAACAATGTTTCTGTATAAGTAGAATGATGTGATTCCTGCAGCACGTATGGCATTGTATCTGTCATGCGTATGTTACATAAACAAATTATGCCGAATGTACATAATTCCTTGCAATGCCCACGCTCATGTCGCCCATGTAGACAGGGACGCAATCCCAAAATATAATAGATATAACATAGTTCTGGTTCTTCAAAATACATATTAATTCCAGATAAGAAAACAAGTACACTTTAATACCTACCCTTAATTGAACAGGAAGCAGACTCCCATAAGCCATTCGCTTGGCATTGTACGATGTCTGTGGTTGTATTGTAACCAATTTCACAAGATACATTTGCTATAGAACCGAACGTGCTTGAGTTTGGAACGTGTAGGTCAATACTGCCGTTATCAATTGAGATGGGGCTACCACATTCTGTTTCAATAAATTAATAGCAATTGCAATGCATACATTATGTTCCTGCTATATTTATGTGCAGCAAATAGTTATTATGATCCTATTATTTCATTCCGCCGATAATGCAAATGGACACATGTGGATAGTAATGAGATATAAAAGTGATTCGCAATATTATGCGATGCCATGGTGGTTTTGGTTATTGGTAACATTTAATCAATATTTTATCAAACTAAGAAAATTGTTCTTATTTGTTATAGGAGTACACGTTATTATTATAACTAAATCTTAAAGATTAATGCTACAGTTGCTTAAATAAGCTGGGTGTCAGCTATTATTAATAGATCTATAATTAAAGTATGCCATAATTATACTTATGATATTCATATATACATTTACTAGCAATGGAAAATATAACATTGTAATTTGAACAATTCAAATTATTTATAAAAGTAATGTGACATAGTAAGACAATTATAGCGAGTTATATCATGTTGAAGCGATAAACAATGTGTCTGTATAAGTAGAATGATGTGATTCCTGCAGCACGTATGGCCTTGTATCTGGCATGTGAATGTTACATAAACAAATGATGCCGACTGTACATAATTCCTTGCAATGCCCACGCTCATATCGCCCATGTAGACAGGGACGCAATCCCAAAATATAATAGATATAACATAGTTCTGGTTCTTCAAAATACATATTAATTCCAGATAAGAAAACAAGTACACTTTAATACCTACCCTTAATTGAACAGGAAGCAGACTCCCATAAGCCATTCGCTTGGCATTGTACGATGTTTGTGGTTGTATTGTAACCAATTTCACAAGATACATTTGCTATAGAACCGAACGTGCTTGAGTTTGGAACTTGTAGGTCAATACTGCCGTTATCAATTGAGTTGGGGCTACCACATTCTGTTTCAATAAATTAATAGCAATTGCAATGCATACATTATGTTCCTGCTATATTTATGTGCAGCAAATAGTTATTATGATCCTATTTTTTCATTCCGCCGATAATACAAATGGACACATGTGGATAGTAATGAGATATAAAAGTGATTCGCAATATTATGCGATGCCATGGTGGTTTTGGTTATTGGTAACATTTAAACAATATTTTATCAAACTAAGAAAATTGTTCTTATTTGTTATAGGAGAACACGTTATTATTATAACTAAATCATAATGTTTAATGCTACAGTTGTTTAAATAAGCTGGGTGTCAGATATTATTAATAGATCTGTAATTAAAGTATGCCATAATTATACTTATGATATTCATATATACATTTACTAGCAATGGAATATATAACATTGTAATTTGAACAATTCAAATTATTTATAAAACTAATGTGACCTAGTAAGACAATTATTGCGAGTTATCTCATGTTGAATCAATAAACAATGTTTCTGTATAAGTAGAATGATGTGATTCCTGCAGCACGTATGGCATTGTATCTGTCATGCGTATGTTACATAAACAAATTATGCCGAATGTACATAATTCCTTGCAATGCCCACGCTCATGTCGCCCATGTAGACAGGGACGCAATCCCAAAATATAATATATATAAAATAGTTCTGGTTCTTCAAAATACATATTAATTCCAGATAAGAAAACAAGTACACTTTAATACCTACCCTTAATTGAACAGGAAGCTGACTCCCATAAGCCATTCGCTTGGCATTGTACGATGTCTGTGGTTGTATTGTAACCAATTTCACAAGATACATTTGCTATAGAACCGAACGTGCTTGAGTTTGGAACGTGTAGGTCAATACTGCCGTTATTAATTGAGATGGGGCTACCACATTCTGTTTCAATAAATTAATAGCAATTGCAATGCATACATTATGTTCCTGCTATATTTATGTGCAGCAAATAGTTATTATGATCCTATTTTTTCATTCCGCCGATAATACAAATGGACACATGTGAATAGTAATGAGATATAAAAGTGATTCGCAATATTATGCGATGCCATGGTGGTTTTGGTTATTGGTAACATTTAAACAATATGTTATCAAACTGAGAAAATTGTTCTTATTTGTTATAGGAGTACACGTTATTATTATAGCTAAATCTTAAAGATTAATGCTACAGTTGTTTACATAAGCTGGGTGTCACCTATTATTAATAGATCTGTAATTAAAGTATGCCATAATTATACTTATGATATTCATATATACATTTACAAGTAATGGAAAATATAACATTGTAATTTGAACAATACAAATTATTTATAAAACTAATGTGACCTAGTAAGACAATTATAGCGAGTTATATCATGTTGAAGCAATAAACAATGTGTCTGTATAAGTAGAATGATGTCATTCCTGCAGCACGTATGACCTTGTACCTGGCATGTGAATGTTACATAAACAAATGATGCCGAATGTACATCATTCCTTGCAATGCCCACGTTCATGTCGCCCATTTAGACAGGGACGCAATCCCAAAATAAAATAGATATATCATAGTTCTGGTTGTTCAATATACATATTAATTCCAGATAAGAAAACAAGTACACTTTAATACCTACCCTTAATTGAACAGGAAGCAGACTCCCATAGGCCATTCGCTTGGCATTGTACGATGTCTGTGGTTGTATTGTAACCAATTTCACAAGATACATTTGCTATAGAACCGAATGTGCTTGAGTTTGGAACGTGTAGGTCAATACTGCCGTTATCAATTGAGTTGGGGCTACCACATTCTGTTTCAATAAATTAATAGCAATTGCAATGCATACATTATGTTCCTGCTATATTTATGTGCAGCAAATAGTTATTATGATCCTATTATTTCATTCAGCCGATAATGCAAATGGACACATGTGGATAGTAATGAGATATAAAGGTGATTCGTAATATTATGCGATGCCATGGTGGTTCTGGTAATTGGTAACATTTAAACAATAGGAGTACATGTTATTTTAACTAAAACTTAAAGATTAATGGTACAGTTGTTTAAATAAGCTTGGTGTCACATAGAACACATAAATTCCGGAACCTGAAATATGGAAAGTTGCATGTAGAGGTATAGGGTTAGAATCCGTGTGCCCGTCTGCTTTTGGCATACATTGTGATGTCGATATTGAACCTGTGCACTCATTCGGGAATGTTATAATATCCCAGAAACACCCCGGGTGTTATAATGTTGGGACTATGGACGAACATTTTCTTTTCTTCAATGACACTAGTTATACATCTGGGAACAATTAATTTAGAGTGCAGTTACTTAAACCTAACATTCGTCACTCAATGGAAACGTTGGTAGTATGTACGATGGGTATCGTGGACATATGGAACACTGTGACTCCATACCAATGACAGATACACCTCCTGCTTCGCATGGAATATCTGTACGCATGAGTAGACGTACCGCCGATGATGATGATAATGGAGAGTTTACAGTATATTCTAGACGCAGTACTATGAGTTATTTTATTGGTGGATACAGAAACATCATTTGTGTCAAGGCGAGGACCGCGGGTAACAGTTGTTCGTAAGTTTCCTATATGGCGCACACCCCGTCGTTACATTATAAGACTTAATGTAGAAGCAGACGATAATGCATATCGGGTACTAGATGGTGGGTTCTGGCCTAGCAAAATTACGTGTAGGCCATGGGTGTCAAGAGATGCACGACAGTGGGGTGAAAACCAGAAGTCGAACTTTGAAAATTACAACAGTCAGGATATACATGATTCTCAAACAAATACGTGAAGCAACAATAGGTTCGAGTCTCTTAGCGAGGCTATAAATTAGGTTTGTCACAATGGCAGATATTAACATAATGACATGGAACATGTCTGGTGCTATGAGTAGTTATTCCTATTTATGTGATATTTTAACTAAACGAAACATAGGTATTTGTGGTATTTCCGAACATTGGCTATATGAACACAATAAGCATTGTCCTGAATCTCTGAGCAGTAAATATAAATGCTTAGTTGCATGTGACTCGGATCTTATGATACCCGGTAAACGAAATGTGGGAAAAGGTGGTAGGGCAATTGTATGGCATACTTCTTTAAATAATTATGTAACACCATTACAAATTGATGGTGATCGTATTATAGGTGTACAGTTACACATTTCCCCAAGGCATTGTACCAACCATTCAATACAGTTCGTCAGAGATAACATGGACAAATTGTATGATATTAACACCATGTACTCTGATAAGGGAAGTAGTGTGTTTATGGGAGATCTTAACGATAAATGTGACCCGAGCAGTGCTAGCTCAAGGGACAGATTATTCTTACAATTTTTGTCTGACATTGTGACATTATGTTTTAGAAACTTATATTCTCCCTCTGAATCGGATTAATTTGATTCTGAGTGGAAGGAATCAGTGTGTAGAAATGTACAGTCTGCACTGGCATCATGCAAACCCGATCCGAATGTGATAGTGTAACCTGAGGAGATTGAATCGATGGTAAAATCAGGTCCCAAAGGGTAGGCAGCAGGATAGGATGTGTGCTATGAGCATTTACTATATGCCAATGACATTATATCATCTATTATGGCTAACATGTTCACACATATATCTTACGTACGGGTTACATTCCAGATAAAATGAAACGCAGTGTAATCATAACTTTACATAAAGGAGGTAAAAAGCAAAAAGACATTCCGGATAATTATCGCGCAATATCACTAACATCTGTTGTTCTAAAACTATTTGAAATGGTACTCCTGAATAGATGTAATTCACAAAGATAGATAGATAGAGATATATTTCTTTATTTATAGAGGTGCTCCGTCATCTCAGTATTCAGCAAGGTGGATTCCAAGAAAAACTAGGATGTTTGATGACGTAGTTCGGGAGAGTATATTATATGCATTCCAAACATTCCAACATTCCAAACTCTACATCTGCGTGTTGGATGGCCGACAGGCGTTTGACCGTGTGTGGACTTCCAGGCAGTAGATGAGACTTCATTTATAGCCTTCAATAATTTATATAAAAATGTGTCAAGTCGTGTGCGACACCAAGGCCTATACTCAAAAGCATTCAATGTACACCAAGGAACCAGACAGGGAGGTAAAAGTTCACCCCATGTGTACCTCCTCTTCATGAATTGTTTAATATTAGAGCTTGAGAAAAGTGGGTGGGAATAGTATGCGGTATGTACCTGTCGGCGAGCAAGATGATGCATAATGCCGCTGTTAAACTACGTGGGACCCTGCTGAGTGTAATGAATAGTGGGCTTCATCCATCAACATTGGATCCATTGTCGATGAAAAGTATTTACTCATCTATTGTGTTACCTTATATGGATGCGAACTATGGAACATGACATGCAAAACCGACTTATCTAGGTTAGAAACAGCTCACCGTTTCTGTGTGAAATTAACACAAGGCTTCAATAAATATACGAACACTGACTATGCATTGTGTACACTCAACATCGACTGCATTGAAGGAATCGTTGATTTGCGAAAACTAATTTTCTTTGGGCAATTGTGTAGATTACCATGCAATCTATTAGCCAAGCAACTATTTACGTATAGACTAGTACGATCTATTAATCATGATAGACAGTATTCGGGATTCATGCAGGATATATATAGATTGCTTGGAAAGTACAGGTTGTTACATTTCCTTGAATGTTATATCACAATGGGATTTTTCCCTGCAAAATTAACTTGGAAAAATGTACTCAAGAAGAGTGTATCAGCAGCTAACAAGCAAGAACGGTTCGTCAGACTTCAAGCACAATTAACCATACCGCACATTATTAAGTCGGACAGCCCATGTGTACTCTGGTCGGCATGTAAAAGGAGGCATGAGTTACTTCCCCTGTGTAAAATAGCAGCGTCAGTCATGGGTCAAATGGTATCGAGACAATTCTTAAGTACATGTTACAAATGCTCACTATTGGCTGTCAACAATGTTGAACATATAATGTGTTATTGTCATGCAATTGATCACATAAGGTGTAAAGTGTTGAACATTTTAGCTGACATTGTTGGTACTAAAGGTTATATAGAATTCATGCTTTTATCACCAATGGACCAGTGCAATGCATTACTATCTTTAGCATTACAGGTAGATGATAATAATGTTCCAAGGAACTTGTTGCTATTGAAGCTAATATGCAGAATGTTTTCCGGGTAGTTGAAAGCAAACTGATTCTATTCTACTGGTGCACATTGTTATGTTCGGACATCATAACTGTTATATATTGCTAAATATGTATTCGTCCATAGTCGAGGTCAATTGACTAAATACAAGGTTATATATGCCTACTATGATACTAGCTCAACTGTATTTTTAGAAATTCTGATATTTAACAGAAGATAATTCAAGATTATGATCTTTATGTAAAGCGTTGTAACTAGATTCGATTATAATATATGGGGTACTATTAACGTTTGTATCAAAGAGTGTTTGTTCTGGGGAGGGTGTCACAGATGTAGCTCGGGCCTCGTAGGTAGGTATTTACCCAATCCCCGGATCGGCTACATTCTGTGATAAACTTGCTGGAAATAATAGTCGTTTCGACACATTCGGAAAATCGAAAGAAATAAAGATTATATTGCAATTCATTAGGTCAGATACCAGTCAACATTGCATAATTCATGTATACATATTAGTAGCTGTCTTGCTTTTCGTTTCGGCAAGATACCATTACCTCGAGTATGTATACCTCAAGCTCAACATATGGAGACCTTGAGTGTTCTTAGCACAACTATTATATAGAGTAAGGACACGCTTAATGGGTTTACCGTAAACTAATTGTTTTCTGTTATCTTGGATGCATCAGTATGTGTGTGCATTGATTCATTGAGTACTACAACTGTGCTTACAATGTTTCTAATGCACGTATAGTTCAGCTGCGAGTACTCTACTGACAAATAACAGGGTTATTTTTGCATTTATTTTATACTGATTGTACATACATATTAATAATGATTTGTAAATATGATATGCTCTTCAGAAAATAAAAGTATCTATCTATCTATATATACATTTATTATTAATGGAAAATATGTCGCACATGTAGACAGGGACGCAATCCCAAAATATAATACTCTTTTAAAGAAGCTCATTCTAATTTGCCAATCCTCATACAATGTATGGCTAATGTGGTTGTATTATATTTGTTTTTGGAGTAACATGTAGCTCCACAACAGCTTATGTATTATAGTGATTCTCCAGCTATTATTGGCAGAGGAAGAGAGCGACTGGCCCTCCAATCAATATTCCAGGCATGAACAAGCACGTCGTTACTTCCTAAAGACAGCTGGATAGCGTCCACAATTGACAGAATTACACACAGCGGTGGGATTCGAACTTGCGGCGACGAGAGGCAAGTGATCTGAAGTAAACGGCATGGAGGTTCCATGGGTGTATTGCAACCCTTGCCACCTGGAACGTTAACATTGACATCATACGAGTTTTTCTCTGCTACATGAAGTAAAATGTTGACGTTATCTATTAATATTGGAGTTTCGCAGAGGAAATATATCAAGAGAATGAATGAGATAATAATTATAGTATATATAAAATGCTGATATATTAGACTGGTTTGTAGCACAAACGTACATTTGGCATATCTGTTTATTTAAGCACGTTCCTTCCTTTTATCACACAAGTAGCTGCATCCCATGTGCCAGTATCCAGACACTTTATGACATCTTTGGATGCATCGTAGCCTGGGTCACATGATACATCTGCACTTGTACCGCACGTGCTTGTATTGGCTACTTGACGTGTAATGTTACCGTTATTTATTTCTACTGGGCTTCCGCAATCTATTTCAATAATTAAAGTAAATTATATCATGGACATTGGAATATAATGTGATACAATGATAAACAACTAAAATGTGCGATATACATTGTAGAAATGTAGTGTCCACGACAGGTACACATGTCTATTCTCAAATTAGTCTTAAACTAATTCAATACAATTCCATAAATTACAAAGAAACCCGGAATTCATATTAGATAACTATGAACGTGTATGACGTTGCATAAGTGAAGTGAAATGTTGATGTTGTCTACTGATATCGGAGTTCCACAATGTGACTCAAGACTCAGTGTAATATTATATAATGACTGAGATAATATAGTGTTAATAACATACTGAGATATAAGATCAGTTCAAAGTACAAACGAGCATATTTACAGATTATTATTTGTAATCATTTATAGACTTTATATTTTGGCAAGCAATACGCTGATTCCGATGTGCCAGTTTCCAAACACATTACGACTTCTGTGGATGCATTGTAGCCTTTATCACATGATACATTTGCAAATGCACCGTAAGTGCTTGTGTCTCGTACGGGACGTGTGGTGCTACTATTACTACTTCCACAATCTTTTTCAAGAATTAAAGTCAATGATACCATGGAATTGTGATACAACGTTCAATAACTAACATAACGCCATATGCACTGTGCCAATGTATTGAGCACGGGTGTACATGGCTATTCTAACATTAGTCTTAAACTATATAAACAAGGACATTCGGTAAAATAGATGGTATTTCCCGATATTAGGTCAAAGCATAGAATCATCCTATTAATCACTAACTGTTACCGTTACACACATACCTACCGTTTATCAAACTAGGAACTGGTTCCTATTTGATAGTACAAAGACACATTACGACTACTAAGGTCGTTTTGCAACGTATGTCACATTGTATATAATTATTCAAATTAGGAATTGCTAGCACAATCCAGATAATATATTTGCGTTGTGTCATATGTCGAATATAACATATACTATTTTACTCTAATAAATCCCACCGGTCATGCTATAACTTCATATACCTATGCATGCCTTTAATTCTATATTAACATCTACCTGTTGCTTACTAATATACACAAAGTATCCTTTCTGTCAGCCCTGTGTTATCCGCCATGAATTACATATAACGATACCAGGCATTGGAATAAAGTATATTTGAAATGAATATTTACAGATATGGCGTCCTCAAATGACCTGAATTCAAACACTTAGATGATAGAGAACAGAGACCATGCGATATATGAATAGCAATGATTCCGTCATCCCTTGATATTACATGTCGATACTGTATTTCAAGACGCAATTTCAATTATGATATAGCAATAGAAAGAATGTGGTAATATATCATGTCAGATTATCCATATACTAGTATTGAGATATGAGCCTAACTACCCTGTACATACATCAAATTATTGAGATATGAGACTAGCTACCGTATCCATACATCATAGTATTGAGATATGAGACTAGCTATCGTATTTATACATCATAGTATTGAGATATGAGACTATTTACCGTGTACATATATCATAGTATTGAGATATGAGACTAGCTACAGTATCCATACATCATAGTCTTGAGATATGAGACTAGCTACTGTGTACATATAGTGTATTGAGCTATGAGACTACCTACCGTATCTATGCATCATAGTATTGAGATATGAGACTAGTTACCGTGTACATACATCATAGTATTGAGATATGAGACTAGCTAACGTATCCATACATCATAATATTGAGATTTGAGACTAGCTACCTATCTACACATCATAGTATTGAGATATGAGACTAGCTATTGTGTACACATAGTGTATTGAGATATGAGACTAGCTACCGTATATATACATCATAGTATTGAGATATGAGACTGACTACCGTGTACATACATCATAGTATTGAGATATGAGACTAGCTACCGTATCTATACATCATAGTATTGAGATATGAGACTAGCTACTATGTACATATATAGTATTGCGATATGAGACTAGCTACAGTGCAAATACATGACATTATAGAGATATGAGTCTAGCTACCGTGTACATACATCAGAATATTGGGATATGAGACTAGCAACCGTATCCATGCAACGTATTATAGAGATATGAGACTAGCTACCATGTCCATATATCCTAGTATTGAGATATGAGACTAGCTACCGCGTAGATACATCAACGTATTGAGATTTGAGACTAGGTACCGTATACCTATATCATACTATAGAGTTATGAGACTAGCTACCATGTCCATATATCATAGTATTGAGATATGAAAATAGCTACCGTATCCATACATCATAGTATTGAGATATAAGACTAGCAACCGTGTCCATACATCATCGTATTGAGATATGAGACTAGCTACCCTATCCGTACATAATGGTATTGAGATATGAGACTAGCTACCCTATCCATACATAATATTATTGAGATATGAGACTAGCTACCCTATCCATACATAATATTATTGAGATATGAGACTAGCTACCCTATCCATACATAATAGTATTGAGATATGACCATAGCTACCCTATCCATACATAATAGTATTGAGATATGAGACTAGCTACCCTATCTATACATACTAGTATTGAGATATTAGTATCGCTACATTGTACATACATCGTAGTTGTATGGGCATACACATTTCCCCTATATTGTTCTGATCTTGAGTAGTGGTATACCTATACTAAGTGAGTTGTTAGATACCCTGCATGACACTAATAATATGAAACTGCGCGTACGGTAGCGACGATAAATAAAATAGAAACATGCCCGTAGTGACAGTCTGATGTATGACCTTGCAAGACCAACATCATTGGGCGACACTATATAATTGAGAAAGGTTTAATGTAATGTTGTTAGAATTTGTTGCCCAACCTATTGGCTTCTGGTAATGTTGTATTATCATTGTGTAACTATATTCATGTATAATAGGCAATAAAATATGGCTAAATTAATAATTAATCAGCTAGCTGCATACATCTCAGATGAAGTCTAACCTGTGCTAAAGGCCACCTCCGAATAAAGGCGCATATGAAAAACCTGTCTCTAAAGACCACCATTTGCTCTCCCGTCGAGCGATTTTCACTGCACTTTAAACCACTATTGAGAGGTCATCTACCAACAAAGGCCACTTTTTGACATTCCCGAGGGTGGCCTTTATAGACAGGTTTGACTATATATGGGATACATATATGTTTTATCAAACATTGAGAGACACTAAGAACATATAGTTGGAAGATAGTAGTGCCTACATAATCGATCTGCGTACGTTTGAATACGTATTGATAGAATAGGGTCCCAGCTGATGATATATCGCCAGCAGGCCCATCTACATAGTGGTTCCTTCGACGATAGCAATGTCTGGCAACCTACGAATGGCTATATAGTTGGAACACTGTAGTCAGGACCATAGGCTGATGAGATTTGTGAGTTATAGATTGAAATAGTTGGACTAATTATAGAGTCGGATAGTGGTATAGAGTTCTAGATAATATAGTTCACCATCTACATAGAGGTTCCATCAACAAAAATAAGGACTGGTAACCTGCTGATGACTACATAGTTGGAACACTGTAGTCAGGAACATTGGCTGATCAGAATGTGAACTATTGCTCACATAATACGTATATAGAAATACATTCACGAACAAGTATAATAATTTTAGATACATTATTGTCAGATCCAGAGTTCAGGTTCAGAATAGCAGGTTACATTGAATATAGTTGGTTCGGACTACGGTCGAGACGTTCGGTCAGAGCATATAGGCTACAACGTTGCGAGAAGGTGGAACACAGAGTAATTAGTTATAGTACTTGAACATAATACATAACAATTGTTTGAGATCAAGGTGTAAATAGTTCGTACCCCAATCATTGAGCTAGGCAAGTTGAGGACAATTCTGTATTGGTGGAGATTGTCTCAACTACGATATTGTCAGCTGTTGACCAGGCCAGTTTAAATTAGTGTGCATGACGTTAGGGTTTGAACATTCGTCGAACATAGGTTCCTGTATATCTTGCGTGTCCTTAAGCATGTTCCTACATGTTGCGACGTGAATAGTATTGTTGTCGCTATATACTATTGGATTTCAACATTATGTATGTACACGCGTACTATGATTAGGTCACTTTGTTGTACTTTCTTAAATTAATATCTTATTAATAAGCAGTTTGATCATTATGCAACTTTCTCTAGTCTCTCTGAGGCAGTAAGTAATATGTGGAACAATCGTGGAAGTCATGACACTGCGGTGATAGCGCGTTCGATTCAGATGCGAAAGTTCGAATAGGTTCGAGTCTGCACAACGGTTAGCTTTCGATATGTGACTGAAGCCTACTGAATGTCTGATCAGTTATCGTAATCCCGTGGCTAAGCTCAGACATTAGGTAGCTACTTTGATATGATTGGGAGATGGATACTCAGTTTGAGATATGTGCAAGGCTGTACACCAATGATGTGACCAAAACGGTTACCTGAATGTGTCGTGTAATAATAATTGTATGATGCCTGCATGACTACATGTATCCTCAACAGGCGAGTTGATTACAAGTCTTAGTTAATTGTTTCTGAATAAAAATGTGTATAAACCACACGAATATAAACCAATATGGTTTGTGTACCTTGATCAAAATTTTAAATATGAATACAAATGTGTATAAACCACACGAATATAAACCAATATGGTTTGTGTACCTTGATCAAAATTTTAAATACATGTAGTGACATAATTGCACTTATTAATAAATTAAAGGGCAATTCTGACGATTTTTAAATTTTCCTAAAATACATGGGACCAGTGGTTGTCCAATCTGGACGAGTGAAACTGTGGCATCACTAGCCCAGTAGGACGAGTAAGAAATTAAAACATAATATAGATGTCCACTTTCTGGTCGCTATATCAGACTGCATTATGACACGAGTTAGTTTAATTGAATTAATTTGAATTCTTAAACTCGACAGCTCCAGATATTATAGGTGAAGGATGACCCATATATGCCCTACAATCAATATTACAGGCACTGATCTGCACCCAGGTACGACCATTGCTGTTCCGTAAGCCAGCTGGTTAGCACCATCTCGTGAAATAATTCGACACCCCAATTGAGATTCGAACCTAGAATTGTGACAGGCAGATGATTTGAAGTCAACGGCATGGAGGCTCCATTGGTGTATTGCAACACGTGCCACATGAAACGTTAACATTGACATCATACGAATTTTTATCTGCTACATGAAGTAAAATGTTGACGTTATATATTAATATTGGAGTATCGCAGTGGAAATATATCAAGAGAATGAATGAGATAATAATTATAGTATATATAACATGCTGATATATTTGACTAGTTTGTAGCACAAATGTGCATTTGCCATATCTGTTTTATTTAAAGCAAGTTCCTACCTTTAATCACGCAAGTAGCTGCATCCCATGTGCCAGTCTCCAGACACGTTATGACATCTTTGGATGCATCGTAGCCTGGGTCACATGATACATCTGCACTAGCACCGTACGTGCTTGTATTGGCTACTTGAAGTGTAATGCTACCGTTACTAATTTCTACTGGGCTTCCGCAATCTATTTCAAGAATTAAAGTACATTATATCATGGACATTGAAATATAATGTGATACAAACATAAACAACTAAAATGTGCGATAAACATTGTAGAAATGTAGTGTGCACGACAGGTACACATGTCTATTCTCAAATTAGTATTAAAATAATTCAATAAAATACAAAGAAACCCGGGATTCATATTAGATAACTATGAACGTGTATGACGTTGCATAAGTGAAGTGAAATGTTGACGTTGTCTACTAATATCGGTGTTCCACAATGTGACTCAAGACGCAGCGTAATATTATTTAATGACTGAGATAATATAGTGTTAATAACATACTGAGATATAAGACCAGTTCAAAGTACAAACGAGCATATTTACAGAATATTATTTGTAATCATTTATAGACTTCCGATATTTTAGCAAGCAAGACGCTGATTCCCTTGTGCCAGTTTCCAAACACCTTACGACTTCTGTGGATGCATTGTAGCCTGTATCACATGATACATTTGCAAATGCACCGTAACTGCTTGTGTCTCCTATGGGACATGTGGTGCTACCATTACTACTTCCACAATCTGTTTCAAGAATTAAAGTCAATGATACCATGGCATTGTGATACAACGTTCAATAACTAACATAACGCAATATGCACTGTGCCAATGTATCGAGCACGGGTGTACATGACTATTCTAACATTAGTCTTAAACTATATAAACAAGGACATTCGGTAAAATATATGGTATTTCCCGATATTAGTTCAAAGCATAGAAAAGTCATCCTTTTAATCACTAATTGTTACCGTTACACACATTCCTGGGCTAATCGGATAGCAGTTCGTTTGCTTATTCGAGGTTCATTATTTCCAACTGTTCTAACAGCAAAGCGAATATTTGCATTCAAATATTAGCATTTAGTATGAATATGTTCAATGTTAGAGTAACCTAAGATGGAAAATGAAAGCCTGCGTATGACAGCATTAAATATTAAATGGGTAACAAATAATACATAAACATCGCAATGTTGTTTTTTTCATATCGTTATTGGTGTATCATCTTTTCTGGGACTTGCAACATTGAATTATGTTGTGGCCGATGACATCGACTCATTAACATCGACATCGTGCTATGTGCTAAACATAATATATATGTCCACTTGCTGGTCGCTATATCAGACTGCATTATGACACGAGTTAGTTCAATTGAATTAATTTCAATTCTTAAACTCGAATCGACAGCTCCAGATATTTTGAATCGTTAGCTTGCTTGCTTGCAATATAAATCATATGCAGGTGCTTTTCAATTGTTTAATACAAACGATTCAACAAATATAGCCTATAGCGCGGACAAATAATGCCAGAGAGGTCAACTGATTATCACTGAAGTGACAATGGAGTTAGAGCTGGAAAGAAATGTATGACTTATCACAAATCTGACTGAAGTCGGTTGCCTATTTAAAAGACGACTCCTACTGTTTTATATCATCTACACTGTCTATACTGTGTGTGTTTACGTTTATTTATCATCGCTACCGGTTACCCATATGAGCGACGTCTCCTGAAGATATTAGTCATTTTAGATTTTTGGAGGATAGTGCATGATACAGACAGAGACCCATTCCAGAGTCTCCTCTGGTTCATTTACGTGCACAGTGTAAAACACCGACACATACCTCGGTTTAACGTCCCATCTGAAAGACTGTTAATTTTATTAGGGTCAGACGGGGGATCGAACCTGCGATCCCTGGATTACCAGTCCAACATGTTACCACTGGACTACAGATCCGTCTGTGTGTCTATTCTGTCTACATTAGTTAGTATCTATAATTCGCAACGAAATGTTCCATAGAGGTTATGTCATGTCATTGTATACCTAGAAACATAACCTAAGGATTACATACAAAACACACCTGTACGGTCGATAACGTTCCAGTTAGCAGACGGATTCGTATTCCAGTGGTTAACACGGTGGACTGGGAAACCAGGGATCGCAGTTTCTATCCCCCGTCTGACCCTAATAAAATTAAAAATCATTCAGATGGGACTTTAAACCGAGGTCTCGTATCGGTGCTTTACACAGTGCACGTAAAAGAACCAGATGAGAGTCTAGTATGGGTCGCTGTCCACATTAGTCCGCCCCTGTGGTCGTTAAGGTTGCTCACTTGTATACCAGGGTAGCCTAGCATCACCGATGGTGCGGCACGGATTTGAGCCCCGCTCAGACCGTGTCTCTTTATATGTAGGTTGGTGCACCAATTACTGATTAATAGCTGGAGCCTGTCCAGGAAAAGTGTCGTTAGGTAAACTGCCAGTCGCTCAAATGGGCAACCAGCAATGACGTTAAATAAACTTAATTATAAAAAAACGTTCAATTGCAAGATTGTTCAGATAATAACACATAGATCATCACTGTAACAGTGTAACGTGAAGAACGCTGCCTAACACTGCGAATGCGCATTCCCGTAACTTAAAGTGCGCATGTCGACTGCATATCATTAGTTGGAAACCCTCATAAGAACATGTATATAACCAGGGCACATACGTTCATCGAAGGAAATGCAATAGCTATGTAAATATATATACATGTTGAGCATAGTGAAATTAGTACATACCAGTGCACCGTGACTCGGTTATGGACGAACAATTGAGAGTGAAGTTAGTATTCGGCTCGGCAGCTGAAATATGCAAGTACCATCAATTGTAATCATACACATGTTTAACTTTTTACTCTACATGACTTGACTTCAATTTGATATGCATGATGCAAACGATATCAGTGTTGTAATGTATACTCTTAAAATTAACTATTATATAACTATTATACTCAACTCCAATGCATTTTGTATTATTGCATTCGATATGGATATCTCTCTTTCCTTGCAGTAGTACACGTGGTAATGTATGCATAAAACGATAATTAGCTAGGTCGCGCACATATTGTATACTTCGGCCGATGTGTCGATATGTTATTAAATAGAAAACAAGCTACATTGAAATTAAAGATATATGATTTAAGAAATTCTTGTTTGTGTTTAAATGATCACGATAATTTTAAGATAGATAAAAAATAAATATAGATCAATTGAGTTCCCATTTTTTAAAATAGTGGGTATTGCGCGTGCAATAAACACAATGGGCAAACATAACGTTTTCAACCAATCAATACGCAATAGCTATTGACGTAATGGGGAAACTCATATGCTGCACTAAATTACGTAAATAATTCTAATATTCAAGAGAAATAAGTCGGCATATAATTAACGCAGTTGTTATAAAACTGTTAAAACACAAACTCAACGGTCTCGAAAACAAATGTAAGAGAGAGTATACGATTAAACATACAATTAATTAATTAATACTACTACTTTCAAAAACTCGTGCACTATTGGTATATGCATTTTATATATACACAGCAGTAGTCATCGTTGACTCGAACAATTGTTGAAACTCGGGCATTGAACGTAATTGCATTCTACATAGTTATCTAAGCACTGTATACAATCTGCTTTATTGATGGATAGCAAATTAGCCTTCTATTTAATCGCAAGTGGATGCTATATACATTATATAGACGAGTCAGTGATCCAGTGGCCAACATGCTGAACTGCGAATCATGGGATCACAGGTTCGATCACACCGTATTACCATACGAAAATTAACAGTCTTTCAGATGGGACTTTAAACCAAGGTCTCGTGTCTGTGCTTTGTACAGTGCATGTAAAAGAAGCAGAGGAGATTCTGGTATGGGTCTCTCTCTGTATCCTTGCACTATCCTCTATAATTACAATTAATAAACGAAAAACACACACAGATATGAATTGGAGCATGTTCTGTATTTTGCACCATCCTCCAAAACATTAAATGATTAATATACGTATGGGTGCATCGCCCGATTAACTGGGCATTGTATTTAGCATACTCCCTCTTTTCTCTCTCTCTCCATCACGACACCCACCTCATTCTTTCACATACTTTCTCATTCTTTCTCTCATAACTTCTTTTTATTCTTTGTTATTTTATTTTCATAACTATACATTGTCAGCATGTACTTTTCTCAGAAAAAATATGATTTTGTGTAAAAATAAAATCGTTATGTTTCTATATTTATATATATTTCAAATCACTGGTCGCTATTCTTTTCAGTTACTATCTTGTCGTGAAGGGCCGTAACTAATGTTGCTAGAACTTACTATCTTGTCGTGAAGGGCCGTAACTAATGTTGCTATAACTTGTGGCTTGACCCGTTTCCCTTTATTTAATGTGTCATGTTTTGTATTCACATGTATATGTAAAACGAATCGAGCAATACAATATTATTAAACTAAACCGATTAACCATGCAGGAGGCAACGACGATACATCGTGGAAGTCATGATAGCACAGCTGTAGCGTGTTCGCTTCAGGTGTGAAAGGCCATGAGTTCGCACCCATCTGGAGCCGTTACGATTATGTCTCTAGGCTAGGCATTTAAATGTCACATGCCCACTTCTCTCTTCCTCGTGGATGGATTCCATCAGGAATGAGGTCTCGAGAGTGATTCATATAAATAGTATAAACATGTTTCGCAATCGAGCTAAAATGATTTTGTATAAAAAAAAAAATACACATATACAGGGAATCCCAGTTTCAATAGTGCCAGGTACTTTACTATAAGTATATTTTGTAAAACTTAATTTATTTTACAACGATTGCGAAGCAAGTTTTAACAACTTAATAAGTCATATCTGCACATTGTTAGATGCATTTAATTGTCTCATTCCCATTTTCTACTCTACTAGACAATTCCATATATCATCATATACCATACAATATTATATTATATGTAGTTTCTCTACTTTAACATTACTATATTGTTTAAACTTTATTTATTTTACAACGATTGGAAGCAAGTTTTAACAACTTATATTAATCACTCTTGTTGGCATGGATGAACGCGTATATGTGGTCATTCGTGTGGGAGGAAACCGGTGTACCCGGAGAAAACCCACTTGTCATCGCACATACTTCCCGGTCCCAGGAACGAACACAGGTTGCATTTGTGAGAAGCGAGCGCGCTAACCACTGCGCTAATCGGACACCCGAAAAGCATATTAGTGATGGATGAACAGACAACACTGACTACGACAGGGATTCCGCCAAGATGTTGAGATCATAGATATCGTGTGCAATTATTACACTTAGATAAAATGTATCACTACAACTACTCATTAATCATTATCTGAATGTGCTATGTTTGTTCATGTATGAATGTGTTCCCCGTTGGTATACTGATGACGTCATAATTAGTTCCATTCTGTTAGTAGCCACGAGATACAGCTACAATACAGACTAGGACACGGTTAACCCCAACTAATGTTGCTAGAACGTGTGGCTTGACCCGTTTGCCTTTACTTAATTTGCCATGTTTTGTATTCACATGTATATGAAACACAACTCGAGCAATAAAATATGATTAAACTAAAAATAGCTGGCTGTATTACCCAACCAGTATTGCTATCTCATTCAATACTTGACCTAATTGCAACTACCCTACTTGCCAATACGTCAATACGTATACGTGTTTTAGACGGGGGATCGAACCTGCGATCCCTGGATTACCAGTCCAGCGTATTTATATCATTTTGTCATTATTATATATTCTAACACGACCCAGCTAATAACATACATACGTGTAGAGTAAAATCAATCTCGGGTTATTCTGCAATATACCTACCTTGAACTATGCTGCACGCGCACCGTGTTTTGGCTACGTCATGTATACAGTGCGTGTACAGTTTTATGAATGAAAGTCACGTGATGTTTGTAAAAAATACCGTTGGAATTCACGGAAGTGAGCTATTTTTAGAATCAGTTAATCTCTTGTCCATCTTGTGTTTCTGTTAAGTAACGTAATGCCTGAGTGATATATTTCTACGCATAAGAACTTCAAAATCGGGTTATTCTGCGATATACCACGGTTGATACTTATTATTTCTTAATTATAACACCTCTGCTCAATTAATACACAAGGACGCTCAGTAATATAAATGCATTTATAATTAAGCTGGGACATATATTATTTATATAAATCTAAAATTACTTTTGTGTTTTTATTATTACTTATTATAGAGCATTTAATTAATAATTATTTGTTACTTAATAAATAAAATAAGATTAAAGTAGTCTGTGGTATGGAGGCCATCTCTGCAATATATATATATGCCTATCCAAGGAGTGTTTCATTGTAAGTCAGTTGGTATATTCTATCTGGTAAGCTGCTTCCTTGTCAGTTGTTATATTCTGTCTGGCAAGGTGCTTCATTGTCAGTTGTTATATTCTGTATGGCAAGGTGCTTCATTGTCAGTTGGTATATTATGTCTGGTAAGGTGCTTCATTGTCAGTTGTTATATTCTGTCTGGTAACGTGCTTCATTGTCAGTTGGTATATTCTGTCTGGTAAGGTGCTTCATTGTCAGTTGGTATATTCTGTCTGGTAAGGTGCTTCATTGTCAGTTGCTATATTCTGTCTGGTAACGTGCTTCATTGTCAGTTGGTATATTATGTATGGTAAGGTGCTTCATTGTCAGTTAATATATTATGTAATGTAGCGTGCTTCATTGTCAGTCGTGATATCCTGTCTGGTAAGGCGCTTCATTGTCAGTTGCTATATTATGTCTGGTAACGTGCATTGTCATTTGGTATATTATGTATGGTAAGGTGCTTGATTGTCAGTTAGAATATTATGTAATGTAAAGTGCTTCATTGTCAGTCGCTATATCCTGTCTGGTAAGGTGCTTCATTGTCAGTTGTTATTATTATGTCTGGTAACGTGCTTCATTGTCAGTTAGTATAATATGTAATGTAACGTGCTTCATTGTCAGTTGTTATATCCTGTCAGGTAAGGTGCTTCATTGTCAGTTGTTATATTATGTCTGGTAACGTGCTTCATTGTCAGTTGCTATATTCTGTCTGGTAACGTGCTTCATTGTCAGTTGCTATATTCTGTCTGGTAACGTGCTTCATTGTCAGTTGCTATATTCTGTCTGGTAACGTGGTTCATTGTCAGTTGGTATATTATGTATGGTAAGGTGCTTCATTGTCAGTTAATATATTATGTAATGTAGCGTGCTTCATTGTCAGTCGTGATATCCTGTCTGGTAAGGCGCTTCATTGTCAGTTGCTATATTATGTCTGGTAACGTGCATTGTCATTTGGTATATTATGTATGGTAAGGTGCTTGATTGTCAGTTAGAATATTATGTAATGTAAAGTGCTTCATTGTCAGTCGCTATATCCTGTCTGGTAAGGTGCTTCATTGTCAGTTGTTATTATTATGTCTGGTAACGTGCTTCATTGTCAGTTAGTATAATATGTAATGTAACGTGCTTCATTGTCAGTTGTTATATCCTGTCAGGTAAGGTGCTTCATTGTCAGTTGTTATATTATGTCTGGTAACGTGCTTCATTGTCAGTTGCTATATTCTGTCTGGTAACGTGCTTCATTGTCAGTTGCTATATTCTGTCTGGTAACGTGCTTCATTGTCAGTTGCTATATTCTGTCTGGTAACGTGCTTCATTGTCATTTGGTATATTATGTAGGGTAAGGTGCTTCATTGTCAGTTAGTATATTATGTAATGTAAAGTGCTTCATTGTCAGTCGCTATATCCTGTCTGGTAAGGTGCTTCATTGTCAGTTGTTATTATTATGTCAGGTAACGTGCTTCATTGTCAGTTAGTATAATATGTAATGTAACGTGCTTCATTGTCAGTTGTTATATCCTGTCAGGTATGGGGCTTCATTGTCAGTCGCTATATCCTGTCTGGTAAGGTGCTTCATTGTCAGTTGTTATTATTATGTCTGGTAACGTGCTTCATTGTCAGTTAGTATTATATGTAATGTAACGTGCTTCATTGTCAGTTGTTATATCCTGTCAGGTATGGGGCTTCATTGTCAGTTGCTATATTATGTCTGGTAAGGGGCTTCGTTGTCAGTTGGTATATTATGTATGATAATGTGCTTCATTGTCAGTTGTTATATCATATCTGGTAAGGGGCTTCATTGTCAGTTGGTATAGTAAGTCTAGTAATGTGCTTCATTGTCAGTTGGTATATTCTGTCTGGTAATGTGCTTCATTGTCAGTTGGTATATTCTGTATTGCAAGGTGCTTTATTGTCAGTTGGTATATTCTGTCTGGTAAGGTGCTTAATAGTCAGTTGGTATATTCTGTCTGGTAAGGTGCTTTATTGTCAGTTGGTATATTCTGTCTGGTAACGTGCTTGAAGAAAGAGAACATTCTGTAATATATATATCCAAATCTTAAACTATTACTAAGGACCGGAATTTGAGCCCATTGGAGCAGTTACGATTGTGCCCTTAGGCAAGGCATTTTAAATTCCACGTTGCATCATCTCTCTCCCTCGTGGCGATGGATTACATCGGGAATGAGGTCTCGAAAGTGATTACTATATGTTGAAAGAACTTGTTTCGCAATCGCGCTAAACTAAATGTGTATAAACTAGCTATAACTATATATAACTTAATAATATATCTGAACATTCATCAGACTTTATTATTAAACTATGTATAATCGGAACAGATAATAATATATACATTGCATGCTAACACTAAAATCCCTGCAGCCGTATGTTCTTGTTTTGGCCTAGCAGAATATAACCAGCAGAATAATGCTAGTAGAATATAGCCAACATAATATAGCCAGCAGAATATAGCCAACATAATATAGCCAAGCAGAATATAGCCAGCAGAATATAGCCAGCAGATCATAGCCAGCAGAACATAGCCAGCAGATTATAGCCAGCATAATAACGCCAGCATAATATAGCCAGCAGAATATAGAGAACATAATATAGCCAAGCAGAATATAGCCAGCAGAACATAGCCAGCAGAATATAGCCAGCAGAACATAGCCAGCAGAATATAGCCAGCAGAACATAGCCAGCAGATTATAGCCAGCATAATAACGCCAGCATAATATAGCCATCAGAATCTAGCAAGCAGAATCTAGTCAGCAGAATAATGCCAGCAGAATATAGCCAGCAGGTTAAAGTCAGCAGAATATAACCAGGCAGAATAACGCCAGCAGAATATAGCCAGGCAGAATAATGCCAGCAGAACCAACTGGCACATAATTACGATTAGAGTGTAACCTGTAATCGAAATGATAACATTTGTTTCAAGTCATTTTAAGAATCCAATGGCGGTTCAAGAGAGAGGCAATAAGGCAGGCAATAAGGCGCTGGAGTGGGAGGAATGGGGCGGGTGGGTTCTTGCAGGACAGGGAAGGACAAGGGAGCAGGGCAGGTATACATATATGCAGAGGTCATTCTGTATCCATTACCGCAATGTGGCTTGGATAATAACAACAGTACACTCGTGTACAGTGCAATATCATCTTTCTGAACAGGATATTGGCCTTAACCTAGCATCTGAGTGACCAATCATAATAATTGTAAATGGTTATAACCTTAACTTAGCATCTGAGTGACCAATCAGCATAAATGTAAATGGTTATAACCTTATCTTAGCATCTGAGTGACCAATCAGCATAATTGTAAATGGATAGAACCTTAACTTAGCATCTGAGTGACCAATCAGCATAATTGTAAATTGTATTAATGTAGCACAGGCGGAATAATGAATAGAAATGGTAGAGTATACTTTTTGACATTGTTAATTTGTTACATTCAAATAAACGCAACACAATAACAACAAAATACTATTACTGACCTTCTAGCGCAACGAAGAATAGTCCTTCCTGATTGATCGCGCCATCACTACTAAATGCAACTTGAATATAATGCGAAGTCAAAGAATCCTGTACTATGCCATTTCCAGAATAGCTTTCGCAATTGATGCTCTTCAACGCTGAGCCTGTCCCGTTCTTAAACACGAGTGACTGATGACAGTTTGTTGGATCTAAATACAGAGCAGCATCGATGGTATAAACAATAACATCCGAGGAACACGAATACACTTCCAGTGAGCACGTGCATTCCACATCTCCAATCGTAACACCTGGATAACCCTCGTTTGTTAGGTAGAGTGGCATACCGGCCGACAGAATCGTCTTGCTGGAGCATACAGACGCTACCCGTGTCTCTGGTAATAATAAAATAATAAACATACATAAGCATATTTGTCTAAAGATGCTACAACCAAGAAACAGTAAAGCGCCTACATGGCTCATCGATATTGATTTGTGTTCGGGCCCCAAACATGTGCAGCTGAACAAATCATCAATCGCAGATCCAAGGCATTGTTCTTGTGCTATTCATAATGCATTACTATGCTTCTATGCAGATTCCAGTATTTTGATTGGATACCGGTACGTTACATATTACGTAATAGCTCGGGTTAGACATGGTCTATTCGTCTTAAATTACATACCTTTCGCGTGCCTCGGGGAAAGTCACGCAATCAGACACTATTTATTACTCGTCAACAAACCAAATAACATAATAATGTTTGCATAAGCAAATTTGTTATTCGGCGAGTAGCTTAGTAGGCTCAATCGTAAACTAATTTGCACCAACGGATGTTTGGTTATGCAATACACACAGACACGGTTAGGGCGCTATCGTGACACAGTTTCGCATATCGGATAAACAAACATATGTGCACATAGAACACCAGAATAACGGAGAACGCCGTTTGTTTGTTTATTTGTTTGTTTGTTTATTCTGGTTAAACGCCTGCTTCAGCACCATCTTTGGGCTATATCGCCGGCGGGCAGTTTACCTAACAACATCATTCGGGGAATCTGTTATTCGTCCAAGCTCTATCAGGTACCAGTATTACATGACTAGATATCTGCTAACCTGCTACTCATCAAAGCTCTATCAGGTACCAGTATTACATGACTAGATATATGGTAACCTTCTACTCGTCCAATCTCTATCAGGTACCAGTATTACGTGACTAAATATCTTGTAAAATGTTACACGTCCCAGCTCTATCCTGGTACCAGTATTACATGACTAGATATCTGGTAACCTTCTACTCGTCCAATCTCTATCAGGTACCAGTATTACATGACTAGATATTTGGTAACCTGCTACTCGTCCATGCTCTATCAGGTACCAGTATTACATGACTAGATATCTGGTAACCTGCTACTCGTCCAAGCTATATCAGGTACCAGTATTACATGACTAGATATCTGGTAACCTGCTACTCGTCCATGCTCTATCAGGTACCAGTATTACATGACTAGATATCTGGTAATCTAATACTCATCTAAGCTCTATCAGGTACCAGTATTACATGACTAGATATCTGGTAACCTTCTACTCGCCCAAACTCTATCAGGTACCAGTATTACATGACTAGATATCTGGTAACCTTCTACTCGCCCAAGCTATATCAAGTACCAGTATTACATGACTAGATATCTGGTAACCTTCTACTCGCCCAAGCTATATCAGGTACCAGTATTACATGACTAGATATCTGGTAATCTAATACTCATCTAAGCTCTATCAGGTACCAGTATTACATGACTAGATATCTGGTAACCTTCTACTCGCCCAAGCTCTATCAGGTACCAGTATTACATGACTAGATATCTGGTAACCTTCTACTCGCCCAAGCTCTATCAGGTACCAGTATTACATGACTAGATATCTGGTAACGTTCCACTCGCCCAAGCTATATCAGGTACCAGTATTACATGACTAGATATCTGGTAATCTAATACTCATCTAAGCTCTATCAGGTACCAGTATTACATGACTAGATATCTGGTAACCTTCTACTCGCCCAAGCTCTATCAGGTACCAGTATTACATGACTAGATATCTGGTAACCTTCTACTCGCCCAAGCTCTATCAGGTACCAGTATTACATGACTAGATATCTGGTAACGTTCCACTCGCCCAAGCTATATCAGGTACCAGTATTACATGATTAGATATCTGGTAACCTTCTACTCGCCCAAGCTCTATCAGGTACTAGTATTGCATTACTAGATATCTGGGAACCTGCTACTCGTACGAGTTATATCAGGTACCAGTATTACAAGACTAGATATATGGTAATCCAAGACTCGTCCAAGCTCTATAAGATACCAGTATTACATGACTAGATATAGGGGAACCTGCTACTCGTGCAAGCTCTATCAGGTACCAGTATTACATGACTAGATATCGGGGAACCAGTTACTCGTCCAAGCTCTATCTAGGTACCAGTATTAGATGACTAGATATCTGGTAATCCGATACTCGTCCAAGCTTTATCAGATACTAGTATTACATGACTAGATATCGGGGAACCTGCTATTCGCCCAATCTCTATCATGTACCAGTATTACATGACTAGATATCTGGTAACCTTCTACTCGCCCAAGCTCTATCAGGTACTAGTATTGCAGTACTAGATATCTGGGAACCTGCTACTCGTACGAGTTATATCAGGTACCAGTATTACATGACTAAATACATGGTAATCTAATACTCGTCCAAGCTCTAGCAGGTACTAGTATTACATTACTAGATACCGGGGAACCTGCTACTCGTACCAGTTATATCAGGTACCAGTATTACATTACTAGATACCGGGGAACCTGCTACTCGTACCAGTTATATAAGGTACCAGTATTACAATACTAGATATCGGGAAACCTACTACTCGCCCAAGCTATATCAGGTACCAGTATTACATGACTATATATCTGGTAACCTGCTACTTGTCCTAGCTCTATCATGTACCAGTATTAGAGGACTAGATATCTGGTAACCTGCTATTCGTCCAAGCTCTATCATGTACCAGTATTACATGACTAGATATCTGGTAACCTTCTACTCGCCCAAGCTCTATCATGTACCAGTATTACATGACTAGATATCTGGTAACCTTCTACTCGCCCAAGCTATATCAGTTACCAGTATTACATGACTAGATATCTGGTAACCTTCTACTCGCCCAAGCTATATCAGGTACCAGTATTACATGACTAGATATCTGGTAATCAAATACTCATCTAAGCTCTATCAGGTACCTGTATTACATGACTAGATATCTGGTAACCTTCTACTCGCCCAAGGTCAATCAGGTACCAGTATTACATGACTAGATATCTGGTAACCTTCTACTCGCCCAAGCTATATCAGGTACCAGTATTACATGACTAGATATCTGGTAACCTTCTACTCGCCCAAGCTATATCAGGTACCAGTATTACATGATTAGATATCTGGTAACCTTCTACTCGCCCAAGCTCTATCAGGTACTAGTATTGCATTACTAGATATCTGGGAACCTGCTACTCGTACGAGTTATATCAGGTACCAGTATTACAAGACTAGATATATGGTAATCCAATACTCGTCCAAGCTCTATCAGATACCAGTATTACATGACTAGATATAGGGGAACCTGCTACTCGTGCAAGCTCTATCAGGTACCAGTATTACATGACTCGATATCGGGGAACCAGTTACTCGTCCAAGCTCTATCTAGGTACCAGTATTACATGACTAGATATCTGGTAATCCAATACTCGTCCAAGCTTTATCAGATACCAGTATTACATGACTAGATATCGGGGAACCTGCTATTCGCCCAATCTCTATCATGTACCAGTATTACATGACTAGATATCTGGTAACCTTCTACTCGCCCAAGCTCTATCAGGTACTAGTATTGCATTACTAGATATCTGGGAACCTGCTACTCGTACGAGTTATATCAGGTACCAGTATTACATGACTAAATACATGGTAATCTAATACTCGTCCAAGCTCTAGCAGGTACTAGTATTACATTACTAGATACCGGGGAACCTGCTACTCGTACCAGTTATGTCTGGTACCAGTATTACCTTACTAGATACCGGGGAACCTGCTATTCGTACCAGTTATATAAGGTAGCAGTATTACAACACTAGATACCGGGGAACCTACTATTCGTACCAGTTATATAAGGTACCAGTATTACATTACTAGATACCGGGGAACCTGCTATTCGTACCAGTTATATAAGGTACCAGTATTACAATACTAGATACCGGGGAACCTAATATTCGTACCAGTTATATAAGGTACCAGTATTACAATACTAGATACCGGTGAACCTACTATTCGTACCAGTTATATCAGGTACCAGTATTACATTACTAGATACCGGGGAACCTGCTACTCGTACCAGTTATATAAGGTACCAGTATTACAATACTAGATATCGGGAAACCTACTACTCGCCCAAGCTATATCAGGTACCAGTATTACATGACTATATATCTGGTAACCTGCTACTTGTCCTAGCTCTATCATGTACCAGTATTAGAGGACTAGCTATCTGGTAACCTGCTATTCGTCCAAGCTCTATCATGTACCAGTATTACATGACTAGATATCTGGTAACCTTCTACTCGCCCAAGCTCTATCAGGTACCAGTATTACATGACTAGATATCTGGTAACCTTCTACTCGCCCAACCTATATCAGGTACCAGTATTACATGACTAGATATCTGGTAACCTTCTACTCGCCCAAGCTATATCAGTTACCAGTATTACATGACTAGATATCTGGTAACCTTCTACTCGCCCAAGCTATATCAGGTACCAGTATTACATGACTAGATATCTGGTAATCAAATACTCATCTAAGCTCTATCAGGTACCTGTATTACATGACTAGATATCTGGTAACCTTCTACTCGCCCAAGGTCAATCAGGTACCAGTATTACATGACTAGATATCTGGTAACCTTCTACTCGCCCAAGCTCTATCAGGTATCAGTATTACATGACTAGATATCTGGTAATCTTCTACTCGCCCAAGCTATATCAGGTACCAGTATTACATGATTAGATATCTGGTAACCTTCTACTCGTCCAAGCTCTATCAGGTACTAGTATTGCATTACTAGATATCTGGCAACCTGCTACTCGTACGAGTTATATCAGGTACCAGTATTACAAGACTAGATATATGGTAATCCAATACTCGTCCAAGCTCTATCAGATACCAGTATTACATGACTAGATATAGGGGAACCTGCTACTCGTGCAAGCTCTATCAGGTACCAGTATTACATGACTAGATATCGGGGACCCAGTTACTCGTCCAAGCTCTATCTAGGTACCAGTATTACATGACTAGATATCTGGTAATCCAATACTCGTCCAAGCTTTATCAGATACCAGTATTACATGACTAGATATCGGGGAACCTGCTATTCGCCCAATCTCTATCATGTACCAGTATTACATGACTAGATATCTGGTAACCTTCTACTCGCCCAAGCTCTATCAGGTACCAGTATTACATGACTAGATATCTGGTAACCTTCTACTCGCCCAAGCTATATCAGGTACCAGTATTACATGACTAGATATCTGGTAACCTTCTACTCGCCCAAGCTATATCAGTTACCTGTATTACATGACTAGATATCTGGTAACCTTCTACTCGCCCAAGCTATATCAGGTACCAGTATTACATGACTAGATATCTGGTAATCAAATACTCATCTAAGCTCTATCAGGTACCTGTATTACATGACTAGATATCTGGTAACCTTCTACTCGCCCAAGGTCAATCAGGTACCAGTATTACATGACTAGATATCTGGTAACCTTCTACTCGCCCAAGCTCTATCAGGTACCAGTATTACATGACTAGATATCTGGTAACCTTCTACTCGCCCAAGCTCTATCAGGTACTAGTATTGCATTACTAGATATCTGGGAACCTGCTACTCGTACCAGTTATGTCAGGTACCAGTATTACCTTACTAGATACCGGGGAACCTGCTATTCGTACCAGTTATATAAGGTAGCAGTATTACAATACTAGATACCGGGGAACCTACTATTCGTACCAGTTATATAAGGTACCAGTATTACATTACTAGATACCGGGGAACCTGCTATTCGTACCAGTTATATAAGGTACCAGTATTACAATACTAGATACCGGGGAACCTAATATTCGTACCAGTTATATAAGGTACCAGTATTACAATACTAGATACCGGGGAACCTACTATTCGTATCAGTTATATCAGGTACCAGTATTACATTACTAGATACCGGGGAACCTGCTACTCGTACCAGTTATATAAGGTACCAGTATTACAATACTAGATATCGGGAAACCTACTACTCGCCCAAGCTATATCAGGTACCAGTATTACATGACTATATATCTGGTAACCTGCTACTTGTCCTAGCTCTATCATGTACCAGTATTAGAGGACTAGATATCTGGTAATCTGCTATTCGTCCAAGCTCTATCATGTACCAGTATTACATGACTAGATATCTGGTAACCTTCTACTCGCCCAAGCTCTATCAGGTACCAGTATTACATGACTAGATATCTGGTAACCTTCTACTCGCCCAAGCTATATCAGTTACCAGTATTACATGACTAGATATCTGGTAACCTTCTACTCGCCCAAGCTATATCAGGTACCAGTATTACATGACTAGATATCTGGTAATCAAATACTCATCTAAGCTCTATCAGGTACCTGTATTACATGACTAGATATCTGGTAACCTTCTACTCGCCCAAGGTCAATCAGGTACCAGTATTACATGACTAGATATCTGGTAACCTTCTACTCGCCCAAGCTCTATCAGGTACCAGTATTACATGACTAGATATCTGGTAATCTTCTACTCGCCCAAGCTATATCAGGTACCAGTATTACATGATTAGATATCTGGTAACCTTCTACTCGCCCAAGCTCTATCAGGTACTAGTATTGCATTACTAGATATCTGGGAACCTGCTACTCGTACGAGTTATATCAGGTACCAGTATTACAAGACTAGATATATGGTAATCCAATACTCGTCCAAGCTCTATCAGATACCAGTATTACATGACTAGATATAGGGGAACCTGCTACTCGTGCAAGCTCTATCAGGTACCAGTATTACATGATTAGATATCGGGGAACCAGTTACTCGTCCAAGCTCTATCTAGGTACCAGTATTACATGACTAGATATCTGGTAATCCAATACTCGTCCAAGCTTTATCAGATACCAGTATTACATGACTAGATATCGGGGAACCTGCTATTCGCCCAATCTCTATCATGTACCAGTATTACATGACTAGATATCTGGTAACCTTCTACTCGCCCAAGCTCTATCAGGTACTAGTATTGCATTACTAGATATCTGGGAACCTGCTACTCGTACGAGTTATATAAGGTACCAGTATTACATTACTAATACCGGGGAACCTGCTATTCCTACAAGTTATATAAGGTACCGGTATTACATTACTAGATACCGGGGAACCTGTTATTCGTCCCAGCTATATCAGGTACCAGTATTACACGACTAGTTATCTGGTAACCTGCTACTTGTCCTAGCTATATCATGTACCAGTATTACATGACTAGATATCTGGTAACCTGCTACTCGTCCTAGCTCTATCATGTACCAGTATTACAGGACTAGATATCTGGTAACCTGCTACTTGTCCTAGCTATATCAAGTACCAGTATTAAATGACTAGATATCTGGTAACCTGCTTCTTGTCCTAGCTCTATCAGGTACCAGTATTACATGACTAGATATCTGGTAACCTGCTACTTGTCCTAGCTCTATCAGGTACCAGTATTACATGACTAGATATCTGGTAACCTGCTACTTGTCCTAGCTCTATCAGGTACCAGTATTACATGACTAGATATCGGGTAGCCTACTACTTGTCCTCTCTCTATCAGGTACCAGTATTATATGACTAGATATCTGGTAACCTGCTACTTGTCCTCACTCTATCAGGTAACAGTATTACAGGCCTAGATATCTGGTAACCTTCTACCCGTCCAAGCTATATCAGGTAACAGTATTACATGACTAGATATCGGGGAACCTGCTATTCGCCAAAGCTATATTAGGTACCAGTATTACATGACTAAATAGCTGGTAACGTGCTACCTGTCCTAGCTCTATCAGGTACCAGTATTACATTACTAGATATCTGGTAACCTGCTACTTGTCCTAGCTCTATCAGGTACCAATATTACATGACTAGATATCGGGTAACCTGCTACTTGTCCTAGCTATATCAGGTACCAGTATTATATTACTATATACCGGGGAACCTGCTACTCGTACAAGTTATATCAGGTATTAGTATTACATTACTAGATACCGGTGAACCTGCTATTCGTATCAGTTATATAAGGTATCAGTATTACATTACTAGATACCGGTGAACCTGCTATTCGTACCAGTTATATCAGGTATTAGTATTACATTACTAGATACCGGTTAACCTGCTATTCGTACCAGTTATATAAGGTACCAGTATTATATGACTATATACCGGGGAACCTGCTACTCGTACCAGTTATATCAGGTATCAGTATTACATTAATAGATACCGGTGAACCTGCTATTCGTACCAGTTATATAAGGTAACAGTATTACATGACTATATACCTGGGAACCTGCTATTCCTACAAGTTATATAAGGTACCAGTATTACATTACTAATACCGGGGAACCTGCTATTCCTACAAGTTATATAAGGTACCAGTATTACATTACTAGATACCGGGGAACCTGATATTCGTCCCAGCTATATCAGGTACCAGTATTACACGACTAAATATCTGGTAACCTGCTACTTGTCCTAGCTATATCATGTACCAGTATTACATTACTAGATATCTGGTAACCTGCTACTCGTCCTAGCTCTATCATGTACCAGTATTACAGGACTAGATATCTGGTAACCTGCTACTTGTCCTAGCTATATCAAGTACCAGTATTACATGACTAGATATCTGGTAACCTGCTTCTTGTCCTAGCTATATCAGGTACCAGTATTACATGACTAGATATCGGGTTACCTGCTACTTGTCCTAGCTCTATCAGGTACCAGTATTACATGACTAGATATCGGGTAGCCTACTACTTGTCCTCTCTCTATCAGGTACCAGTATTACATGACTAGATATCTGGTAACCTGCTACTTGTCCTCTCTCTATCAGGTACCAGTATTACAGGACTAGATATCTGGTAACCTTCTACCCGTCCAAGCTATATCAGGTAACAGTATTACATGACTAGATATCGGGTAACCTGCTATTCGCCAAAGCTATATTAGGTACCAGTATTACATGACTAAATAGCTGGTAACCTGCTACTTGACCTAGCTCTATCAGGTACCAGTATTACATTACTAGATATCTGGTAATCTGCTACTTGTCCTAGCTCTATCAGGTACCAATATTACATGACTAGATATCGGGTAACCTGCTACTTGTCCTAGCTATATCAGGTACCAGTATTATATTACTATATACCGGGGAACCTGCTACTCGTACCAGTTATATCAGGTATTAGTATTACATTACTAGATACCGGTGAACCTGCTATTCGTACCAGTTATATAAGGTATCAGTATTACATTACTAGATACCGGTGAACCTGCTATTCGTACCAGTTATATCAGGTATTAGTATTACATTACTAGATACCGGTGAACCTGCTATTCGTACCAGTTATATAAGGTACCCGTATTATATGACTATATACCGGGGAACCTGCTACTCGTACCAGTTATATCAGGTATCAGTATTACATGACTATATACCGGGGAACCTGCTATTCCTACAAGTTATATAAGGTACCAGTATTACATTACTAATACCGGGGAACCTGATATTCGTCCCAGCTATATCAGGTACCAGTATTACACGACTAGATATCTGGTAACCTGCTACTTGTCCTAGCTATATCATGTACCAGTATTACATGACTAGATATCTGGTAACCTGCTACTCGTCCTAGCTCTATCATGTACCAGTATTACAGGACTAGATATCTGGTAACCTGCTACTTGTCCTAGCTATATCAAGTACCAGTATTACATGACTAGATATCTGGTAACCTGCTTCTTGTCCTAGCTCTATCAGGTACCAGTATTACATGACTAGATATCGGGTTACCTGCTACTTGTCCTAGCTCTATCAGGTACCAGTATTACATGACTAGATATCTGGTAACCTGCTACTTGTCCTAGCTCTATCAGGTACCAGTATTACATGACTAGATATCGGGTAGCCTACTACTTGTCCTCTCTCTATCAGGTACCAGTATTACATGACTAGATATCTGGTAACCTACTACTTGTCCTCTCTCTATCAGGTACCAGTATTACAGGACTAGATATCTGGTAACCTGCTACTTGTCCTAGCTATATCAAGTACCAGTATTACATGACTAGATATCTGGTAACCTGCTTCTTGTCCTAGCTCTATCAGGTACCAGTATTACATGACTAGATATCGGGTAACCTGCTACTTGTCCTAGCTCTATCAGGTACCAGTATTACATGACTAGATATCTGGTAACCTGCTACTTGTCCTAGCTCTATCACGTACCAGTATTACATGACTAGATATCGCGTAGCCTACTACTTGTCCTCTCTCTATCAGGTACCAGTATTACATGACTAGATATCTGGTAACCTGCTACTTGTCCTCTCTCTATGAGGTACCAGTATTACATGACTAGATATCTGGTAACCTGCTACATGTCCTAGCTCTATCAGGTACCAGTATTACATGACTAGATATCTGGTAACCTGCTACTTGTCCTAACTCTATCAGGTACCAGTATTGACTAGATATCTGGTAGCCTGCTACTTGCCCTAGCTGTATCAGGTACTAGTATTACATGACTAGATATATGGTAACCTGCTACTTGTCCTAGCTCTATCAGGTACCAGTATTACATTACTAGATATCGGATAATCTGCTACTTATCCTCGCTCTATCGGGTACCAGTATTACATGACTAGATATCTGGTATCCTGTTACTTGTCCTAGCTCTATCAGGTACCAGTATTACATGACTAGATATCGGGTAACCTGCTACTTGTCCTAGCTCTATCAGGTACCAGTATTACATTACTAGATATCTGGTTACCTATTACTTGTCCTAGCTCTATCAGGTACCAGTATTACATTACTAGATATACGGTAGCCTGCTACTCGTCCTAGCTCTATCAGGTACCAGTATTACATTACTAGATATCTGGTAGCCTGCTACTCGTCCTAGCTCTATCAGGTACCAGTATTACATGACTAGATATCGGGTAACCTGCTACTTGTCCTAGCTCTATCAGGTACCAGTATTACACTACTAGATATCTGGTAACCTGTTACTTTTCCTAGCTCTATCAGGTACCAGTATTACATTATTAGATATCGGGTAACCTGTTACTTGTCCTAGCTCTATCAGGTACCAATATTACATGACTAGACATAGGGTAACCTGCTACTTGTCCTAGTTCTATCAGGTACCAGTATTACATTACTAGATATATGGTAGCCTGCTACTCGTCCTAGCTCTACCAGTTATCAGTATTACATGACTAGATATATGGTAGCCTGCTACTCGTCCTAGCTCTACCAGATATCAGTATTACATGACTAGATATCGGGGAAACTGCTACTCGTCCAAGCTATATCAGGTCACTCGTAGTCACAACATAATGAATATTTAACGTCAATGCACACAGCCAAACTGTTATATAATATTTCTACGTTCAAAATAGTGATTTCTTTATTAGATGGATTCTTTTGTAAATGCGATAAACATAGAGAGTCATACTACACATCTATGCCACCTACAACAAGTTAACATAGCTCATCATTAATTACGTTTTCTGATAGATATAGAGCATATTCATGGCCCTGGCGAGACAATGGTGACTGACGATCTCTATCCTATAGGTGGTGGTGATCACTGCGTCTCTAATAGTGTCTTTCTTCACTGTGCTTGTCCAAATTACAACAAGGGACGAAATGTGTATCCATTACACCTCTATTGTCATTTTTCAAGTAAATAGTTGACATTGTATTTGGTAACACGAATAAGAACGAATGTTACCTGGGTAACTGCTCTATGTAATCATGTGTTACATAATTTACTTAGAACAGTAATGTTATTACCACTCAGTCGTTCTTTGTATTTTATACAAGCAGAGATCACCAGGGTTATTGCTCTATGTAATTACTCTCTACATAATTTACTTGGAACAGTAATGTTATTACCACGCAGTTATTCTTTGTTTTTGACAAGCAGAGATAACCGGGGTTACTGCTCTATATAATCAGTTGTATAGCATATTGTATGTGCATGGTTACTATAGACATTACGATATAGGAAGTTATAGGCAATTATCCCATTTAACAATAGTAAATATAACGGATTACAAATACATGTTTGGGGGTTGTATCACGGGAAAATACTCAAACCTGAATCACTATTGTTCAAGTCGTGATAGCATAGTGGTAGAGCGTTTTCTTCAGATGTGAGCGGGCGGCGTTCGCGCCCAGTTGTAGATGTTACGATTCGTATAGGACACCCCACCCGGACATATCCTGCATGGTAGGCGAACATGACCACCTTATAAACACCATGCATGACATACTTAGCGTATGCTTTACATTTTCTTCTTATAATATGAGCTTCAAATCGTATGAATATTTGGTAATTAATCCGTGCACGTTATCAGTATTTGTCTTCCTTTACTATTTAAAACGATAGTATTTACATACTACTCCCTACACTCAAGCATGACTGGTAGGCGCTTAATCAGAGATAGTAGTTAAACAACTCATTCAGTTAAGTGCGTGGAAATATACTACTCACCTTAAAAATAAATAGAATCAATAAATAAATAGAATCAATAAATAAATAGAATCAATTAATAAATAGAATCAATTAAATTCCGACAATATTCTTGACATAGTGAGACAATATCAATAGAGATGATGATGACACCATCAGTATGTCACACCTGTCAAGTTATGTACTAGTGCTCAGCGTCGTGTTGTAGTCCAACATTGTGTAGGATTCTTCATATATAATTTATATACATTCGTCGGAACACATCTTGCATCTAACTACTAATTACTATTGAATTGCAAGATTATGCTAGCTAATTATATGATACTCCCCTATTATATGGAGCTAATGTACATGTGCGTTTGTTTACCCGAAGTGTCGTGTTCACGAAAGTAGGCCATTATATATATAATAAGCCAACTCGTGTATGTGTGTATTGTAGCAGTGAATCTGAAGACTATTTTAACCTAATCAGTTTAGAGTAATACCCGAGGTAAAGAGAGAGTGTACATTATGTACTGGATACGTAGTTCGCCTTGTAATCGATATAGTTCGAGCCCAACCAGTGCCACAGTGGCTGTGTACTACAGACACTTAGATACACATTGCACCCTTCCTCGTGGCGATTAATTCCATTAGGAATGAGTAGTCGAGCTTGATAAGTCTAAATGTGCATCAACTTTTCAAACTCAAATATATATCTGTTTATAAACTTGCACTTCTTATAAATTCCTCCAGATTTTATTTTTGTACGATGGTGCAAGACCCAAATTACCAACCCCACCCCATTATTGTGCATGTGCGGTGTACTTTGACCTCTGTTTATAATGGTGGACCGGCGAATCAAGCACTGGATTCGCAGCCCACCGTGCTAACCACCAGGACACTGATCAGCTCCTAAATGAGTATATGTATATTAACTAGATACAGGTGCGAAGAAGTCGATTGTTTGGTATGTTGACCGAATATGTTGGTATGAACTAGTTACCTGAATGCATACAGGTTTGCGCATGGTAAGGAAACCCCATACATCTAAACGTTGCATCCATACGTATTCTGCAACGTAGACTTCTAAGGATAATGCATTATGACAATATTACACCATGTATGTTGAATACCTGAATTTACATTAAACTACAGCTAGTATATCCACATTTCAAAAGACAATACATTATTAAAATACTATGCCTTAATAATATGCCGTATGCTGAATACCAGAATGTACATTAACCTACAGCTAGAATAACGTAAGCTTCAAAAGACAATGCATTATTATAATAATATGCCATATGCTGAATACCTGAATGTACATTAACCTACAGCTAGTACATCGCAAACTTCAAAAGACAATACATTATTAAAATACTATGCCATAATAATATGCCGTATGCTGAATACCTGAATGAACATTAACCTACAGCTAGTATATAGTAAACTCCAATAGATAGTACATTATTATATTACTATGCCATATTAATATGCCATATGCTGAATACCTGAATGAACATTAACCTACAGCTAGTATATAGTAAACTTCAAAATACAATGCATTATTATAACAATATGCCATATTCTGAATAACTGCATGCATATCAACAGTATACTGGACACATAATTAGTATTATACATACTTGGTATACAGTAGTATTGTAGAATGATGTACGAATTGGGTTGAAGTCCTGAACCGAAGTCCTGGGACGCTGAAAGGTCGACATTACATGACGACCGACCCGAGCATGTCCTACGGATTGTCGCTGTTTCAGTAGAACCAGGTACTGTTGCATCGGTGGCATTATATGTGCAACATAACAAGTTGCAACGAATATCGTAGAAATAGCTAACGGACTCGAATGCGATCATCTCATCTCCATCACAAGGTATATTAACACTGTCTAAACCTTCACATGCTGTTACATTCAGTAGTGTCTCACTTGAAGATAACTGGGCTGAAAATATAACAAAACTCAAGATGATTTCCATTGATTTCATATGGATGCAAAAGCTGACATGAAAACTGTATATTTATGTTAGTAGATGAGAAGCCCACAAGAAGGACAACTATTACGGGCATCTTAATGAGAAACATTAGTGAGTTGTCGTTCGTGATCGCAGAATTGGTGGCGCTGCGCTCACATTGGTCCTATATCATTCGGTCTACCTCGGTTTTCTTCCGACTGTATTCATAACAATAGAATCGATCAAGCGAACATTGTCAACTCTCTTTAATTAATAAAATGCCGGAAACAAACTGTGTTGTACCAGAATGTCGCAACAATGGTAGTCATATTCTACCAGCTAACGAATTACGCCGGGAAAAGTGGATTCAGGCAATCAGGCGTGGCAAAAATGGACCCGGAACATGCAAGTTCGAGAAATGGTCTCCTCCGAGTAAATTCTGCTATGTATGTCGCGATCACTTTACAGACGAGGACTACATCACAATCACATCTCACGGTATGTTTTAACTCAATTATTCGTTATGTGTCTGCTTTATGCTCGCATGTATAACGTGATGCGTTAATGTAAACACAGCGGCGTCAAACGTACCTAAGCCAAAACGTACCCATACATTTAGCACGCACTTTGGTAAATAAGTCCAATGTTATTAAATCATGAAACATTGATTACCTGCAGTGCTGCTTCTGATTACTATAGAAACATACAGTATATATCAGAGCTCATGTTTTCATATGTTAATGTCTCACCGACTCAAAATAAATCTTATCTTAAGATTAATAGGCAAGTAAAAGGAGATGGGGGTCATTTTGTTCTAAATGGCTCGAGATGCAAGTCGATGAGTAATGCTAAAACATTGGTCATGTGGCGTCCGTGGTCCAGTGGTAGAGCGTCGGATTTGGAATCGAAAGGTCCTGGGTTCGATACTCGGTCAGGGCACGTATGTGGTGTCATTGAGCAAGGCATCTCACAAACACATTGTTTAGTACTGGTTAACCGCTTAGGTCGACTAAGCCTACCCAGGAAAACCTGTGACTAATACCCGAAAGGGGAGTCGAGCAGTATCTATAGATAGATAGAATCTTGACTCGTGTGAGTAAGCATCAAATCAAATTTACTGTCGGTATGGTATAATACAAATAACATAAGCTATGTATAGCTTTTGGCCGACCTATATCATCATATGGCTGTGTGAAATTAATTAATTTCTTGATTGTACATGTATGTTTTCAGGGACAGCGGTAGAAAGGCGAACCTTGAAGAAGACGGCAGTTCCAAGCCAATTCAGTTGGTCCACCAAAAAAATGGAAGAATGTCACAGAAAACGGCGATCGCGTTACGAGGAGCGGTCCAATAAACGCAGAAAAGTATTGGAAGATGTTACCAATAATGTTACAGATGATGGTGATAAAGGGAATATTTATATTGACGATGTCAGTTCCTGTGCTGAAGTTATTGTTGATGAAACATGTGACGATAAACCACTCGCTAATGATGATGACTGTGCAAAGGAGTTTGTTTCGGTTCCAACTCAAACCCCCAAACAGCGCATGTATTCGATTGAAAATTTTAGGAATGACAGTGCCGGAGTTCATTTCTATACAGGCCTCGAAAACATATACAAGTTTTATTTTGTTCTTAATACTCTGGGCCCTGCAGCATATTGTTTGAATTATGTATACCATAATGTTGTTACAATTGACATTCCCGATCAATTTTTCATTGTGTTAATGAAATTGCGTAGACACACAACAAATTTTGAACTTTCGAGAATGTTTGGAGTGTCTGAATTGGTTGTGATTAACGTTGTAATCACCTGGATTAACTTTATGGCTCTACAATGGAGGGAGGTGAACATATGGCCATCGCTACAACTTGTTCGACTGTTTACTCCATCTGGATTCAAGCGATATTTTCCAAAAACTAGAGTAATTGTTGATGGAACCGAGTGTCCTATAAAAAAGCCCAAAAATCCGAAATCTCAACAAAAGACATTCTCAACATATAAAAACCGTAACACCACTAAGGTTTTAGTAGGAGCTTCACCCGGTGGACTGGTTTCATTTGTTTCCGATGCATATGGTGGAAGTGCCAGCGACCGACAAATTACTGAACGCAGTCCATTACTGCATCTCTGTGACCGAAAGGACAGTATAATGGCTGACAAAGGATTTAATGTGCAGGACCTGTTTGCACCATGTGATGTGTCAATAAACATACCAACATTTTTTAAGAAAAAAAATAGAATGAATGGACAAACTGTACTTCGAGATCGGAGAATTTCGAGTAAACGTGTCCACATCGAACGCATAATAGGACTTGCGAAAACAATGAAAATTTTAGTAGAGCCAATGACCGCCACAGAAACAAAATTGTCATCTGAAATAATTTTTATATGTTTTATGGTATGTAATTTCAGAGTTTGCATCATTCCGAAGCATGCTTAACACTTTCAACTCCACATTCCCATGTTTGCAAACGGCGAACCAGTTTGTAATCTCATCAGGATCTGCACTATGTTTTCTATTGATAAATGAACTGACGCAAATGTTATTCAGATTCTCATGAAATTGATTGGTCTGAATTTGAACATGTGACAATCCTTGCAGATACTTAGGCCACAGAAAGTTAATTTGCAGATTCTCATCCTCCCTTACCCCTAAAATAAATTGCCAAATTATTGTTTTATTTGTATATATATTGTTTGTTTTTTTACAATTAAATATAACACATTTTAATAAAAGCTACAAAATAAAAGCCTCCTACCCTCCCCCCAATTCGGACGAGCTGGCTTGCGGAAGGTCGGTGGTTCTACCCGGGTGCCTGCAATACTGCTCGGAGGGGCACCCGGGGTCTTCCCCCAACAATAACAGCTGGAGCTCGCCCAAATGGTTCGCCGGTGGCGATGATAAATAAACCTAAAATAATAATAAAAAACAGTGGGCCAGTAATCAACACGTTGGAATGCGAATCCAGGGATCGCAGGTTTCATCCCACGTCTGACCATAATAATATTAACAGTCTTTCAGATTGTACTTTAAACCATGGTCTCGGTACAGTGCTTTATGATGTCCATGTACACACAGCGTGTCCATTACAGTCAGATTAAAGTATGCATGTTATGAATGATTCTAATCTCTGTAGTAAAATTTAGTCAACATGGCAGGTTCAAAATATTTAGAATAAAAATCCTCAAGTTTTTCACTCATACTGGAAATGAAGGCATGGTCTCTTTCAATCCTTATGCATTTCACATCTGCCAGAGTATACACAAGAAAGTCGCAGTATCGCCTGCCAGTGCAAAACAATTGGCCTTGTACCTGGTAAAAATAGTTATGATTTTTATCCAGTTCCAGACCATTTCCTTGCAATTTCAAATATGGTACAGTAACTGGTGTAATTAGTTTGTCCGTAGCTGTGTATGGACATTTCACTTCCAGAATCACATCCTCTGAAATAACTCCATCTGGAGAAGTCCCAAGGAAGGGCATAATAGTTGACACCCAAATTCCCGATTCATGCACATGGCAGGGGTGAAGTCGTTCATACTCCTTTGTTGCCACCTTTTCATATTTCTTGCCATGATCAGTAGCCTTGGATGAAAATTGTTGCGGCTCCAACATGCTCTCTGCCAACTTATTGAAGTCGGTTCTCGACGTTGCTTTGCATATTCTCCCGAAATATGATGATTGGATACGCTTGCTCCTTTCTTCGCTCCACAACACATTTGCCGACTGACCTCGCGTTCTTTTTTCAATATTTTCAATTCGGTCATTAGAAATATTTGCTAAACCCATGTGTTCAAGAAATGTCTGTTCATGCGTGTGAATTAAATAGTCGTGATCATGGGCCATTGCTCTGGTGTTTGCTGGTTCAAACAGTTGAAATATTGGCATCTTCGAAATACCCTTAAAGTTCAAACATGTATTTCTGAAATGGGCCTCATACGACTTGGCACCGCGATGCATTTCCGGTCGAGGATCAAACATAAGGTTTGTACTTTCATCTGCTCCAGGCATTTCAAGGTCACGAGCCTTTGAAGGTGAACCAGTGTACTTTTTCACTTGATGGAATGACTGTAGCTTTTCAGTACATGTACTTTCAACATTCACGGAACCAGTTAAACTAAATACATAACATGCATATAACAGTGTGCATACATGTTTGCAGTGTGCAGTTGGGCCCATCCCTGCACCACATTCACATTGAGATTCAAGAATCTCTCCTCCTCTCGATACACGAATGTCAACAAGATACACAACAGACTTCTTCATTTCAGCTCGACACGCACTCTTAACAAAGTAGCAGTCCTGGTCCTCCGAGTCATGCATTCGAATGTAGCACAGATATTTTTCTTTGTACAGACTTACTGGAGTGTTGTCAAAGTATTTTTCGAAGGTAGCCAGATAAGATACGATGCCCTCCATTGAAACTGCTGCAAACTTCTTGTCACTATTCAGATCCTGGTAGCTCATGGGGTCTGGCACCTTCATGGTATACTCTGATTGTAGTGGATTGTCGGGTCTACCAAAATTGGAGTTTCTGTCATAGGCATCCAGTCTGAAATTATAAAGTGTTTTGTAATATTATAATATACTGTTGTTAGTAATTAATGACATACATGTGTCTATAATATTGAATTTCGGCTAAATTTTGGTACTAAAGTAACCAAGCCCAAGTCAGGGTTTGAACCCACGACCGTCTGATCTTCAATTACCTGAAGGCTGATAAATCATGAATATTTCGTATTTCCAACATCATTTTCAAAATGCTCCACCATGCATACATACATGTACGTTTTTATTACCAAACGCTGATAGTAGCGGATCAATAGTCCAGTGGTTAACACGCTGGACTTGTAATCCAGGGATCGCAGGTTCGATCCCCCGCTATACCATACTAAAATGACTCATATCATAGTCGTTCAGATGAGACTTTAAATCGAGGTCTCGTGTCGGTGCTTTACATCGTGCACGTAAAAGAACCAGAGGAGACTCTGGAATGGGTCTCTGTCTGTATCATTGCACTATCCTCCAAAATCTAAAATTACTAATCTCTTCAGGAGGCGTCGCTCACAGGGCAACCGGTAGCGACGATAAATAAACGTAAAACACACACAAACGCTGACATTGAACACTGTCATTTGATTATAATTGGCGTGGGGGATTATGTCCTCCTGTGTAAAAAAAGGGGGTGGGATCATGTTTGTATCCCGTTTACATGTGTATTACGATATTGTTGATTTTTAAAGCGTTTCATCACATATACATCATAATGTAGATCTGTATAAATGCAAGTTAATGTCACATGAAAGACATAACCATAATAATGAGATAAATATATTGAAAATAATAATAATATACAAAACAGTACATTTACGAAATAGGTAAATGGGGGTGGAATTGTCCAAGGCATTGGGGGTCGAGATGTATTGGGGTCGAAATGTCGTGCACCCGTTTTGACTGGTATGTAGTCGTCTTGACATGGTTCCCGTAAAACAACACCATCAAGCACATTTGTTTGGCATTCTCAATATTATTCTGACATATAAACGTATCTTCTTTGGACGAATAATGCATATCATTCAACTCACAATATGCGTCAAGTTTTGTTGTTTACAAAATGAAAATCATGAAAATGTTGACGCGGCCTATTTCTTTTACACATACCTCTCAATCAGCTCCTTCTTACGGCCCGACGTCTTCGCATGTCGTTTTCTCAGTTCATCTCTCAACTGATTCAGGTGCAGCGAGTCGAATTTAGATGTCATTTTGAAGATAAATTAATGTAAGCGGTAAAGCGAGATTGCAATGCAGGACCAATGTGAGCGCAGCGCCGACTATCGGCGGCAAGGGAGATAATCGACTAATATCCCTCATTGATATATACGAATAATCCGCAAAACATAACATAGGTAACTGTTCCTAAGATTGGAAATAGTGATCAGTTCCCTGTTATCGGTAACAGGAACGTAAACGAAAAGGTGGCACACCCAACACACGAAACTAATAGTTTTCGTAATTTCAAGAATGTTGGTGAAACTCAGTTATGTAAGGAATTATTTTACCACAATTTGGGGTGTTATGATGAAATATGATATTGTAGATACTAATATTATGCAAGAATTATGGCTAGATATTATGGCTAGATATTATGATAGACGTTTGGAAAGAGTTATAGATAAATGTAATCGATAAATACGCTCCTCTTCAAATAAAACGGGTAAAGTTAAAGCAGCATTACATCGTATGACATAAAAGATATTTGAACAATTCAATTTGTAAGTATGGGTAGCAATGCTGCTACACATTCTAACATTATACTTTGTGTGCTTATGTTCATTTGGTAAACAGTGTTTTTTTGCGATAAAACAAACTCGAAACCGAAAGTAGGACTTTCCGAGTCGATCGGTCACGCACTTGTTTACAACCGGAACGCATCGTCCGCACTTGTTTGCATTCGGAATGCATCGTACCCATTTGTCCCACGTTGTCATTTTTAATTAAATTACTTGATATGCGGATTCATTGAGGGCCTCATGGTAGATTATATTTTGTTAAATGAGTACTCTCGTTAAATAAAGTCTTTATTATTATTATTATTAATACCTCTGTTAGCTAAGTCATTTATGGACATTTCTACATCCCCGCGAGGGGTTCGATATTAGAGGAAGATAGATAGATAGTAGTTCATGTTCAAAATATATACGTTGTTTTCTACATTCTCAGTTGTTTCACGCATGCGCCCTGTGCGTGTTTATATTTCGTGTGTTGATAAACAAATTCGCGTATACGACGGTTTAAATTTCATTTCTGAGCGGCTATTTCGAATTTTGTAAACACACACACATTAGTATTTATATTTTACCCACAACATCCTTTATTACGATGTAATGCTGCTTTAAAATATCAGCTCATTAGTTTTCTATAGATACTTCTCAGGCAATTACAGACCGTGATCTACTTTCTCACGATAAAACGTCACATACGTAGACAGAAAAGCGTAATGCGTTACTAAGATTGATAAGTCAGCATAGAAAGTATACTTATGAACATAGAATAGAAGAAGGCAACAATGACCACAACACAATATGGAAACTATTGGAAGAGTTGTTTTGGTTGATGTTGGTGAAGCTCAATGACCTCGTTTATTTTGTATATATACAATGTGTACAACGTGTTAAGCATTTTTCAACAAAATATGCATTACTTGTAATAATAACTACGAATGCACATGTGATTGAAAAACAAAATATATAAAAACAATAATATCAATTTATTTACAAACATATTATTTGCGTTCTGATGATGAGCTTGTTCGCATGTAGTTCATGCATGCACTCAGTAAAATATGTATTTAATAATAATGTAGATGAGATTTATAACGTACTATTATAATAGCAAAAATATAATATTAATTACTTAAATATCTGTATGCTTGATTTACAAAATGATATATACATGTTGATGCAATAGATATTCGTACATTATTTTTAATTCAAATTTAATTAATTGATATAATTATATCAAATTCCACTACTTACAAAATAAGCCTTGTATATTGTGTAACCTAGCAAGTTCATACAATAATATTTCGGCTAATACATGTTATTGCCAATTACTATATATTTCAAACGTCTTAGATTTGTTTTTATTCCACGGATCTTAAAATTAGTATGTATTTCATTTGTTTGTAGCTGGACATTCAGTAAATACATGATTATATGTTTCAATTGTATTGCAAACATGACAATTAGGTGAGATAGACATCTTCCATTTATATCTTATCTCTCTTGATTGGAATATCTTATTAACTAGTTTATATTTATATTCTTTAATTTTATTATCTTATAGTTTATGTATCATTCTGTAGAATGGTTTTCCTGGAATGTCGTCTTTCAAACGGTGCACCGAGTAGTTATGTATCCATGGTTTGGTGCACTTTTTAGACATCAGGTATTGATAAATAGCTTTATTATTCCTTTTATGGAGACATTTATTATTAATGCTTACATTTAATGCAGCGTTTTTACATAAGGAAAGCCAGATGCTTTTTTACTTAAGTATTGCTTTCCATGTCTTAGGTATTGCATTAAGCAGTTGGGAGAATCCAGATACCCAAATAAGTCTGTTTTTTTAAATTTCAGCCCTATCACTGTCTCTTTTAGATCTCCCTTCACGTCTATGAAATCGTTAATAAAAATGTTTGACTTAATCCAATGTGTGAATAGCAGACTCTTTCCTTTATATTTTATGAACCTGTTTCCCCATATTATTTCTTTTCTAATTTCATCAAATGGGTTACATTTTATTTTGTTTCATTATTCAAGGTAGTCCATAAGTCAAGAAGGTTCTTGTAAAAACTCGGCTAGATGGTTTGTATTAATGTTGTCTGTATTCAGAAAGTAGTACGCTTGCCGCAATTGTATAATCAACAGTATGTGTACGGGAAGTATGTGATATTGTACGATGGTTGCCATATCGGACAGGTGGGTTTTCTCCGTGTACTCCGATTTCCTCCCACATGAATGACTACATATACTCTTTCATCCGAGCCAACGAGAGTGATTAATATAAGTTGCTAAATCTTTCTTCGCAATCGTTGTAAAATAAAGTTTAAAAAACAAAACCAATAATCAACAGTAAGCAATGTTTGTTCGATCATGATTTTCATAATTAGAGACAATGCACCTAGCTTCTGAGAATTTGAATATTAATATTTATAAACCCTTCAGTTAGTGCTTCTGTCACCAGCGACCCTATGCTATTCCAGACCCTTTTGTAAAATGCACACGTTATTCCATCCAATCCAGGACTTTTATTTTATTTGATATTATTGATTGCTTCCGTGCATTCCATTTCGCTAAATCAGCGCTCGCACATAATTATTAGCTGCCGTCTCATTAGGTTTGTACTCTGAAGTCGTGTCTGTAATATACTCTTTCATTGTGGTTCTGTTAAATCAGTCCGAGGTATACAGTGTTTAATAACATTTTACTTATTCATTCAAAAGTGTTCTTGTTTGTCGCGATATTTCTATGTTAAGGACATATGTTGTATTTCTTTCTCCATTTTTTATATATTCTACTCTCGATCTAATTTGTGAACCTTTGGACCTCTTTCCTTGTCTACCATTTCAATTTCATTTTTATTGTTGAGGCCATATGCGTGTTCATATAGGGGTTTTAGTCTGTTTTCAAGCATTATTATCAGTTCTTTCCTCTCTTTATTTGTTTGAATAGCATATTTTATAGTTTTGTATTTCATATTAAGTGTGCATAAATCCTATATTAATTGTGCATAATTCCCATATTAAGTGTGCATAATTCCCATATTAATTGTGCATGCTTCCCATATTAATTGTGCATAATTTCCATATTAATTGTGCATAATTTCCATATTAATTGTGCATAATTCCCATATTAATTGTGCATAATTCCCATATTAATTGTGCATAATTCCCATATTAATTGTGCATAATTCCCATATTAATTGTGCATAATTCCCATATTAATGGTGCATAATTCCCATATTAATTGTGCATAATTCCCATATTAATGGTGCATAATTCCCATATTAATTGTGCATAATTCCCATATTAATTGTGCATAATTCCCATATTAAGTGTGCATACTTCCCATATTAATTGTGCATAATTCCCATATTAAGTGTGCATAATTCCCATGTTAAGTGTGCATAATTCCCATATTAATTGTGCATAATTTCCATATTAATTGTGCATAATTCCCATATTAATTGTGCATAATTCCCATATTAATTGCTTCGATAAATGTGTATTGTCTCGTATACATTTATGTATTAGTTCTGTTATATATTCTATGTATGTCGAATCCTTTATATATATGTTGTTAAACTTCCAAGAACCTGGACCTCTTATAGCAGGCTTAATTATCCTAATGGAAATTGCAACATGATCGGTATAATTAATAATAGCTGGTTTTATATCTGTACTAATTATTAAGATCTTTACGTTGTCATCAATTAGTCAAAGGTGTATTCTACCTTTTTAAATACTGTTTTCCGTCTCCATGTGTACTGTAGTTTATTATTATTTAACTCACTCCAAATGTCGCCTAACTTATTTCTTTAATTAATGTTGTCAGATACTTTACTGGTTTGGTGTTTGTCGCTATATGTTTATTTAATCTATCAACATTTTCAAGTGTATCGTTCATGTAACCTCCAATTATTTTAGGTATTGTGCCCTGTCAGCAACTAGTTTATTTCTGTTTTGAAAGACGTTAATCCTATTGTTCTTGTCTTTAACATTTACCATTGTTTGTATGTATTGTTATCAACACAGATATTCATAAAACCAAACCTGTCGTAATTACATACTCCAAAGTCAATAACATCAAATTTATGGTTTTTATTTAAATTGAGCATCCTTTACTATTTCTCGTTCCGTATCATAAAGCAATTCCAACCCTACAATTATAACGCACAGTACCAAAAATAGTGCGGCACAAAAGACTGTAGTTTTCAAAAGATTGGCCTTTGAGTTACAAGAAAATATCTAATTTCAATGTGGTTGACCGATTGCGTTTTTTATTTCCCACTAAAGGCACCACCCCCTACTCTAAAGGCAATTTAGTGGTAAATGTTGCACTGACACCTGCATATATAATAATTATGGTGTATATTTGTCCCCACATAGTGTGCAAATATTCTAAAATATTCCAAAATGCATCTCATATATTGTATTTTAATATTTAGAAGTAATTTTCACTATAATAATTGCAGCCAGTCAGTTCGTGTAGGGCTTAAGGGCTTCCATACACGTTTTCAACCAATCAGAGTCCACTATATCAATAACATCGTCTGACCTAAAGACAGTTATTGTGTGCGTTTCATTTAATATAAAAGATATATACCATTACAATAAACATGTCTGCACATAAATATGACTTTCTTTGGTCTTCCACATCACCATTGCACAGCACATGTAGTCAAATGGGACACTATTTAGAGGTTATTAAACCGCGGAGGTGGGCCATTTGTGGATATTGGTGCACCCTATAGAGATATTGGCCAGAGGGCCGTTATCCGCAGCCGTTTAATAACCTCTTTATTGCATACAGAGCCGTATGTTTCCTCTGCTGTTATGTGCTTATTACGCTCAGCCATTTTACCGTCATGAGACAACAATCTGTCAGACAACGACTTTAGTGTTTCTTCGGCGGCCATGTTTACACAATGTAGTTACTATGTTGTTGCTACCTGTGGCACGTGCTCGTGATTCGTTCTCGGAGCGTGCCGGGCCAATATCTGATATTGGCCCGGCAGAGCCGAAAATCGAAATATATTGCCCGCGTCGACCAGATATTTTGCTTTCTACCATTAAATGTGTTACTATTTATAGAAACGTATGCAATAAGGAGTATTCTTAACATAGACTGTTGGCCATTTTAGCAATATATCTCTAAGTAAGACATTTATAATGTATTCACATATGAATCTCATGAATATATGAAATAGTGTCTACATGAGACAGACATACCACATGTATATTATTAGATAAGACACTGTGGTGATTATGGATACTTATTTTACCCCACCCCCTGCAAAACAAGGGTTTTATGAAGAATGGAGCTTTCAGTATTGCAAAAGGAAGCTACTGAAAGGAAATAATTATTTGCATGGATCACAAATAATGTCACACAGCAAAAGGGAAAGCAACACACATTGAAAACGATGGTCATTACAAATGCTGAGTAGGTCAGGCAGCTTACTGTAGGTCACATGACAGTAAGAAATTGCAGACAAGTAACTACAAGATGCATTTAACTTCATATGCTAGTGTGTCACTGTTAGAGGACTATAGCTGTGTAATGCCACTTGAAATATGACATTTCATCTTAGGGAAGTGACGTTTGTTGCAAATATTAATTTATGACTGCAACATAACCATTCAAAAGCAATGAATATGCATACATGTGCCATTTAATTTACTGACATTCTTTTTGTGAGGCCCTTGATAGCTACTGGAACCAATTGGAAGATTGTTTCAATTAAACAACACTATTTCATAATGCAATAAAGCAAATTTAACAATCACATACTCACACTGAAGTCAGAGATATCAAGAAATATTAACACTAATAAAGGGAGGTAATTACAACATAACATCCTGCTTATAGGTTCCTATATATATGCATTATTTACTCAGTACAATGCATTATGTATATTATTTGGGTTGATTTTATATCAGGCAATGTAAACTGGCCACCTTTCATTATTTAGCTACATTCACATTGGCCATAATAGGCACCATTAGCGAAGTTTCAATAAATCAATAAATAAAATCCAACGCTGTAGGTCTGAACCAGCATAGTAATTCATATCAACAGTAATTAGAATGAAAACACCGGCATATTTTAACAAGCGTACATGGAACATAGGTGACATAAATCAAGACATATATCGCTGAAGCCATTCAATTTTATTGACTCGCGGTTATGTGAGAAACTGCATTTCTCCAGGCCCTACTGTTGTATGTATTAGGAACTCCTTTGAATTATTATTAAGCTTCAAATGATTTATAATGCACACCATGAAGTAATTCCCAACTTGATAAACTAGTACATGTGATTCAGATGTTGCAAATATCTCAGCACAGTCTTTGTATCATAGAGAATAAGTACTAATCTTCATTGTAAACAATACATAGACACCTCATAACTAAGTTATGTAACACCCTGTCTGGGCTCATATTGCATAGCTACCTATTGTTTCCAGCACTCACACATTCAAATCATACTGCCGGACAGTTAATCAAGCTGTAAATTGAAAATAAGCCTCTTCCAGACAGCATGTTTGTGTGTAGCACTTTTCAAATAACATCATTCGCTACATTGTCATTTAGGTCAGAAACTGCTATTGATATGTCAACTGAGAGCAACGCAATAATAACGGTATGGAGTATTACATTCACTGCTGTGAAAGCATAAACCGCGTTCGAAGATACAAAATGTAACATTTGCACACATATTAAAAAAGAAATGAGAGGGAGGAAGGAAATCGGAGCACCCGGAGTAAACCCACCTGTCCGATCTGGCGACAATCGTACCATCTCACATACTTCCCGGTCCGAGGATGGAACCCGGGTTGCATTGGTGACAAGCGAGCGCGCTAACGACTGCGTTAATCGGACAGTCTGCAGATATTGCACACATATTAATCTCATAATTATACGTTTTATTTATTGATGTACATATACACATATTATTATAAACCCCTTATACATGCACTTCCTGTTGAAGTATATTATTTAGAAATATTTCGGATAAACATGAAATGTTACGTGTGATGTTGAATGTTATTTGCTATTTGTCTGCATTGGTTACATAGATGTCTATTTTAATAAGCAGAATATGCAAGTAAGTCATACGTGATCCATATTAACTTATATTCTAAAGCGACATTAGTTCATAGAAATTGATTTGAGCTAGATTGCGAAACAAGTTCTTATAACTTATATTAATCACCATCGAGACCTCATTCCTGATGGAATCCATCGCCACGAGGGAGAGAGAAGATGCAATGTGAAATTTAAATGCCTTGCCTAAGGGCGCACAACGGCTCCAGCGTGGCTCGATCTCCGGGTCTTTCGCACTTGAAGCGAACGCGCTACCACTGGGCTACCACGACTTCCACGACATTACATCGCAAAGATCCAACAAATGCATTGTTCACGTATAAATACATTGCTACTACAATTTGTTACGAATACAATGTGTGTGTTCTACACACTTTCAAAAGTGACTGCAGGATTTCATATACCGGTCATCCACACTCCTGAATTGATATTGTTTGTCATTGTAGTCAATACTAAACGCGTGCTAATGTCGTTTAGATATAATTTAACTAAGATTAGTCTACAAATAAATGTATATAATGCACAAATGTGAGATACAACGGTACATATGTACCATAAATCTCGTTATTCTGGATACATACGTTGTATTACGCATGCATGTCGACCCTATTTACATTATTGTGCTATGTCAACAAACCGCGTATACGACGCTTGTTTATTAGTTGAATTACTCAGTTTTATGAAGCAACTATTTGGAAAACAAGTATGCGATATAATAGGAAATTACATTCCGAAAACATTTGCGTTTTCACCGATGTAGTGTCGCTTTAAACTTTTTAACATTGGTTAACTATAAAGTGTACATAATATGTGAAAGGATAATATTCGTGTATAGAATTTGTGGTGGAGGAATCAGTTTAAATCGGACATTTAATCTGAGGCTCGCCTGTACAGGTGGTGAAGGTATACATTACAGATATGGCGATTACATAACAACCATATTTAGCCAATTAAACCAAATTCCGATTCGATGACTCATGATGATGTTATGATCACGTGATTGCTTTAAATATAACTCATTGTTGACCAAATGCTTCAATCTGAAGACTGTATTGTTGTCCAATTCAGTTCGGTGAATCTACACGGAGTAATAAGGAGCATTACGATCAAACACTGCATACAGTTTTAGTGCAATGTTTACTGTTGCATATAACTGCTCTCCTGATGGAGCTATGTCCCCTTAACCATTTGAACGCTAGCGGCTGATAACGATAAACTAACTATTGCAAACAGCATAGACCCATTAACCATTTGCATGCGGAGTAAATAAAATCACATTTGCCGCGTCTGATCAGGCTCTATGTTGTTTACTATTTTCTTAGTGGAGCTAAAATACTTGGCTGAATAGCAAACAGCATAGATCCTGATCAGACGCGGCAAATGTGATTTTATTTATTCAGCATGCAAAGGGTTAATATATTGCCATTAGAAGTTCACATGTTCTGCTTGATAAAGAGATGAACTCGTGTATGGCACAGATATACATGTCACTCTAAGCTACAGGAATGTCCTCGTGTTCGTGCTTGTAACAGAGAGATATATGCCCATACGCTACAGGAATGTCCTCTTGTTCGTGCCTGCAACAAAGAGGTATATGCCCCTAAGCTACAGAACATCCCTCGTGTTCGTGCCTGCAACATAGAGATATATACCCCTAAGCTACAGGAATGTTCCACTTGTGTGTGCTTGCAAAAGAGATATATACCCCTAAGCTGCAGGACTTCCCTCATGAATGTCCTCTTATTCGTGCCTGCAACAGAGAGGTATATGCCACTAAGCTACAGCACATTCCACTTGTTCATGCTTGCAACAGAGAGATATATGCCCTAAATTACAGTATTTTCCTCGTTTTCGTGCCTGCAAGAGAGATATATATGCCCCTAAGCTACAGCTACACTTTTCTCTTGTTCGTGCTTGCAACAGAGATATATGCCCTAAGCTACAGGACTTTCCTCTTGTGCTTGCCTGCAAGAGAGAGATATAGGCCCCTAAGCTACAATACTTTCTTCTTGTGCGTGCTTACAACAGAGATATATGCCCCTAAGCTTCAGGATTTTCCTCTTGTCCGTGCCTGCAACAGTGATATATATGCCCCTAAGCTACAGGACTATCCACTTCTTCGTGCTTGCAACAGAGAGATATATGCCCCTAAGCTACATGACTTTCCACTTGTGCGTGCTTGCTACATAGAGATATATGCCCCTAAGCTACAGGACTTTCCACGTGTGCGTGCTTGCAACAGAGATATATACCCCTAAGCTACAGGCTTTCCAATTGTTCTTGCTTGCAACAGCGATATATACCCCTAATCTACAGGACGTTCCACGTGTGCATGCTTGCAACAGAGATATATGCCCCTAAGCTACATGACTGTCCTCTTGTTCTTGCCTGCAAGAGAGAGATATATGCCCCTAAGCTTCAGGACTTTCCTCTTGTCCGTGCCTGCAACCGAGATATATATGCCCCTAAGCTACAGGACTATCCACTTCTTCGTGCTTGCAACAGAGAGATATATGCCCCTAAAATACAGTACTTTCCTCGTTGTCGTGCCTGCAAGAGAGATATATGCCCCTAAGCTACAGCTACACTTTCCTCTTGTTCGTGCCGGCAAGAGAGAGATATATGCCCCTACGCTACAGGAATGTCCTCTTATTCATGCCTGCAACAGAGTGGTATATGCCCCTAAGCTACAGCACATTCCACTTGTTCGTGCCTGCAAGAGAGAGATATATGCCCCTAAGCTACAGCACATTCCACTTGTTCGTGTTTGCAACAGAGATATATGCCCCTAAGCTACACGACTTTCCTCTTGGCCGTGCCTGCAACAGAGATATATAGGCCCCTACGCTAAAGGACAATCCACTTCTTCCTGCTTGCAACAGAGAGATATATGCCCCTAAGCTACAGGACATCCCTCGTGTTCGTGCCTGCAACAGAGAGATATATGGCCCTAAGCTACAGGATGTTCCACTTGTCCGTGCTTGCAACATAGATATATACCCCTAAGCTACAGGACTTCCCTCATGAATGTCCTCTTATTCGTGCCTGCAACAGAGAGGTATATGGCCCTAAGCTACAGGATGTTCCACTTGTCCGTGCTTGCAACATAGATATATACCCCTAAGCTGCAGGACTTCCGTCATGAATGTCCTCTTATTCGTGCCTGCAACAGAGAGGTATATGCCACTAAGCTACAGCACATTCCACTTATTCATGCTTGCAACAGAGAGATATATGCCCTAAACTACAGTACTTTCCTCGTTTTCGTGCCTGCAAGAGAGATATATATGCCCCTAAGCTACAGCTACACTTTTCTCTTGTTCGTGCCTGCAAGAGAAAGATATATGACCCTAAGCTACAGCACATTCCTCTTCTTCGTGCCTGCAAGAGAGATATATATGCCCCTAAACTACAGCACATTCCACTTGTTCGTGCTTGCAACAGAGATATATGCCCTAAGCTACAGGACTTTCCTCTTGTTCGTGCCTGCAAGAGAGAGATATAGGCCCCTAAGCTACAGTACTTTCTTCTTATGCGTGCTTACAACAGAGATATATGCCCCTAAGCTTCAGGACTTTCCTCTTGTCCGTGCCTGCAACAGAGATATATATGCCCCTATGCTACAGGACTATCCACTTCTTCGTGCTTGCAACAGAGAGATATATGCCCCTAAGCTACATGACTTTCCACTTATGCGTGCTTGCTACAGAGAGATATATGCCCCTAAGCTACAGGACTTTCCACGTGTGCGTGCTTGCAACAGAGATATATACCCCTAAGCTACAGGCTTTCCAATTGTTCTTGCTTGCAACAGCGATATATACCCCTAAGCTACAGGACATTCCACGTGTGCGTGCTTGCAACAGAGATATATGCCCCTAAGCTACATGACTGTCCTCTTGTTCTTGCCTGCAAGAGAGAGATATATGCCCCTAAGCTTCAGGACTTTCCTCTTGTCCGTGCCTGCAACCGAGAGATATATGCCCCTAAGCTACAGGACTTTCCTCTTGTTCGAGCTTACAACAGAGAGATATATGCCCTAAAATACAGTACTTTCCTCGTTTTCGTGCCTGCAAGAGAGATATATGCCCCTAAGCTACAGGACTTTCCTCTTTTTCGAGCTTACAAAAGAGAGATATATGCCCTAAAATACAGTACTTTCCTCGTTGTCGTGCCTGCAAGAGAGATATATGCCCCTAAGCTACAGCTACACTTTTCTCTTGTTCGTGCCGGCAAGAGAGAGATATATGCCCCTACGCTACATGAAAGTCCTCTTATTCATGCCTGCAATAGAGTGGTATATGCCCCTAAGCTACAGCACATTCCACTTGTTCGTGCCTGCAAGAGAGAGATATATGCCCCTAAGCTACAGCACATTCCACTTGTTCGTGTTTGCAACAGAGATATATGCCCCTAAGCTACACGACTTTCCTCTTGTCCGTGCCTGCAACAGAGATATATACCCCTAAGCTACAGGACTTTCCACTTGTTCGTGCTTGCAACAGAGATATATACCCTTAAGCTACAATACTTTCCACTTGTACTTGCTTGCAACAGAGATATATACCCCTAAACTACAGGACTTCCCTCGTGTTCGTGCTTGCAACAAAGAGATATATGACCCTAAGCTACAGTATGTTCCACTTGTTCGTGCCTGCAACATAGATATATACCCCTAAGCTGCAGGACTTCCCTCGTGTTCGTGCTTGCAACAGAGAGATAGATGCCCCTATGCTAAAGGAATGTCCTCTTATTCGTGCCTGCAATGAGAGGTATATGCCCTAAGATACAGCACATTCCACTTGTTCGTGCCTGCAAGAGAGAGATATATGCCCCTAAGCTACAGCACATTCCACTTGTTCGTGCTTGCAACAGAGGGATATATGCCCTAAACTACAGTACTTTCCTCGAGTTCGTGCCTGCAAGAGAGAGATATATGCCCCTAAGCTACAGCTACACATTCCTCCTGTTGGTGCCTGCAATAGAGAGATATATGCCCCTAAGCTACAGGACTTTCCTATTGTTCGTGCCTGCAAGAGAGAGATATATGCCCCTAAGCTACAGTACTTTCTTCTTGTGCGTAATTACAACAGAGATATATGCCCCTAAGCTTCAGTACTTTCCTCTTGTCCGTACCTGCAACCGAGATATATATGCCCCTAAGCTTCAGGACTATCCACTTCTTCGTGCTTGCAACAGAGAGATATATGCCCCTAAATTACAGGACTTTCCTCTTGTTCGTGCTTACAACAGAGAGATATATGCCCCTAAGCTACAGGACTTTCCACTCGTGCGTGCTTGCAACATAGAGATATATGCCCCTAAGCTACAGGACTTTCCACTTGTGCGTGCTTGCAACAGAGGTATATACCCCTAAGCTACAGGCTTTCCACTTGTTCTTGCTTGCAACAGCGATATATAACACTAAGCTATAGGACTTTCCACTTGTGCGTGCTTGCAACATAGATATATGCCCCTAAGCTACAGGACTGTCCTCGTGTTCGTGCTTGCAACAGAGAGATATATGCCCCTAAGATACAGGACTGTCCACTTGTTCGTGCTAGCAACAGAGATATATATGCCCCTAAACTACAGGACTTTCCACTTCTTCGTGCTTGCAACAGAGAGATATATGCCCCTAAGCTACAGGACTTTCCTATTGTTCCTGCTTGCAACATAGATATATTCCCTTAAGCTACAGGACTTCCCTGGTGTTCGTGCCTGCAACATAGAGATATATACCCCTAAGCTACAGGAATATTCCACTTGTGCGTGCTTGCAACAGAGAGATATATGCCCCTAAGCTACAGGACTTTCCACTTGTGCGTGCTTGCAACAGAGGTATATACCCCTAAGCTACAGGCTTTCCACTTGTTCTTGCTTGCAACAGCGATATATAACACTAAGCTATAGGACTTTCCACTTGTGCGTGCTTGCAACATAGATATATGCCCCTAAGCTACAGGACTGTCCTCGTGTTCGTGCTTGCAACAGAGAGATATATGCCCCTAAGATACAGGACTGTCCACTTGTTCGTGCTAGCAACAGAGATATATATGCCCCTAAACTACAGGACTTTCCACTTCTTCGTGCTTGCAACAGAGAGATATATGCCACTAAACTACAAGACTTTCCACTTGTGCGTGCTAGCAACAGAGGTATATACCCCTAAGCTACAGGACTTCCCTCGTGTTCGTGCTTGCAACAGAGAGATATATGCCCCTAAACTACAGGATGTTCCACTTGTGCGTGCTTGCAACATAGATATATGCCCCTAAGCTACATGACTGTTCTCTTGTTCGTGCTTGCAACAGAGATATATATGCCCCTAAGCTACAGGACTTTCAACTTGTTCGTGCTTGCAACAGAGATATATATGCCCCTAAACTACAGGACTTTCCACTTCTTCGTGCTTGCAACAGAGAGATATATGCCCCTAAGCTACAGGATTTTCCTATTGTTCTTGCTTACAACATAGAGATTTATGCCCCTAAGCTACAGGTCTTTCCTATTGATCGTGCTTGCAACAGAGATATATACCCCTAAGCTACAGGACTTCCCTCGTGTTCGTGCCTGCAACATAGAGATATATACCCCTAACCTACAGGAATGTTCCACCTGTTCGTGCTTGCAAACATAGATAGGTATGCCCCTAAGCTACAGGACTTTCCACTTGTTCGTGCTTGCAACAGAGATATTTATGCCCCTATGCTACAGGACTTTCCACTTGTTCCTGCTTGCAACAGAGATATACACTATTAAGCTATAAGACGTTCCACTTGTTCTTGCTTGCAACAGAGATATATACCGCTAAGCTACAGGACTTTCCACTTGTTCGTGCTTGCAACAGATATATATGCCACTAAGTTACAGGACTTTCCACTTGTTCGTGAGTGCAACAGAGATATATACCCCTAAGCTACAGGACTTCCCTCGTGTTCGTGCTTTCAACAGAGAGATAGATGCCCCTATGCTACAGGAATTTCCTCTTATTCGTGCCTGCAATGAGTGGTATATTCCATAATCTACAGCACATTCCACTTGTTCATGCCTGCAAGAGAGAGATATATGCCCCTAAGCTACAGCACATTCCACTTATTCGTGCTTGCAACAGAGAGATATATGCCCTAAACTACTTTCCTCGATTTCGTGCCTGCAAGAGAGAGATATATGCCCCTAAGCTACAGCACATTCCACTACTTCGTGCTTGCAACAGAGAGATATATGCCCTAAACTACAGTACTTTCCTCATTTTCGTGCCTGCAAAAGAGAGATATATGCCCCTAAGCTACAGCTACACTTTCCTTTTGTTCGTGCCTTCAAGAGATAGATATATGCCCCTAAGCTACAGCACATTCCACTTGTTCATGCCAGCAAGAGAGAGATACATGCCCCTAAGCTTCAGCACATTCCACTTGTTCATGCTTGCAACAGAGACATATGCCCCTAAGCTACAGGACTTCCCTCATGGTCGTGCTTGCAACAGAGAGATATATGCCCCTAAGTTACAGGATGTTCCACTTGTTCGTGCTTGCAACATAGATATATACCCCTAAGCTGCAGGATTTCCCTCGTGTTCGTGCTTGAAACAGAGAGATATATGCCCTTACGCTACAGGAATGTCCTCTTGTTCGTGCCTGCAACAGAGAGGTATATGCGCCTAAGCTACAGCACATTCCACTTGTTCGTGCTTGCAACATAGAGATATATGCCCTAAACTACAGTACTTTACTCGTTTTTGTGCCTACAAGAGAAAGATATATGCCCCTAAGCTACAGCTACACTTTCCTTTTGTTCGTGCCTGCAAGAGAGAGATATATGCCCCTAAGCTACAGGACGTTCCACTTGTGCGTGCTTGTAACAGAGAGGTATGTGCCCCTAAGCTAGAGGACTTTCCTATTGTTCGTGCCTGCAACAGAGAGATATATGCCCCTAAGCTTCAGGACTGTCCTCTTGTTCGTGCTTACAACATAGATATGTATACCCCTAAGCTACAGGATTTTCCACTTGTTCCTGCTTGCAACAGAGAGATATATGCCCTTACGATACAGGAATGTCCTCGTATTCGTGCTTGCAACAGAGAGATATATGCCCTCACGCTACAGGACTTCCCTCGTGTTCGTCCTTGCACATAGAGATATATGCCCTAAACTACAGTACTTTCCTCGTGTTCGTGCCTGCAAGAGAGAGAGATATATGCCCTAAGCTACAGCTACACGTTCATTTTGTTCGTGCCTGCAAGAGAGAGATATATGCACCTAAGCTACAGCACATTCCACTTGTTCGTGCCTGCAAGAGAGAGATATATACCCCTAACCTACAGGACTTTCCTCTTGGTCGTGCTTGCAACAGAGATATATACCCTTAAGCTACAGGACATTCCACTTGTGTGTGCTTGCAACAGAGATATATACCCCTAAGCTACAGGACTTTCCACTTGTGCGTGCTTGCAACAGAGATATATGCCCCTAAGCTACATGACTGTCCTCTTGTTCGTGCTTGCAACAGAGAGATATGTGCCCCTAATCTACATGACTTTCCATTTGTGCGTGCTTGCAACAGAGAGATATGTTCCCCTAAGCTAGAGGACTTTCCTATTGTTCGTGCCTGCAACAGAGAGATATATGCCCCTAAGCTACAGGACTGTCCTCTTGTTCGTGCTTACAACATAGAGATATATACCCCTAAGCTACAGGATTTTCCACTTGTTCTTGCTTGCAACAGATATATATACCCCTCAGCTACAGGACTTCCCTCGTGTTCGTGCTTGCAACATAGAGATATATGCCCTAAACTACAGTACTTTCCTCGTTTTCGTGCCTGCAAGAGAGATATATGCCCTAATCTACAGTACTTTCCTCGTTTTCGTGCCTGCAAGAGAGTTATATGCCCCTAAGCTACAGCACATTCCACTTGTTCATGCCTGCAAGAGAGAGATATATGCCTCTAAGCTAAAGTACATTCCACTTCTTCGTGCTTGCAACAGAGAGATATATACCCCTAAGCTACAGGCCTTTCCTCTTGTTCTTGCTTACAACATAGAGATATATACCCCTAAGCTACATGATTTTCCACTTGTTTCTGCTTGCAACAGAGATATATATGCCCCTAAGCTACAGGACTTTCCAAGTGTGCGTGCTTGTAATATAGATATATACCCCTAAGCTACAGGACTTTCCACTTGTTCGTGCTTGCAACAGAGATATATACCCCTAAGCTACAGGACTTCCCTCGTGTTCGTGCTTGCAACAGAGAGATATATGCCCCTAAGTTACAGGAATGTCCTCTTGTTCGTGCTTGCAACATAGATATATACCCCTAAGCTGCAGGACTTCCCTCGTGTTCGTGCTTGCAACAGAGAGATATATGCCCGTATGCTACAGGAATGTCCTCTTGTTCGTGCCTGCAACAGAGAGGTATATGCCCCTAAGCTACAGCACATTCCACTTGTTCGAGCTTGCAACATAGAGATATATGCCCTAAACTACAGTACTTTCCTCGTTTTCGTGCCTGCAAGAGAGAGATATATGCCCCTAAGCTACAGCTACACTTTCCTTTTGTTCGTGCCTGCAAGAGAGAGATATATGCCCCTAAGCTACAGCACATTCCACTTGTTCGTGCCTGCAAGAGAGAGTTATATGCCCCTAAGCTAAAGCACATTCCACTTGTTCGTGCTTGCAACAGAGATATATGCCCCTAAGCTACAGGACTTTCCTCTTGTTCTTGCCTGCAAGAGAGAGATATATGCCCCTAAGCTACAGTACTTTCTTCTTGTGCATGCTTACAACAGAGATATATGCCCCTAAGCTATAGGACTTTCCTCTTGTCCGTGCCTGCAACAGAGATATATATGCTCCTAAGCTACATGACTTTCCTCTTGTTCGTGCTTGCAACATAGATATAAATGACCCTAAGCTACAGGACTTTCCATTTGTTCGTGCTTGCAATAGAGATATATGTGACCCGCCATATCAAAATCAGTCGTAAATCGGGATTATCGTAAGGCAGATAATTACATTATAAGTCAACAAAATGGTATTTTAACATTTTTCAAATTATTGTATAATGGCATTTTATAATAATTTATCTTTATAATAAATGTGATAGAAGCACGTATTTGTGTAATTTAAGGCATTAAAAACACATTTTAATTAGCTTAAATTGCCATTGTTATTAATCGCAGTGAAACAAAAGATCTAAGCCGGGTAGGCGTTGTTTTCCGATGGCCTTCAATGATACTGTCCCGCGGTTTGGCCCCATGTATTTGGTACCAAAATAAACTAGAGATGACGCATTTTCAGCTGATGCTATTCTTGAAGTAAGATCTTATATGCTTCCAACTAATAAAACGGCTTTAAATCGATCGATTTTTTTCCAAAATCTCTTCTTGTGATGTAAACGTGATTCCCACTCATCCATTGGCCGATAAACACCACGTGATCTGCAAGTGCGCACCTGTTCCTATGTTCACAGACGATTGAATAGAAACAAAACGATTTTCGGTGTGATTTCATGACGATTATTCATTATATAGTTTAATATTTAGATTTATTTCGATGCAAATCAGTCATATATAGGTAAATGGTAAACCTAGACAAGTGTAGAACCTTTTTCTGCTGATTTGTTGTGTGAAATTTTAACACACCGTTATCTGCACCTGTGTTCGGTGTAGACCAGTATTTCGGACGTACATGTATTTAATATAAATTCTAAAATAATACTTCACCTGAATCCAAAAGTTCATTCATTTTTTAATAACTATGACTTAATTCAGTTTATAAGTTTCATAATATTACAAAATAAGTGTTTACTTTTCACTGTGAACCAGCTTTTGACCCCTTTTCTAATTCACAACTATACATATACAATGTTACTTTACTTCCCACAAAAAAGCCATAAATTACCCCCTAATCCTTTCCTAAAACAACACAACTGATAAGGGGAATTGTGCATTTTAATTGATCAATGAAACACTGCTACTTTGTAGGCCTACTATGATCCAATTAACATGATTATATAACAGCAGGTGTCCACTTATGCCCTAGGCACTGTCAGATCAGACTAATCAATGCAATATACAGGGGCCATAAAACTAGAATATCTACAAAGACATGGAGATTGCTACATGTACTCTGAAAAGTCAGAATAATCCTTTCAGGATATATTGGTTTAAGTAAATAAAATTTAAGTCAATAAAAAATATTTTTAAATTTATTTTTATTATTTTTTTATTTATTATTATTATTGTATTTATACTAGAACAGCTGAACCACTATGTATACTACAAAGTTCAGCAAAGTGGCATTTTAAAGAATGGACATTTACCTTTAATTTGATACCAAACATGACTAGTTGTGTCATGTGGAACCTATTGGTTGCTATGGTGTTTTGATTTCACTGCGTCTCCAAATTTTGTTAAAATAAGTCAGAATTTCTGAAATTCTTTGACAGCGTTTTCTCGGAATATTAATCGGGCGAAGTCCATTATTCAAATGGTCATAACTTTGGATTGAAACGAGTTACATGAATGATACTGATATCACTAGAAAGCTTATACTTATACCTATATGATGGCATTTTGTCCGACTTAAGACTGATTTTGTCATGGTGGGTCACATATATGCCCCTAAACTACAGGACTTTCCACTTGTGCGTGCTTGCAACAGAGATATATACCCCTAAGCTACAGGACTTTCCACGTGTGCGTGCTTGCAACAGAGATATATGCCCCTAAGCTACATGACTGTCTTCTTGTTCGTGCTTGCAACAGAGAGATATGTGCCACTAATCTACATGAGTTTCCACTTGTGCGTGCTTGCAACAGAGATATATATGCCCCTAAGCTACATGACTGTCCTCTTGTTCTTGCCTACAACATAGAGATATATGCCCCTAACTTACAGGACTTTCCACTTGTTCCTGCTTGCAACAGAGATATATACCCCTAAGCTGCAGGACTTCCCTCGTGTTCGTGCTTGCAACAGAGAGATATATGCCCCTAAGCTACAGGACTTTCCTCTTGTGCGTGCTTGCAACAGAGATATATACCCATAAGCTGCAGGACTTCCCTCGTGTTCGTGCTTGCAACAGAGAGATATATGCCCCTAAGCTACAGGACTTTCCTCTTGTTCGTGCTTACAACAGAGATATATATGCCCATAAGCTACAGGACTTTTCTCTTGTTCGTGCTTACAACAGAGAGATAAATGCCCATAAACTACAGGATTTTCCACGTGTTCGTGCTTACAACAGAGAGATAAATGCCCATAAGTTACAGGATTTTCCACGTGTTCGTGCTTGCAACAGAGATATATATGCCCCCTAAGCTACAGAACTTTCCTCTAGGTTGTGCTTGCAAAAGAGAGATATCTGCCCCTAAACTACACGGTATTTCCTCGTGTTCGTGCTTGCAACAGATACACATTCGTATGACTACATTACGCGCAATGTCCTCTTATGGTGCATGTGATGTATGCGGAACTATTGTACTTTATTTAATTAGAACACACTATTAGACCTATATTTCTACAGTAAACCAGCAGGATAATTACTCACATGAAAGTGGGATTTGAACCTACAGCGGTGAGGGGCAACTGATTGAAGTCAACGGCAGTACCACTCAACCACGACACTTGTTTATGTAGGCACACATACATTGCTTCAATGCAAACACTAATGGACACGTTGGGACCAGCGGTAGGGGACACGTATTGTTGCAATTCCCTCAGAATCCCAGTTTATATATGTGTTGAATGGTGACAATAAAGGATAATTTAAATGTATGTTTAGTACTGTGATGTATGTTCTATTAATGTATGTTTAGTACTGTGATGTATGTTCCATTAATGTATGTTAAGTATTATGAGGTGTGTTCCGTTAATGGCCAACCCCTTGCGGGGGCATAGTCATGTTCCGGACAGGCTTAGCGGCATAAACGGTTAACCCGTACTAAGAAATGTGTGCGAGATGGCTTGTACAATGTCACTACATACGTGGCCTGACCGAGTATCGAACCCGGGACCGTTCGATTCCAAATCCGACACTCTACCTCTGGACCACGGACGCACTACTATATGATGTATTCAGCATTAACACGTTTATAATTCTCGTTTACAGTTCTACATAGTATATTAAATGGAACAATACCTGTATATAGCCGGACTTGTATTGAAAGAATAAAACAAAGAAGGTATGTACACAGTGACATTATTTCACTAGAGCAATCCGAATGTAAATTCCATTTACAAAGCGATCATATCTGCCTTACTTCCTCTTCGGTCAGGGGACGCTCTTTGTAACACGCTTAAGTAATTTAATAGCCAACATGTCACGAGATTAGTTATAATACAGTGATTTAACAAATCTAAAACTGTCAATTTACAACGGCTTGAAAACAATACTGTGCAAAACATCAGAATTGTGGAAATCCAATATTTTTGTTTTAAAGTTATGTTTGACTTTGTTGTAATTTACCTCAAATGAACAATGCCTATTCATTCACATGTGCAGTAAATGGCTATATCAACATATTACTCTATATTACAGTACTACTTTTTATATATATTGTGAGATGGCACCGTGGTCGCCAGATCGGACACGTGGGTTTTCGCCGGTTTTCCTCTCACATGAATGACCACATTAATGTTAAAATTTCATCCGCGCCTACGATAGTGATTAATATAAGTTGCTAGAACTTGCTTCGCAATCATTGTAAAATAAATATAGTTTACGCTTTAATCTGTGTATATTAATATGAACATTACCTGCATAAAGTCGGAATTCCATTGATAGAATAAAACAAAGAACGTATCCACACATCGGCATTGTTACACTCTAAAATATCCATGCATTAATTATATTCACCGTTAGTGTTAGTTAATCATCTTAATAGAAAACTTAGTTAAATACTGTCTTATAGTCACTGTTAAAGAAACATTAGTTTTAATGACTAACACTGTTTTAAAATCTTAACCATCCATTAACATCATTTTGTAAACAATACTGTTGGTAAGCATTCTTTTTAGAATCCAATACAGGTTTATTTTAACTAAACGGTCCACAGTTAATGCTTCACAGGACTTTGTGAAATACGTCCAAACCGTCCTTAATAGAATAACGCACTAGCCTATAGAATACCGTTCTGCTTCTCTTTTTACAATAGGAAGTTATTAGTACCCAAACTTAGTGGTCCATGCGTTTATATAACTTACAGTATTACTAGTAGAGATGACGATATGGGGGGTTGGTTGTTAGAGACGACAATATGAAGGGGGTTCGGTTGTAAGAGACGACGATATGAGGGGGGTCGGTTGTAATAGACGGCGATATGAGGGAGTTCGGTTGTAAAAGTCGGCGATATGAGGGGGTCGGTTGTAAGAGACGACGATATGAGGGAGTTCTGTTTTAAGAGACGACAATATGAGGGAGTTCGCTTGTAAAAGACGACGATATGAGGGGGTCGGTTGTAAGAGACGACAATATGAGGGGGTTCGGTTGTAAGAGACAGCGATATAAGGGGGTTCGGTTGTAAGAGACGACTATATGAGGGGGTTCGGTTGTAAGAGATGGCGATATAAGGGATTCGGTTGTAAGAGACAGCGATATGAGGGGTTCGGTTGTAAGAGACGACGATATGAGGGGGTTCGGTTGTAAGAGACGACGATATGAGGGGGTTCGGTTGTAAGAGACGACGATATGAGGGGGTTCGGTTGTAAGAGACGACGATATGAGGGGGTTCGGTTGTAAGAGACGACGATATGAGGGGGTTCTGTTGTAAGAGACGACGATATGAGGGGGTTCGGTTGTAAGAGACGACGATATGAGGGGGGTCGCTTGTAAGAGACGACGATATGAGGGTGTGTAACGACGATATAGGGGGTTCGGTTGTAAGAGACAGCGATATGAGGGGGTTTGGTTGTAAGAGACGACGATATGAGGGGGTTCGGTTGTAAGAGACGACGATATGAGGGGTTCGGTTGTAAGAGACGACGATATGAGAGGGTTCGGTTGTAAGAGACGACGATATGAGTGGGTTCGGTTGTAAGAGACGACGATATTAGGGGGTTCGGTTGTAAGAGACGGCGATATGAGGGGGTTCTGTTGTAAGAGACGACGATATGAGGGGGTTCTGTTGTAAGAGACGACGATATGAGGGGGGTCGCTTGTAAGAAACGACGATATGAGAGTGTTCGGTTGTAAGAGACGACGATATGAGGGGGTTCGGTTGTAAGAGACGGCGATATGAGGGGGTTCGGTTGTAAGAGTCAGCGATATGAGGGAGTTCTGTTGTAAGAGACAACAATATCAGGGGGTTCGCTTGTAAGAGACGACGATATAAGGGGGTCGGTTGTAAGAGACGACGATATGAGAGAGTTCTGTTTTAAGAGACGACAATATGAGGGGGTTCGCTTGTAAGAGACGACGATATAAGTGATTCGGTTGTAAGATACAGCGATATGAGGGGGTTCGGTTGTAAGAGACGACGATATGAGGGGGTTCTGTTGTAAGATACGACGATATGAAGGGGGTCGCTTGTAAGAGACGACGATATGAGGGGGTTCGTTGTAAGAGACGACGATATGATGGGGGTCGCTTGTAAGAAACAACGATATGAGGGGGTTCTGTTCTAAGATACGACGATATGATGGGGGTCGCTTGTAAGAGACGACGATATGAGGGTGTTCGGTTGTAAGAGACGGCGATATGAAGGAGTTCGGTTGTAAGAGTCGGCGATATGAGGGGGTCGGTTGTAAGAAACGACGATATGAGGGAGTTCTGTTTTAAGAGACGACAATATGAGGGGGTTCGCTTGTAAGAGACGACGATATGAGGGGGTCGGTTGTAAGAGACGACAATATGAGGGGGTTCGGTTGTAAGATACAGCGATATAAGGGGGTTTGGTTGTAAGAGACGACTATTTGAGGGGGTTCGGTTGTAAGAGATGGCGATATAAGGGATTCGGGTGTAAGATACTGCGATATGAGGGGGTTCGGTTGTAAGAGACGACGATATGATGGGGTTCTGTTGTAAGATACGACGATATGATGGGGGTCGCTTGTAAGAGACGACGATGTAAGGGGGTTCGGTTGTAAGAGACGACGATATGAGGGGGTTCGGTTGTAAGAGACGACGATATGAGGTGGTTCGGTTGTAAGAGCGGCGATATGAGGGGTTCTGTTGTAAGAGACGACAATATGAGGGGGTTCGCTTGTAAGAGACAACGATATGAGGGGTCGGTGTAAGAGACGACGATATGAGGGGGTTGTAAAGACGACGATATAGGGGTTCGGTTGTAAGAGACGACGATATGAGGGGGTTAGGTTGTAAGAGACGACGATATGAGGGGGGTCGGTTGTAAGAGACGACGATATGAGGGGGTTCGGTTGTAAGAGACGACGATATGAGGGGGTCGGTTGTAAGAGACGACGATATGAGGGGGTTCGGTTGTAAGAGACGACGATATGAGGTGGTTCGGTTGTAAGAGACAGCGATATGAGGGGGTTCGGTTGTAAGAGACGACTATATGAGGGGGTTCTGTTGTAAGAGACGACGATATGAGGGGGTTCGGTTGTAAGAGACGACGATATGAGGGGTTCGGTTGTAAGAGACGACGATATGAGGGGGTTCGGTTGTAAGAGACGACGATATGAGGTGGTTCGGTTGTAAGAGACGACGATATGAGGGGGGTTCGGTTGTAAGAGACGACAGATATGAGGGGGTTCGGTTGTAAGAGACGACGATATGAGGGGGGTTCGGTTGTAAGAGACGACGATAAAGAGGGGGTTCGGTTGTAAGAGACGACGATATGAGGGGGTTCGGTTGTAAGAGACGACGATATGAGGGAGTTCGTTTGTAAGAGACGGCGATATGAAGGGGTGCTGTTGTAAGAGACGACGATATGAGGTAGTTTTGTTTTAAGAGACGACGATATGAGGTGGTTCGGTTGTAAGAGACAGCGATATGAGGGGGTTCTGTTGTAAGAGACGACGATATGATGGGGCTCTGTTGTAAGAGACGACGATATGAGGGATTTCGGTTGTAAGAGACAACGATATGAGGGGTTCGGTTGTAAGAGACGACGATATGAGGTGGGTAGGTTGTAAGAGACGACGATATGAGGGGGTTCGGTTGTAAGAGACGACGATATGAGGGGGTTCGGTGTAAGAGACGACAATATGAGGGGGTTCTTTGTAAGATACCGACGATACGAGGTGATTCGGTTGTAAGAGACAAAGATAGAGGGTTTCGGTTAAGAGACGACAATATGAAGGGGGTTCGGTTGTATAAGAGACGACGATATGAGGGGGTTTCGGCCTGTAAGGAGCCGACAATAGGAGGGGGGTTCGGTTGTAAAAAGGACCGAGATATGGGGGGGTCGGTTGTATAAGAGACGGCCGATAGGAGGGGGGTTCGGTTAAAGAGACGAGATATGCGGGGGGGGTTGTAAGAGGACGACGATCTGAGGGAGGATGGTTCGGTTTTAAGGGACGACGAAATGAGGGGATTAGGTGGTAAGAGACGACGATATGAGGGGAGGGGGTTCGGTTGTAAGGGACGACGATATGAGTGAATTCGTGTGTAACAGACAGCGATATGAAGGGGTTCTGTTGTAAGAGAGGACGA
>CM026404.1:62880045-62910086 GCA_014843695.1 Archivesica marissinica
TTAATAGCAATTTCAATGCATACATTATGTTCCTGCTATATTTATGTGCAGCAAATAGTTATTATGGACCTATTATTTTTTCCCGCTGATAATGCAAATGGACACATGTGGATAGTAATGAGATATAAAGTGATTCGTAATATTATGCGATGCCATGGTGGTTTTGGTTATTGGTAACATTTAAACAATATTTTATCAAACTAAGAACATTGTTCTTATTTGTTATAGGAGTACACGTTATTATTATAACTAAATCTTAAATATTAATACTACAGTTGTTTATAAAAGCTTGGTGTCAGCTATTATTAATAGATATATAATTAAAGTATGCCATAATTATACTTATGATATTCATATATACATTTACTAGCAATGGAAAATATAACATTGTAATTTGAACAATTCAAATTATTTATAAAAGTAATGTGACCTAGTGAGACAATTATAGCGAGTTATCTCATGTTGAAGCAATAAACAATGTTTCTGTATAAGTAGAATGATGTGATTCCTGCAGCACGTATGGCCTTGTATCTGTCATGCGTATGTTACATAAACAAATTATGCCGAATGTACATAATTCCTTGCAATGCCCACGCTCATGTCGCCCATGTAGACAGGGACGCAATCCCAAAATATAATAGATATAACATAGTTCTGGTTGTTCAAAATACATATTAATTCCAGATAAGAAAACAAGTACACTTTAATACCTACCCTTAATTGAACAGGAAGCAGACTCCCATAAGCCATTCGCTTGGCATTGTACGATGTCTGTGGTTGTATTGTAACCATTTTCACAAGAAACATTTGCTATAGAACCGAACGTGCTTGAGCTTGGAACGTGTAGGTCAATACTACCGTTATCAATTGAGTTGGGGCTACCACAGTCTGTTTCAATAAATTAATAGCAATTTCAATGCATACATTATGTTCCTGCTATATTTATGTGCAGCAAATAGTTATTATGGACCTATTATTTTTTCCCGCTGATAATGCAAATGGACACATGTGGATAGTAATGAGATATAAAGTGATTCGTAATATTATGCGATGCCATGGTGGTTTTGGTTATTGGTAACATTTAAACAATATTTTATCAAACTAAGAACATTGTTCTTATTTGTTATAGGAGTACACGTTATTATTATAACTAAATCTTAAATATTAATACTACAGTTGTTTATAAAAGCTTGGTGTCAGCTATTATTAATAGATATATAATTAAAGTATGCCATACTTATGATATTCATATATACATATACTAGCAATGGAAAATATAACATTGTAATTTGAACAAATCAAATTATTTATAAAAGTAATGTGACCTAGTGAGACAAATATAGCGAGTTATCTCATGTTGAAGATAAACAATGTTTCTATATAAGTAGAATGATGTGAATCCTGCAGCACGTATGACCTTGTATCTGTCATGCGTATGTTACATAAACAAATTATGCCGAATGTACATAATTCCTTGCAATGCCCACGCTCATGTCGCCCATGTAGACAGGGACGCAATCCCAAAATATAATAGATATAACATAGTTCTGGTTCTTCAAAATACATATTAATTCCAGATAAGAAAACAAGTACACTTTAATACCTACCCTTAATTGAACAGGAAGCAGACTCCCATAAGCCATTCGCTTGGCATTGTACGATGTCTGTGGTTGTATTGTAACCATTTTCACAAGAAACATTTGCTATAGAACCGAACGTGCTTGAGCTTGGAACGTGTAGGTCAATACTACCGTTATCAATTGAGTTGGGGCTACCACAGTCTGTTTCAATAAATTAATAGCAATTTCAATGCATACATTATGTTCCTGCTATATTTATGTGCAGCAAATAGTTATTATGGACCTATTATTTTTTCCCGCTGATAATGCAAATGGACACATGTGGATAGTAATGAGATATAAAAGTGATTCGCAATATTATGCGATGCCACGGTGGTTTTGGTTATTGGTAACATTTAAACACTATTTTATCAAACTAAGAAAATTGTTCTTATTTGATATAGGAGTACACGTTATTATTATAGCTAAATCTTAAAGAGTAATGCTACAGTTGTTTACATAATCTGGGTGTCAGCTATTATTAATAGATCTGTAATTAAAGTATGCCATAATTATACTTATGATATTCATATATACATTTACTAGCAATGGAAAATATAACATTTTAATTTGAACAATTCAAATTATTTATAAAAGTAATGTGACCTAGTGAGACAATTATAGCGAGTTATCTCATGTTGAAGCAATACACTATGTTTCTGTATAAGTTGAATGATGTGATTCCTGCAGCACGTATGGCCTTGTATCTGTCATGCGTATGTTACATAAACAAATGATGCCGAAAGTACATAATTCCTTGCAATGCCCACCTTCATGTCGCCCATGTAGACAGGGGGCAATTCCAAAATATAATAGATATATCATAGTTCTGGTTGTTCAATATACATATTAATTCCAGATAAGAAAAAAGGTACACTTTAATACCTACCCTTAATAGAACAGGAAGCAGACTCCCATAAGCCATTCGCTTGGCATTGTACGATGTATGTGGTTGTATTGTAACCAATTTCACAAGATATATTTGCTATAGAACCGAACGTGCTTGAGTTTGGAACGTGTAGGTCAATACTGCCGTTATCAATTGAGTTGGGGCTACCACATTCTGTGTCAATAAATTAATAGCAATTGCAATGCATACATTATGTTCCTGCTATATTTATGTGCAGCAAATAGTTATTATGATCCTATTATTTCATTCCGCCGATAATACAAATGAACACATGTGGATAGTAATGAGATATAAAAGTGATTCGCAATATTATGCGATGCCATGGTGGTTTTGGTTATTGGTAACATTTAAACAATATGTTATCAAACTAAGAAAATTGTTCTTATTTGTTATAGGAGAACACGTTATTATTATAACTAAATCATAATGTTTAATGCTACAGTTGTTTAAATAAGCTGGGTGTCAGATATTATTAATAGATCTGTAATTAAAGTATGCCATAATTATACTTATGATATTCATATATACATTTACTAGCAATGGAAAATATAACATTGTAATTTGAACAATTCAAATTATTTATAAAAGTAATGTGACCTAGTAAGACAATTATAGCGAGTTATCTCATGTTGAAGCAATAAACAATGTTTCTGTATAAGTAGAATGATGTGATTCCTGCAGCACGTATGGCCTTGTATCTGTCATGCGTATGTTACATAAACAAATTATGCCGAATGTACATAATTCCTTGCAATGCCCACGCTCATGTCGCCCATGTAGACAGGGACGCAATCCCAAAATATAATAGATATAACATAGTTCTGGTTCTTCAAAATACATATTAATTCCAGATAAGAAAACAAGTACACTTTAATACCTACCCTTAATTGAACAGGAAGCTGACTCCCATAAGCCATTCGCTTGGCATTGTACGATGTCTGTGGTTGTATTGTAACCAATTTCACAAGATACATTTGCTATAGAACCGAACGTGCTTGAGTTTGGAACGTGTAGGTCAATACTGCCGTTATCAATTGAGATGGGGCTACCACATTCTGTTTCAATAAATTAATAGCAATTGCAATGCATACATTATGTTCCTGCTATATTTATGTGCAGCAAATAGTTATTATGATCCTATTATTTCATTCAGCCGATAATGCAATTGGACACATGTGGATAGTAATGAGATATAAAAGTGATTCGCAATATTATGCGATGCCATGGTGGTTTTGGTTATTGGTAACATTTAATCAATATTTTATCAAAGTAAGAACAGTTCTTATTTGTTATAGGAGTACACGTTATTATTATAGCTAAATCTTAAAGATTAATGCTACAGTTGCTTAAATAAGCTGGGTGTCAGCTATTATTAATAGATCTATAATTAAAGTATGCCATAATTATACTTATGATATTCATATATACATTTACTAGCAATGGAAAATATAACATTGTAATTTTAACAATTCAAATTATTTATAAAAGTAATGTGACATAGTAAGACAATTATAGCGAGTTATATCATGTTGAAGCGATAAACAATGTGTCTGTATAAGTAGAATGATGTGATTCCTGCAGCACGTATGGCCTTGTATCTGGCATGTGAATGTTACATAAACAAATGATGCCGACTGTACATAATTCCTTGCAATGCCCACGCTCATATCGCCCATGTAGACAGGGACGCAATCCCAAAATATAATAGATATAACATAGTTCTGGTTCTTCAAAATACATATTAATTCCAGATAAGAAAACAAGTACACTTTAATACCTACCCTTAATTGAACAGGAAGCAGACTCCCATAAGCCATTCGCTTGGCATTGTACGATGTTTGTGGTTGTATTGTAACCAATTTCACAAGATACATTTGCTATAGAACCGAACGTGCTTGAGTTTGGAACTTGTAGGTCAATACTGCCGTTATCAATTGAGTTGGGGCTACCACATTCTGTTTCAATAAATTAATAGCAATTGCAATGCATACATTATGTTCCTGCTATATTTATGTGCAGCAAATAGTTATTATGATCCTATTTTTTCATTCCGCCGATAATACAAATGGACACATGTGGATAGTAATGAGATATAAAAGTGATTCGCAATATTATGCGATGCCATGGTGGTTTTGGTTATTGGTAACATTTAAACAATATTTTATCAAACTAAGAAAATTGTTCTTATTTGTTATAGGAGAACACGTTATTATTATAAATAAATCATAATGTTTAATGCTACAGTTGTTTAAATAAGCTGGGTGTCAGATATTATTAATAGATCTATAATTAAAGTATGCCATAATTATACTTATGATATTCATATATACATTTACTAGCAATGGAATATATAACATTGTAATTTGAACAATTCAAATTATTTATAAAACTAATGTGACCTAGTAAGACAATTATTGCGAGTTATCTCATGTTGAATCAATAAACAATGTTTCTGTATAAGTAGAATGATGTGATTCCTGCAGCACGTATGGCATTGTATCTGTCATGCGTATGTTACATAAACAAATTATGCCGAATGTACATAATTCCTTGCAATGCCCACGCTCATGTCGCCCATGTAGACAGGGACGCAATCCCAAAATATAATATATATAAAATAGTTCTGGTTCTTCAAAATACATATTAATTCCAGATAAGAAAACAAGTACACTTTAATACCTACCCTTAATTGAACAGGAAGCTGACTCCCATAAGCCATTCGCTTGGCATTGTACGATGTCTGTGGTTGTATTGTAACCAATTTCACAAGATACATTTGCTATAGAACCGAACGTGCTTGAGTTTGGAACGTGTAGGTCAATACTGCCGTTATTAATTGAGATGGTGCTACCACATTCTGTTTCAATAAATTAATAGCAATTGCAATGCATACATTATGTTCCTGCTATATTTATGTGCAGCAAATAGTTATTATGATCCTATTTTTTCTTTCCGCCGATAATGCAAATGGACACATGTGGATAGTAATGAATATAAAGTGATTCGTAATATTATGCGATGCCATGGTGTTTTGGTTATTGGTAACATTTAAACAATATTTTATCAAATTAAGAAAATTGTTCTTATTTGTTATAGGAGTACACGTTATTATTATAACTAAATCTTATTTATTAATGCTACAGTTGTTTATATAAGCTTGGTTTCAGCTATTATTAATAGATATATAATTAAAGTTTGCCATAATTATACTTATGATATTTATATATACATGTACTAGCAATGGAAAATATAGCTTTGTAATTTTAACAATTCAAATTATTTATATAAGTAATGTGACCTTGTGAGACAATTATAGCGAGTTATCTCATGTTGAAGATGAACAATGTTTATGTATATGTAGAATGATTTGATTCCTGCAGCACGTATGGTCTTGTATCTGTCATGTGTATGTTACATAAACAATTTATGCCGAATGTACATAATTCATTGCAATGCCCATGTTCATGTCGACCATGTAGACAGGGACGCAATCCCAAAATATAATAGATATATTATAGTTCTGGTTGTTCAAAATACATATAATTCCAGATAAGAAAACAAGTACACTTTAATACCTACCCTTAATTGAACAGGAAGCAGACTCCCATGAGCCATTCGCTTGGCATTGTACGATGTCTGTGGTTGTATTGTAACCATTTTCACAAGAAACATTTGCTATAGAACCGTAAGTGCTTGAGTTTGGAACGTGTAGGTCAGTGCTGCCGTTATCAATTGATTTGGGGCTACCACATTATGTTTCAATATATTAATAGCAATTGCAATTCATACATTATGTTGCTGATATATTTATTTTCAGCAAATAATTATTATGATCCTATTATTTCTTTCCGCCGATAATGCAAATGGACAAGTGTGGATAGTAATGAGATATAAATGTGATTCGTAATATTATGCGATGCCATGTGTTTTGGTTATTTGTAAAATTTAAACAATATTTTACATACATGCTACATACATACATACATACATACATACATACATACTACATACATTCTATATACATACTGTATACATACTGTATACATACTATATACATACATATACATACATACATACTATATACATTCATACATACATACATACATACTACATACATACATACATACATACATACATACATACATACATACATATACATACATACATACATTACATACATACATACATACATACATACTATATGCATACTATACATACATACATACATACATACATACATACTACATACATACTATATACATACAATATCCTTCTTGAAATTTGACGAATTTGGCAGTATTATAAGATCTGCCACCACTTTGTCTGTATAGGGCGGTATCCATTGTGTTCGTATTATAAGATCTGACCATCCACTTTGTCTGTATAGGCTGTATCTATGTGTTCGTATTAAGATCTGACCCCCTTTGTCTGTATAGGCGGTATCTATTGTGTTCGTATTATAAGATCTACCATCCACTTTGTCTGTATAGGGCGGTATCTATTGTGTTTGTATTATAAGATCTGACCATCCACTTTGTCTGTTAGGCTTGGTAGGTCTATTGTGTTCGTATGTAAGATCTGACCATCCACTTTGTCTGTATAGGGCGGTATCCATTGTGTTCGTATTATAAGATCTGACCATCCACTTTGTCTGTATAGGGCGGTATCCATTGTGTTCGTATTATAAGATCTGACCATCCACTTTGTCTGTATAGGGCGGTATCCATTGTGTTCGTATTATAAGATCTGACCATCCACTTTGTCTGTATAGGGCGGTATCCATTGTGTTCGTATTATAAGATCTGACCATCCACTTTGTCTGTATAGGGCGGTATCCATTGTGTTCGTATTATAAGATCTGACCATCCACTTTGTCTGTATAGGGCGGTATCCATTGTGTTCGTATTATAAGATCTGACCATCCACTTTGTCTGTATAGGGCGGTATCCATTGTGTTCGTATTATAAGATCTGACCATCCACTTTGTCTGTATAGGGCGGTATCCATTGTGTTCGTATTATAAGATCTGACCATCCACTTTGTCTGTATAGGGCGGTATCCATTGTGTTCGTATTATAAGATCTGACCATCCACTTTGTCTGTATAGGGCGGTATCCATTGTGTTCGTATTATAAGATCTGACCATCCACTTTGTCTGTATAGGGCGGTATCTATTGTGTTTAAGTTCGTGAGAAACAATACCATGGTCTGATGAAACAATGCCTGGAAGGGTTTGAATATGGCGGACAACTACTGGGCTGTTGTTTTCGAACAGGTGAAAGATATGTTAATCTCTTAATGGGTGTTTTGACCATTTGTTCAAGATTGAAGATCTGTTTAAGAATCTGCAGGGTGAGGAAGGTGACTCAGTGGACCATTCCATATCGGGCATGTTTAAATCTCCGAACATCCATATAAAGCTAGTTCTGGGTATTTTCGAAACAAGTGTCAATAGTTCCTGTAGCTACTGCGTTTCATATTCACGAAGCTTCTAAAATGACGACCGATCTTTGAGACCAGCTATGGATAGCTTTGACCAAATGATATTGTGCAATCAGTGTTTGAGTCTGGTTGTTCCCGACGCAGTAGCCCATTGCTTATTGTTAGGTGCATGCCACCAACGGGGACAATGAACGCGTTATCACATTGAGAATGCTAGGAAATATTATAGAAATATTTATTTCGGATTTTAACCAGGGTTCTGTGCAAACAGTTAATACCTTGTTTGTTTCTTGTATGACTTGGTGGAGTTTGGCGAGTTTTTCGCCGGGAACATGAACGAGGGGGGGGGCGATTAGTCCAAGCTAACGCAGCCTAAACAATGCAAGGTGCATTTAGAATATGTAAGACAATCGTATGTGCCATCCACTACACATTTGCAATTAGCATTATACCAAGTTTGGCACGTGTCACGGACGATGCAGTTACCCCCACTAAATGTAGCTCTTTCTTGCATGTACCACAGGGTTACTGCTTCATTGGGCCTGGATTTAATTCAATGTCATCTTCACATGTTTCAATGACAGGGAAGTTGAAAGATCCTTTGTGTAATGCTTTGTCTGGTTTATATTTTTGGGTAGGATTTGCTTTCATTTCGCTTCATTTACAAGGAAATAAAACATATTTAAGCATAACGCATCATTTTCATGTCGTTGACCCGATTTATAAAAAAAGTTTATTTAACGTCGCTACCGGTTACCCATTTGAGCGACGGGTAGTTTACCTAACACCACCTTTCCTGGGCAAGCTCAAGCGATTAACCAGTACTTGTTGCACCAACCTCCGTAAGAAACTACCAACTTTTTGATATAAATGAAACACGGTCTGAGCGGGGCTCGAACCCGTGACCATCAGTGATGATAGGTTACAGTGGTATACAAGTCAGCGACCTTAACCACTCGACACGATTTCTATTTCTACGTTATATACTACCGTACTATGAATAGAAGGTCCATTAACTTTTCTTTTCTCAATCATAATTATATAATATGATAATAACTAAGCCATTAAATATATACCATTTTCATTTGATATGAGAGTTGATGTTTCAGATTAACGAAGTATGTAATATCTCGGTATACGTAGAGGTATAGTATCAATGACGATACGCAGTCACGGTATAAGTATATTTCCACGTGACCACATAAACGCTCCCCCTGGCTATATGCATCAACTGTGTCAAATATTCAAACTTTCAAATATGGCTGAGTAACGTGAGGACATAACCTCACTAGCGGGAATACGTATTTTTCGAAGAAAGAGGATTTACCTAAACAGGTAAAATATTTATAATGACTTTGTAAACATGAGATGAATTGTTTTTAACAAATACTTTGCGCTATTTGTACATATACAGGTGTTTTGTGTGATTCGTTATTTTTAGCTTTCATCACGATGTAATCTGTTATACATTTATCACCATTTAAAGTTACGCGAGGCGCCTTCGGAGGCGCCTTGTTATATTGTTTACCAACACTCGACATACTTAATAAACGAAGTAACAATAGAAATTATATATACTATTACATCCGTGCTTTAAAATAGATAAAAGAGAAAATAAAGTATAGATATTCTCACAAGGGTAAACTGTATCGGAAACGTGTTCGTTCGTCATGCTTGCTATATGAATTAACCGCCAAATGGTATTCAGTGGTTTTTACAAATTTAGTTTATCTCGATTGCACAAACAAGTACTTATTTTTTTATTTAATTCATATTTAGTTTTTGCCATTTTACATTTACATACATTTACAGTAACATTGGCTACTTATTCATGACAGATCAAAGAAAAAACAAACTGGGCTGGGCAAGAAGTTCCAACATTAGTAAACTGCACTCCGCAAACGGAGTATTTATTTCTATTACTGTCCATTAAGTATATGTTAATCGCTCTGGAGACATCACTCCAGATGGAATCCATTGTCATTAGGGATCAAGGACCATGAAGATAAGGAAATGTTGAATGATGCAAGTCTCTTGCATAAGGTCAGCACCGCCGTGGTTCTGTTTTTGGCGGGACTCGAACTCGATACCTCTCAGTTACGAGACGGGAACTGGATATGTTATACAACGGTAGGCCTAATGCTACGTACGGTGTCGTGATTCAAACGCGCGAAAGTAACAAACTGTGATACTTTAAACCTGGGGAAAACAATATGTAGGTTAGCTTGTCCGACTTTCTAATTGACATTAGATATACTACGAAATCTTAGATACCGCTGGCAGTTATAACTACAGTATTACTATGGTAACTACTACTGATATCTTGAATTTGTCATGTACGAGTCATATTTGCCTGACCTGGTTTTAAACAAGAAGATATCATAATATGGCTGATAACAAGGGCGGCTATATAGTGTTGACGAATATTTAATGCGAGATTGGGGGCCCCGATGATAGGTGCAGACCTTTTATCAAGAGTAAGACCCCCAACCCCGATGCTCATTGTTTTAAAAAGTATGCCTGACATATGGCGGGAAAACTAGGGAGTTTGCTACCTTTCTATGTGCAAACATATCGCCGTTATTGATTAGTTCCTACTATAACAAATGAGCCAATAGAAATAGCTGTTTCAAAAATAGGTTATCAGACATGTTGCTGAAATTATCATCGTTTGAGTTTTAATATTCAAAACACCAGTTGTGTTGTTTGGATTGTAAAGTTTGAATAACGTCTTACGGGGAATTGTGGTAAGAATCTAAATGATCCTGTATTTTTGTTGTACGTTTCTTAGTATGATTTCTTGGTTATAATTGGATTTTAGAAACCAATTAGTGAGGCAGTGCTCGTGAGTCATTGAACTGTTATGGTATGGCATGTATAGTTTGATCATTTATACTCGAGAATGAAGCTACCTGACCATCACCATTCACATGTTGAACCTACTAGATGAGATGATGGCCATGCCAAAGTGGGCTGCCACAAATTATCTTCGACATTTTTTGATTATGTAATTTATTGTAAAGACAACAACACGAGTGAATGTGTATTTTATTTTGAACATTTGTTATGCAATCTCAGTTTAGACAATTTTATTAAATGCAGAAATGATAATTTTACTTAGTAATATTATTCCACTTGTCGTAAAAGAGACTGACTAGAAGACATTCACCGAAAAGCATTAGACGGCTGGTTACCGGTACGCCAATGTCTACGTCCCCGCGAGGGGTTCGACATTAAAGGAAGAGAGATAGATAGATCTATGGTATATGTACAAGTAATAACATATTATCATGGCATCTGTGGTTCAGGGGTAGAGGGTCACATTTAGAATTGAGGGATCCCAGTTTGATACTCCGTCACGGCTCGTATGTACTGCATACATTGCTTAGTATACTAATATTAGCAAGATACTTCTTATAACCACTTAGGTCGGCTAAGCTTGCCCAGGTAGACTTTGTCACCTTAAATCCTCTTTACAATAGTTTGGACAGGATCCAGTATATTAATATGATATTGTCGAACCCGTATTGCGATATATTGCGATACGAAAATCTTGCATCTATAAAGCGATACAATATGTATGAGGAAAATAATAATAAAAGCAAATAAAACTGTTTAATTGGTACTCTAAACCAGGGATCATTCTAGAGGGTGATGTGGGCGAAATTGACGCCCTAGGGACCCTGACTTCGCCCTCTGGGGGTCCCACTTCTCCCTAAAAAAAAAAATATATATATATATTTTTGGTTTTTACGATTTTCAAACAAAATTGTGTCTAGTAAGATACACTGGCCCATTATAGTTGTATTTAATGGTTGTACTGTGCATTTTAACCCTGTTTTGCAGAAGTATATTAAAGAATGTTCACCATTTAAGGAAGCGATCACGCGCTTTCTCACTTCTAAAAATTCTGACCTAGAATGAACCCTGCTCTAAACAGAACGAAATTATGCTGGAAAACTATATATTGTGTGCTTGTCAACACAGAACACATTGCTCTATGTAGACTAATAATTAAACAATGCATGGTGTTTAATTTTTCTATCATCTGGTGCCTGGCATTTTGGAAGTAATTATGTTAAAGACAAAATCATACTCCTCAACTACTGTACGGCACTTTAGCAATCCAGATTTCCTAAACTTTTCATTTTGGATCAGTGATTAAGTATAACATGTTGACTAATTGCAATACACGACAACCGTATCACAGTATGTACAGTGTGGCGTCCGTGGTCCAATGGTAGAGCGTCGGATTTGGAATCGAACGGTCCGGGTTCGATAAGTACTCAGTCAGGCCACGTATGTAGTGTCATTGAGCAAGGCACCTCACACACATTGCTTAGTACTGGTTAACCGCTATGGTCGGCTAAGCATGCCCAGGAAAACATGTCTAGGTCCCCGCAAGGGGTTTGACATTAATGGTACATACATACATACATACATACATAGTGTATTTACCGGATTTAGCGATACAATATACCGGTATATCATTCATTGCACCTCTAGCTAATTTCCTGAATATCGGAAAATTCCAAAATGGTGGGAGGGGGGACAAATCATTATATACATGTACGCTCTTAGCAACTCGATTTTGTGACCAAGTTTGCTCCGTTTGTAGATTATATTTTGGTGGCTTAGCTTCATGATATTGTGTTTTGGTAGTTCACCTGATCAAAAAGTGTCAGTCAAACTTTTATGAGTGGGATCAGGCGACGACCATAAATACATACATGTCAAATTACTTACTCAAGTTCTTGTTGTGAGGATGGTTGGAACTTGATATAGGCCTACAGCAGGTCTATGTAGCATCCTTAAAGTAGAAACTTTATTTATTTTACAACGACCGCATAACAAGCTTTAATAACTCACTGGCATGGATGAAAGCGTATAATATGGTCATTCGTGTGGGAGGAAGCCGGAGTACTCAGAGAAAACCCATCTGCCCGATCTGGCGACTACTGTACCATCTCACATCCCGGTCCGAGGATTGAACCCAGGTTGCATTGGTGAGATGCCAGCATGATAACCATAGTGCTAATCGGACAGCCTTACAGCAACCTCTTCCAAATTTGTTCAAGTGACATGTAGGTCACTGGAGTAAAAAAATTATTGAAGGAAAATGTTGCAAAACTTGGACTGTAGCAGCCCTGCAATAGTATCATATATATTTGTCCTTGATTGGATCACTGTGGTCAAACGTTAGGCTGTTGGGGTCAGAAGGGGGTCAAACCTGCAGGCCCTAGATTATCAGTCACAGGGCTCATTCTGGTGAAATAGTCGCCCTAGTGAGTGATCCTGACTGCACCCTCTGGGGTCCCTATTTTTTTGAAAGTCATTTAAGGACGCAATCACACGTTTTCTTACTTCTCCCAAACTATTTTGACCCTGGATGAGCCCCGAGCCGTGTTAACCACCTGTAAACAATATCATCTCACAAACCAATAATTGGAAAGTTACCATGGATATTTGAGATCTGTCTATGCAACCTCATCAATTAGTTGAAATTAGGTCATGTTGTTCTACATGTCAGCCTTGTCAGGTGAGGAATTTATGGCCTGTAGCTCTTTAACTGTATTACAGAATAGAAGCAGTCTTGAGAGAGATGTCCTTACATTTAGTGTAATTCGTATAACAATTTGGTTAAGATATAAATGAATATATGAGAGTCCGGACAGATAGCAGAATAATGAATTTATTATTAATTGTATGTAGTGTACCAGGGATCATTCTAGAGGGCGATGTGGGCGAAATTGTCGCCCTAGGGACCCTGACCTCGCCCTCTGGGGGCCCCACTTCTCCCTAAGAAAAACAATTGTTTTTACAATTTTCAAACAATATTTTGTCTAGTAAGATACACTGGCCCATTATAAAGCACTCCTTCTATTCAAATGTTGTATTTAATGGTTGCACTGTGCATATTAACCCTATTTTGCAGAAGTATATTAAAGAACACCATTTAAGGAAGCGATCACGCGCTTTCTCACTTCTCCCGAAAATTCTGACCTAGAATGAACCCTGGTGTACATCCAAACAGGCCTAAACAGCATCTTAATTAAACACTGAGAAAAAATAGATTCTTCAGGTATTATAGTCCATTATCATTTTATGCGCAGTATCGTAATAAAATCCTGGTTCCCAGGGTTACCATTGATTGTGAATAAAGCTGCGAAATATTTACTTAATTGATAAAATTACTTTAATATTAAGAGTTGGTTACCAGGAATAATAGCCCCATGCAATTACTGACTCGGTGTGGCGAAGGTCACATACTTGATGCATTGCCCTGATCAATATTTATTGCTGAACTATAGATTTCCGCCCATTGTTGCTAATTATTAATTGGATAAAAAACATATGCGAGATTGATCATGTATGATCAGGTACTGGGATTGATCAGAAAATAGCCTGCGACTGGACTGGAATTGATCAGAAGTAACCGCTATTAAACTGGAGATAATGTCAGCACTGAGAGACACTAGCATTACAGATGTTAAAACTCATGCAGTTGTATATCATAGTGGTGTTGCTGGAAAACCAAACAAACCACAAAACAAACTAGAGAGTTGTGTCACTGGCAGCTCCGTGTTGCCAGATTTCCTCTGTCACTAACGGCCCTCTGTCACTGGCAGTCCTCTGTTACTGGTAGCCCTCTGTTACTGGCAGCCCTCTGTTACTGGCAACCCTCTGTTACTGGCAGCCCTCTGTTACTGGCAACCCTCTGTTACTGGCAGTCCTCTGTTACTGGTAGCCCTCTGTTACTGGCAGCCCTCTGTTACTGGCAACCCTCTGTTACTGGCAACCCTCTGTTACTGGCAGCCCTCTGTTACTGGTAGCCCTCTGTTACTGGCAGCCCTCTGTCACTGGCAGTCCTCTGTCACTGGCAACCCTCTGTTACTGGCAACCCTCTGTTACTGGTAGCCCACTGTCACTGGCAGTCCTCCGTCACTGGTAGCCCTCTGTCACTGGTATCCCTCTGTTACTGGCAGCCCTCTGTTACTGGCAACCCTCTGTTACTAGCAACCCTCTGTTACTGGTAGCCCACTGTCACTGGCAGTCCTCTGTTACTGGTAGCCCACTGTCACTGGCAGTCCTCTGTCACTGGCAGTCCTCTGTTACTGGCAGCCCTCTGTCACTGGCAGTCCTCTGTCACTGGCAGTCCTCTGTTACTGGTAGCCCTCTGTTACTGGTAGCCCTCTGTTACTGGCAGTCCTCTGTCACTGGTAGCCCTCTGTTACTGGCAGTCCTCTCTGTTACTGGCAGTCCTCTGTCACTGGCAGTCCTCTGTTACTGGCAGCCCTCTGTTACTGGTAGCCCTCTGTTACTGGCAGCCCTCGGTTACTGGCAGTCCTCTGTCACTGGCAGCCCTCTGTTACTGGCAGCCCTCTGTTACTGGTAGCCCTCTGTCACTGGTAGCCCTCTGTCACTGGTAGCCCTCTGTCACTGGTAGCCCTCTGTTACTGGTAGCCCTCTGTTACTGGCAGTCCTCTGTCACTGGTAGCCCTCTGTCACTGGTAGCCCTCTGTTACTGGCAGCCCTCTGTTACTGGCAGCCCTCGGTTACTGGTAGCTTCGGTTACTGGTAGCCCTCTGTTACTGGCAGCCCTCGGTTACTGGTAGCTCTCTGTCACTGGTAGCCTCTGTCACTGGTAGCCCTCGGTTACTGGTAGCTCTCTGTCACTGGCAGCCCTCTGTCACTGGTAGCCCTCTGTCACTGGCAGCCCTCTGTCACTAACAGCCAGACATAAAATGTTTTATATACATGTAAGAGTGTATTATCTAACAAAAATCATCATGCCATATTTGTCCCTATTATTTATGAATGAAAAGAAACATAATCCAAGATACTAGTAATAAGACATAAATTTATTATAAAAGCACCAGGCGTCCTACTTTCTGAGCTCACCTTTATGGCCAATCTGCATGTGAAAAGCATGACAAAATACTATTAGAATACAATTAATGTCATCCTTAAACTTTGACAATTTGAGGCCCATCTACGAAACCAATAACACTAATGGGATATATTTATATAAATACAGTGAAACCTGTCTTAAGCAGCCAGCCAAGGGAGTCAGAGAAAGTGGCTGCTTAGCACAGGTAGCTGCTTAATAGAGGTCAAATATATAATAAAACAACCGATTGGGAATCTTGAAACTGGCTGCTTAATACAGGTTGGCTGCTTAATGGAGGTGACCACTAACACAGGTTTGACTGTACAAGTGAAAATATTAATTAAATTAAATTAAGTCCATAGCATTCATTAACATATCCATAGTCCACATATACTATTACAATGCAGATCTATACAGTCAAACCTGTCTTAAGCAGCCAGCCAAGGGAATCACAGAAAGTGGCTGCTTAGCACATGTGGCTGCTTAATAGAGGTCAAATGTATAATAAAACAGCCAATTTGGAAACTGGCTGCTTAATGCAGGATGGCTGCTTAATGGATGTGACTATTAACACAGGTTTTACTGTATATATAAACAGGTCCTTGATCCATACGTATATGTCCCATGTTGGGAATACTATCAGAATTAGGTACCAGACCTGGCACCTGTCTGTAACACCACACGTATATGTCCCATGTTGGGAATACTATCAGAATTAGGTACCAGACCTGGCACCTGTCTGTAACACAGTCTGACATACGGTGGTGTATTGTAACATTCCCATTGTGACACTTCATGCCCCTTGGTTAAATAGCATTGCCCAAAAGCGCCGGTAATGTGGTTTCCATGTGCATGTGATAAGCAGGCGAGTGCATGAGTTAAAACACTTGAATAGCAAACAGCATAGATCCTGATCAGACGCTGTGTTTAGACGCAGTGTTACGCCGCGGCTGATCTGGATCTATGTTGTTTGCAAATGTGATTTTATTTACTCAGCAAGCAATAGGTTAATCTATAATGGTACAATCGTTTAGCATCAAGCTAAATATACTGAGTCAAAAAGGATACGATACCAAACTAAAAATGACGTAAAACGGATAAAACCATAGAAAGGTTTAATATATTATTACGTATCAGTACCGGGTATCTTATTGCAACGTCAGCCAACCATAAACACAGGTAAATAAACACCCGATAATCCTGGAACGCCGAATTTCCGATTTTCACGTGCTCCTCAACAAAGACAACTTCCTACACATGTACAAATCGGAAAACCGGTTTATTGTACTGGTATTGCATTAGCATCGAGGAAAAACACCTTACATACCCATTGTTACCTCTAACAAAATGCCTAGGCTAAACCGCAATCAGAGAATGCGTGCCATTGGCATGATTGACGGCGGTTTACGTCAGCGTGACGTCGCAAATCGACTCTGGGTTACGCGGATCACGATAACACGTCTACTTCGACGTTATCGAACACATGGATCGGTGGACGACCGTCCAAGATCTGGTCGACCACGTGTGACGACGCGTGAACAGGACCGTCACATTCGGACATCACATTTACGTGACCGGTTCCTACATTCTACGCACACAGCTGCCGTTACTCCTGGGATGACCAACAATCACATCAGTGCACAAACAGTCAGGAACCGGCTCGGTGAACGTGGCATTCGTGCCTATCGGCCATACGTTGGACCCATCCTGACTCGACGTCACCGTGACGTACGGCGGGAATGGACGATGGAACGTGCTCGCTGGACTCAGTTACAGTGGAATTCGGTGATGTTTAGCGATGAATCGTGGTTCTGTTTGCGTCGAGCGGATGGCAGAGAGCGGGTATATCGCAGACGCGGTGAACGTTACGCCGACGCATTTGTACGTCAGGTCGATCTGTTCGGGGGCGGAAGCGTTATGGCGTGGGGTGGTATCACCTTCGGCAGTCGCACTGAACTGTTAGTGGTGGACGGGAACCTAAACGCCCAGCGGTACTGTGATGAGATCCTTGCGCCAGCTGTTGTGCCGTTCTTTAACGCCAACAGAAACGTCACACTGTTCCAACAGGACAACGCCAGGTGTCATACTGCTCGGATTTCCACCACATTGTTGGAGCAGAACAATATTGAAACCCTGCCCTGGCCTGCTTTGTCACCAGACTTGTCACCCATAGAACATTTGTGGGATACGTTAGACCGCCGCGTCAGACGACGTCAGCCGGTAACGTTAAACCAACTGAGGGATGTTTTGCATCAGGAGTGGACAAATATTGACCAGCAAGAGATTCAGACACTCTTCCGTTCGATGCAACGGCGGTGCATTGCAGTGAGAGACGCAAATGGTGCCCATACTCGGTATTGACGTCTGTGTGAAAACTCCATTAGACCCCTGTCCGACGAATTACGTCATCACGCAGCAGACAGTTTCGGAGGCTCATTATGCTTTATGTGCTCCTCTTTCAAACATGTTGGACTATCATCTTATGAATTTTCTTAATAAATGTTGAAATTATAGACACATAAACACCAGGTATCGTTTCTTTTTTGACTCAGTATATGTTTCAAAGTGAAAGAATACCTGAATTTATACATGTACATGATAAATCACATACAATGAAAATGAACCTGGAAATCATTAAGCTTAAGCTTTATTTATTTTACAACGATTGTGAAACGTATATTAATCACTCTCGTTGGCGAGGCTGAAAGCGTATATGTGGTCATTCGTGTGGGAGGAAACCGGAATACCCGGAGAAAACCCATCTGTCCGATCTGGCGACCACCGTACCATCTCGCATACTTCCCGGTCCTAGGAATCAATCATTCAGTGGAAATGAGACTATTGTAAATAAAAAAGGCAAAAACACCTAATTATCAGGGACGTACAATAGCCAGACCAAAACTATGTGTGAGCTGAAAGTGGGACCAGACTATATACTTATATAGTGGAACCAGTCTATATACTTATATAGTGGGACCAGACTATATACTTATATAGTGGAACCAGTCTATATACTTATATAGTGGAACCAGTCTATATACTTATATAGTGGAACCAGTCTATATACTTATATAGTGGGACCAGACTATATACTTATATAGTGGAACCAGTCTATATACTTATATAGTGGAACCAGTCTATATACTTATATAGTGGAACCAGTCTATATACTTATATAGTGGGACCAGACTATATACTTATATAGTGGAACCAGACTATATACTTATATAGTGGGACCAGACTATATACTTATATAGTGGAACCAGTCTATATACTTATATAGTGGGACCAGACTATATACTTATATAGTGGGACCAGACTATATACTTATATAGTGGAACCAGTCTATATACTTATATAGTGGAACCAGACTATATACTTATATAGTGGAACCAGTCTATATACTTATATAGTGGGACCAGTCTATATACTTATATAGTGGGACCAGACTATATACTTATATAGTGGGACCAGACTATATACTTATATAGTGGAACCAGACTATATACTTATATAGTGGAACCAGACTATATACTTATATAGTGGGACCAGACTATATACTTATATAGTGGAACCAGTCTATATACTTATATAGTGGGACCAGACTATATACTTATATAGTGGAACCAGTCTATATACTTATATAGTGGGACCAGACTATATACTTATATAGTGGGACCAGTCTATATACTTATATAGTGGGACCAGACTATATACTTATATAGTGGGACCAGACTATATACTTATATAGTGGGACCAGACTATATACTTATATAGTGGGACCAGACTATATACTTATATAGTGGGACCAGACTATATACTTATATAGTGGAACCAGTCTATATACTTATATAGTGGGACCAGACTATATACTTATATAGTGGGACCAGACTATATACTTATATAGTGGGACCAGACTATATACTTATATAGTGGGACCAGACTATATACTTATATAGTGGGACCAGACTATATACTTATATAGTGGGACCAGACTATATACTTATATAGTGGGACCAGACTATATACTTATATAGTGGGACCAGTCTATATACTTATATAGTGGAACCAGTCTATATACTTATATAGTGGGACCAGACTATATACTTATATAGTGGGACCAGACTATATACTTATATAGTGGAACCAGTCTATATACTTATATAGTGGGACCAGACTATATACTTATATAGTGGAACCAGACTATATACTTATATAGTGGGACCAGACTATATACTTATATAGTGGGACCAGACTATATACTTATATAGTGGGACCAGACTATATACTTATATAGCGGGACCAGACTATATACTTATATAGTGGGATCTGGCAATTGCTCCCGCAGAAATCTGTTTAAGCTAGAAGCCATTTCTCATGTATTTCGTGAGATTTACACAGTGGTTTTAAGCAGTATATTAGCAACAAATTAATAGGTATCTCTGTTATATGACACTTAATAATAGTATTATATTAAGTTCTAATACTGTTATAACGCAGGGGCCAGACGAACGCAGGAGCCAGAAGAACGCTATTTAAATTTTTGATTATTCCCAAATGATATACGTGTATACGCAGCTGCATTTTTGAATACAGGTTGCTACACACCTGATTATTATGGCTACCTAAATAAATTGTAGAATAGGATAATATGTGTGGATACCTTTCGGAAGGTTTGTCAAATTCATGATTTCGCTACAATTAATCGTATGCATTTATGTTCTATAAATAAATTTATGATGGGCCTCCTGTACAAATTTACGGTAACATTTAAGTATGTATGCACAAGGCGATCATGGAAAGCATGAATTCTTGCCATTGTGTTCTATGAATACTCTAAAACTGTTTCTCTTTAAATAGTAAGTAAAGTAAAGCGGGCAATCTCAGGTAGTGTAATGTTAATAATGTTGCAATATCCTTAATTAGAAAGTACATGTAAAGTTTACACATTATTTATTTTACAACGATTGCGAAGCAAGTTCTAACAACTTATATTATATTAATCACTCTCGTTGGCGTGGGTGAAAGCGTATATGTGGTCATTCGTGTGGAAGGAAACCAGAGTACCCGGAGAAAACCCACCTGTCCGATCTGGCGACCACCGTACCATCTCACATAGGATCGAACCCGGGTTGCATTGGTGAGAAGCGAGTGCGCTAACCACTGCGCTAATCGGACAGTCGTATACATGTACGTAAGTAATGCAGACAATCTCAGATAGTGTAATGTTAATAATGTTGCCTTATCCTTAAATAGATAGTAAGTATGTAAGTAAAGCAGACAATCTCAGATAGTGTAATGTTAATAATGTTGCCTTATCCGTAAATAGATAGTAAGTATGTAAGTAAAGCGGACAATCTCAGGTAGTGTAATGTTAATAATGTTGCCTTATCCTTAAATAAATAGTAAGTAAAGCGGACAATCTCAGATAGTGTAATGTTAATAATGTTGCCTTATCCTTAAATAGATAGTAAGTAAAGCGGACAATCTCAGATAGTGTAATGTTAATAATGTTGCCTTATCCTTAAATAGATAGTAAGTAAAGCAGACAATCTCAGGTAGTGTAATGTTAATAATGTTGCCTTATCCTTAAATAGATAGTAAGTATGTAAGTAAAGCAGACAATCTCAGGTAGTGTAATGTTAATAATGTTGCCTTATCCTTAAATAGATAGTAAGTATGTAAGTAAAGCAGACAATCTCAGATAGTGTAATGTTAATAATGTTGCCTTATCCTTAATTATATTACCCTTGTAATGTACCATGATGAATTTTGTGAAAATTGTGGACATTTGCAAACCATTATAGCATATTATCTTGTAATTGAATCAGCCTATTGCATCAGTTTGATAGGATGTACTACACAGGGGATGATCAGGTTACAAACATGCTTTGTTGAAGTGACAGGCTAGCTACAGGTATGCTTTGACAGGTGTATTGTGCAGGTAGAATGACAACTGAAGTATGAATTGTGTCACCTCATTTGTTTAATCTTGCTTTAATTGTCTGTCACTAAAATATACAGTATTTACCTTCATCAAGTTTATTGTTTTTATAACCGTGCTGTGCAAACAAAGTACAGTGAAACCCCTCAAAACCGGAACCCATCTAAATCGGAATTCCCTCCAAACCGGACAATTTTCGCGGTCCCGATATTTCCCTTTGTTCATTGTAAAAAAACCTCTCTAAACCGGAACCTCTCTTTTCCGAATAACGGACAAGTTTTCGGGACCATTTGTGCACATTTCTATTGCCCTGAAAACCGAACATCCAGCAGCGTAAAATCCGGATCCGGAACAACCTTTGTCTCACCTGAAACATAACACCTTCCGTGTTTTCACAAGTCAATTAATCAGTCGGCATATTGGTGTTTTATCCATATAGTTTGCATCCGACGTGGTGTTGTGAGAACATAAAGGCGTGATAAAAACCAATGATGTTGAAAATTTGTTTTAATTACGTTGTTTTCAAATGGATTACGACTGGACACTATTTAATTATGTCCTTTGCAATTGCAGGTTTGTTAATCTCTTTTCATGTTTGAGTTTTAATACGATCTAATTAGATGTGAATGGGATTTCACAAAAGGCAGACTATCATTATTTAAGGCATAACATTGATAATTATATTTCATAATTATTGATTAAATACGGAACCACTGACAAGTCATTACGTACAAACAAATTTGAGCTTATATATATTTTATTCCACATTTATTATTAAAAGTAATTTTAGTGTCATTTCTTGTTTTTCCTGTATTCATACAGACATTTGTTCAAAACTTTATCCCCCCCCTCTCATCCGATAACCCCTCTAAACCGAAAACCCCTCCAAACCGAACTTCTCTTCCGGTCCGGAAGCCGTTCGGTTTAGAGGGGTTTCACTGTACAACAAGATCACTGTACATGTATTACATTTTGAATAGAATGCCTCTATTCTCTAGATGTTTGCACACTAGTGGTGAAAATGGCAGTCAATGTGCCATTGATTTTTATTAGAATCGTAGCGAAATTCCATGACATATTTGAGAGCGATACAATTCTAATGAAATTCCATGACATAGTTCGTAACACAACAATTCTAATGAAATTCCATGACATAGTTTGTAACACAACAATTCTAATGAAATTCCATGACATAGTTTGTAACACAACAATTCTAATGAAATTCCATGACATAGTTCGTAACACCACAATTCTAATGAAATTCCAGGACATAGTTCGTAACACTCCACAATTCTACTGAAATTCCAGGACATAGTTCGTAACACTCCACAATTCTACTGAAATTCCAGGACATATTTCGTAACACCACAATTCTAATGAAATTCCATGACATAGTTCGTAACACAACAATTCTAATGAAATTCCAGGACATATTTCCAGAGTTTTGAAATGACAAAAATGAATTGTTGGCTGCTACATTTATTTGAATTACTACTAGGCTTTGCTTTACACAGCATGCACAAGTGTTAATGATATATGGAACATGTATATAGCCTGTAGCTATGAGAACTCTGCAGGTATAACTAATTGGATATCTCTAAATCTATCTTCTAATGAACCAATTAACATGTTTAAATTGTGTGATATTTGCTTAGGTGGGTGTTTACAATACTGAACAACACAACAACTACAAGAAAGGAAGAGCTTTAAATTGTTCACTATTCATATAACATTGATTACACTTGCATAAGCACTCACATAAATACAATACTATATATAGCACATGCTGCACTCACCAAGGATACTATATATAGCACAGGTTACACTCACCAAGGATACTATATATAGCACAGGCTACACTCACCAAGGATACTATATATAATACAGGCTACACTCACCAAGGATACTATATATAGCACAGGCTACACTCACCAATGATACTATATATAGCACAGGCTACACTCACCAAGGATACTATATATAATACAGGCTACACTCACCAAGGATACTATATATAGCACAGGCTACACTCACCAAGGATACTATATAATACAGGCTACACTCACCAAGGATACTATATATAGCACAGGCTACACTCACCAAGGATACTATATAATACAGGCTACACTCACCAAGGATACTATATATAATACAGGCTACACTCACCAAGGATACTATATATAATACAGGCTACACTCACCAAGGATACTATATATAGCACAGGCTACACTCACCAAGGATACTATATATAGCACAGGCTGCACTCGCCAAGGATACTATATATAGCACATGCTGCACTCACCAAGGATACTATATATAGCACAGGCTGCACTCACCAAGGATACTATATATAGCACAGGCTGCACTCACCAAGGATACTATATATAGCACAGGCTACACTCACCAAGGATACTATATATAATACAGGCTACACTCACCAAGGATACTATATATAGCACAGGCTACACTCACCAAGGATACTATATATAATACAGGCTACACTCACCAATGATACTTTATATAGCACAGGCTGCACTCACCAAGGATACTATATATAATACAGGCTACACTCACCAAGGATACTATATATAGCACAGGCTACACTCACCAAGGATACTATATATAGCACAGGCTGCACTCACCAAGGATACTATATATAATACAGGCTACACTCACCAAGGATACTATATATAATACAGGCTGCACTCACCAATGATACTATATATAATACAGGCTACACTCACCAAGGATACTTTATATAACACAGGCTACACTTAACGAGAATGCTATATATAGCACATGCTACGCTCACCAAGGATACTATATATAGCACAGGCTACACTCACCAATGATACTATATATAATACAGGATACACTCACCAAGGATACTTTATATAACACAGGCTACACTTAACGAGAATGCTATATAAAACACAGGCTACACTCACCAAGGATACTATATATAGCACAGGCTGCACTCACCAAGGATACTATATATAATACAGGCTACACTCACCAAGGATACTATATATAGCACAGGCTACACTCACCAAGGATACTATATATAGCACAGGCTACACTCACCAAGGATATTATATATAATACAGGCTACACTCACCAAGGATACTATATATAACACAGGCTACACTCACCAAGGATACTATATATAATACAGGCTACACTCACCAAGGATACTATATATAGCACAGGCTGCACTCACCAATGATACTATATATAGCACAGGCTACACTCACCAAGGATACTATATATAATATAGGCTAAACTCACCAAGGATACTATATATAATACAGGCTGCACTCACCAAGAATACTATATATAGCACATGCTGCACTCACCAAGGATACTATATATAGCACATGCTACGCTCACCAAGGATACTATATATAGCACAGGCTACACTCACCAATGATACTATATATAATACAGGATACACTCACCAAGGATACTTTATATAACACAGGCTACACTTAACGAGAATGCTATATAAAACACAGGCTACACTCACCAAGGATACTATATATAGCACAGGCTGCACTCACCAAGGATACTATATATAATATAGGCTACACTCACCAAGGATACTATATATAATACAGGCTGCACTCGCCAAGGATACTATATATAGCACATGCTGCACTCACCAAGGATACTATATATAATATAGGCTACACTCACCAAGGATACTATATATAATACAGGCTGCACTCGCCAAGGATACTATATATAGCACAGGCTGCACTCACCAAGGATACTATATATAGCACAGGCTACACTCACCAAGGATACTATATATAATACAGGCTACACTCACCAAGGATACTATATATAGCACAGGCTACACTCACCAAGGATACTATATATAGCACAGGCTGCACTCGCCAAGGATACTATATATAGCACAGGCTACACTCACCAAGGATACTATATATAATACAGGCTACACTCACCAAGGATACTTTATATAACACAGGCTACACTTAACGAGAATGCTATATAAAACACAGGCTACACTCACCAAGGATACTATATATAACACAGGCTACACTCAACAATGATACTATATATAATACAGGCTACACTCACCAATGATACTATATATAATACAGGCTGCACTCACCAAGGATACTATATATAGCACAGGCTACACTCACCAAGGATACTATATATAATATAGGCTACACTCACCAAGGATACTATATATAATACAAGCTACACTCACCAAGGATACTATATATAGCACAGGCTACACTCACCAAGGATACTATATATAATATAGGCTGCACTCACCAATGATACTATATATAATACAGGATACACTCACCAAGGATACTTTATATAACACAGGCTACACTTAACGAGAATGCTATATAAAACACAGGCTACACTCACCAAGGATACTATATATAGCACAGGCTACACTCACCAAGGATACTATATATAGCACAGGATACACTCACTAAGGATACTTTATATAGCACAGGCTACACTCACCAAGGATACTATATATAGCACAGGCTACACTCACCAAGGATACTATATATAATACAGGCTACACTCACCAATGATACTATATATAATACAGGCTACACTCACCAAGGATACTATATATAATACAGGCTACACTCACCAATGATACTATATATATTATATAATACAGGCTACACTCACCAATGATACTATATATAATACAGGCTACACTCACCAAGGATACTATATATAATACAGGCTACACTCACCAAGGATACTATATATAGCACAGGCTGCACTCGCCAAGGATACTATATATAGCACAGGCTGCACTCGCCAAGGATACTATATATAGCACAGGCTGCACTCGCCAAGGATACTATATATAGCACAGGCTGCACTCACCAAGGATACTATATATAGCACAGGCTACACTCACCAAGGATACTATATATAGCACAGGCTACACTCACCAAGGATACTATATATAATACAGGCTACACTCACCAAGGATACTATATATAATACAGGCTACACTCACCAAGGATACTATATATAGCACAGGCTGCACTCGCCAAGGATACTATATATAGCACAGGCTACACTCACCAAGGATACTATATATAATACAGGCTACACTCACCAATGATACTATATATAATATAGGCTACACTCACCAATGATACTATATATAGCACAGGCTACACTCACCAAGGATACTATATATAATACAGGCTACACTCACCAAGGATACTATATATAATACAGGCTGCACTCACCAATGATACTATATATAGCACAGGCTACACTCACCAAGGATACTATATATAGCACAGGCTGCACTCACCAAGGATACTATATATAATACAGGCTACACTCACCAAGGATACTATATATAGCACAGGCTACACTCACCAAGGATACTATATATAATACATGCTGCACTCACCAAGGATACTATATATAGCACATGCTGCACTCACCAAGGATACTATATATAATACAGGCTGTACTCACCAAGGATACTTTATATAACACAGGCTACACTGACCGAGAATGCTATATAAAACACAGGCTACACTCACCAAGAATGCTATATAAAACACATGCTACACTCACTAAGTATTTTCTCAAGCTTGTCAAAGCATAAAAATGCTGTCCACTGTCAGGATTTTTACACTAATTTCAAAATGACAAAATATCACAAGAACTAATGACTTTCATAATAAGTAATTTACGAGCTCTAAACTCAATCTTTCCAGGTTCCCTGTCTTTACTTTCTGTTTCCATTAAAACAATAATAATGTTGAGCAGTTGAGTTTTTACCTTTGATGTCATTTGTCTAATGGTGGTTGTTTGCATGCATGTCCTGGTGTATCAATTACCTGTAGATTTTATGATTTGGTTTGAGTTCATCCTGGGGTCATCTTGTTTTATATGGCAGCTTGTTGCACAGAGAACCTGAAGGAATCACTGGTATATGGTGCTACTGGGAGTTATCAATATTGATGAATGTTTTTATACCCTTGCACCTGATTATAGTAATGATGGAGAGTCTAGTAATGATGTAGAAATGATGGAGAGTCTAGTAATGATGGAGAGTCTAATAATGATGGAGAGTCTAGTAATGATGGAGAGTCTAATAATGATGGAGAGTCTACTAGTAATGATGGAGAGTCTAGTAATGATGGAGAGTCTAGTAATGATGGAGAGTCTACTCGTAATGATGGAGAGTCTAGTAATGATGGAGAGTCTACTAGTAATGATGGAGAGTCTAGTAATGATGGAGAGTCTAGTAATGATGGAGAGTCTACTCGTAATGATGGAGAGTCTAGTAATGATGAGTCTACTAGTAATGATGGAGAGTCTAGTAATGATGGAGAGTCTACTAGTAATGATGGAGAGTCTAGTAATGATGGAGAGTCTACTAGTAATGATGGAGAGTCTAGTAATGATGGAGAGTCTATAGTAATGATGGAGAGTCTAGTAATGATGGAGAGTCTACTAGTAATGATGGAGAGTCTAGTAATGATGGAGAGTCTACTAGTAATGATGGAGAGTCTAGTAATGATGGAGAGTCTAGTAATGATGGAGAGTCTAGTAATGATGGAGAGTCTAGTAATGATGGAGAGTCTAGTAGTAATGATGGAGAGTCTACTAGTAATGATGGAGAGTCTAGTAATGATGGAGAGTCCAGTAATGATGGAGAGTCTACTAGTAATGATGGAGAGTCTAATAATGATGGAGAGTCTAGTAATGATGGAGAGTCTAGTAGTAATGATGGAGAGTCTAGTAATGATGGAGAGTCTAGTAGTAATGATGGAGAGTCTAGTAATGATGTAGAGTCTAGTAATGATGGAGAGTCTAGTAGTAATGATGGAGAGTCTAGTAATGATGGAGAGTGTAGTAATGATGGAGAGTCTAGTAATGATGGAGAGTCTAGTAATGATGGAGAGTCTAGTAATGATGGAGAGTCTAGTAGTAATGGTGGAGAGTCTAGTAATGATGGAGAGTCTAGTAGTAATGATGGAGAGTCTAGTACTGATGTAGAGTCTAGAAATGATGGAGAGTCTAGTAGTAATGATGGAGAGTCTAGTAATGATGGAGAAATGATGGAGAGTCTAGTAATGATGGAGAGTCTAGTAATGATGGAGAGTCTAGTAATGATGGAGAGTCTAGTAATGATGGAGAGTCTAGTAATGATGGAGAGTCTACTAGTAATGATGGAGAGTCTACTAGTAATGATGGAGAGTCTAGTAATGATGGAGAGTCTAGTAATGATGGAGAGTCTACTAGTAATGATGGAGAGTCTACTAGTAATGATGGAGAGTCTACTAGTAATGAAGGAGAGTCTACTAGTAATGATGGAGAGTCTACTAGTAATGATGGAGAGTCTACTAATGATGGAGAGTCTACTAGTAATGATGGAGAGTCTAGTAATGATGGAGAGTCTAGTAGTAATGATGGAGAGTCTACTAGTAATGATGGAGAGTCTAGTAATGATGGAGAGTCTAGTAATGATGGAGAGTCTACTAGTAATGATGGAGAGTCTACTAGTAATGATGGATAGTCTAGTAATGATGGAGAGTCTACTAGTAATGATGGAGAGTCTACTAGTAATGATGGAGAGTCTAGTAATGATGGAGAGTCTAATAATGATGGAGAGTCTAGTAATGATGGAGAGTCTAGTAATGATGGAGAGTCTAGTAATGATGGAGAGTCTAGTAATGATGGAGAGTCTACTAATAATGATGGAGAGTCTACTAGTAATGATGGAGAGTCTAATAATGATGGAGAGTCTACTAGTAATGATGGAGAGTCTAGTAGTAATAATGGAGAGTCTACTAATGATGGAGAGTCTAGTAATGATGGAGAGTCTAGTAATGATGGAGAGTCTACTAGTAATGATGGAGAGTCTAGTAATGATGGAAAGTCTAATAATGATGGAGAGTCTAGTAATGATGTAGAGTCTACTAGTAATGATGGAGAGTCTAGTAATGATGGAGAGTCTAGTAATGATGTAGAAATGATGGAGAGTCTAGTAATGATGGAGAGTCTAGTAATTATGGAGAGTCTAGTTATGATGGAGAGTCTAGTAATGATGGAGAGTCTAGAAATGATGGAGAGTTTAGTAGTAATGATGGAGAGTCTAGGTAGAAATGATGGAGAGTCTAGTAATGATGGAGAGTCTAGTAATGATGGAGAGTATAGTAATGATGGAGAGTCTAGTAATGATGGAGAGTCTAG
>CM026404.1:62911086-62999824 GCA_014843695.1 Archivesica marissinica
CTAGTAATGATGGAGAGTCTAGTAATGATGGAGAGTCTAGTAATGATGGGGAGTCTAGTAATGATGGAGAGTCTACTAGTAATGATGGAGAGTCTACTAGTAATGATGGAGAGTCTACTAGTAATGATGGAGAGTCTACTAGTAATGATGGAGAGTCTACTAGTAATGATGGAAGTCTAGTAATGATGAGAGTCTAGTAATGATGGAGAGTCTAGTAGTAATGATGGAGAGTCTAGTAATGATGGAGAGTCTACTAGTAATGATGGAGAGTCTAATAATGATGGAGAATCTAGTAATGATGGAGAGTCTAGTAATGATGGAGAGTCTACTAATAATGATGGAGAGTCTACTAGTAATGATGGAGAGTCTAATAATGATGGATAGTCTACTAGTAATGATGGAGAGTCTAGTAATGATGGAGAGTCTAATAATGATGGAGAGTCTAGTAATGATGGAGAGTCTAGTAATGATGGAGAGTCTACTAGTAATGATGGAGAGTCTACTAGTAATGATGGAGAGTCTAGTAATGATGGAGAGTCTACTAGTAATGATGGAGAGTCTAGTAATGATGGAAAGTCTAATAATGATGGAGAGTCTAGTAATGATGTAGAGTCTACTAGTAATGATGGAGAGTCTAGTAATGATGGAGAGTCTAGTAATGATGGAATGATGGAGAGTCTAGTAATGATGGAGAGTCTAGTAATTATGGAGAGTCTAGTATGATGGAGAGTCTAGTAATGATGGAGAGTCTAGTAATGATGGAGAGTCTAGTAATGATGGAGAGTCTAGTAGAAATGATGGAGAGTCTAGTAATGATGGAGAGTCTAGTAATGATGGAGAGTCTAGTAATGATGGAGAGTCTAGTAATGATGAGAGTCCGTAATGATGGAGAGTCTAGTAATGATGGAGAGTCTAGTAATGATGGACAGTCTAGTAATGATGGACAGTCTAGTAATGATGGACAGTCTAGTAATGATGGACAGTCCAGTAATGATGGACAGTCTAGTAATGATGGACAGTCTAGTAGTAATGGTGGAGAGTCTAGTAATGATGGAGAGTCTAGTAGTAATGATGGAGAGTCTAGTAATGATGTAGAGTCTAGAAATGATGGAGAGTCTAGTAGTAATGATGGAGAGTCTAGTAATGATGGAGAGTGTAGTAATGATGGAGAGTCTAGTAATGATGAAGAGTCTAGTAATGATGGAGAGTCTAGTAATGATGGAGAGTCTAGTAGTAATGGTGGAGAGTCTAGTAATGATGGAGAGTCTAGTAGTAATGATGGAGAGTCTAGTACTGATGTAGAGTCTAGAAATGATGGAGAGTCTAGTAGTAATGATGGAGAGTCTAGTAATGATGGAGAGTCTAGTAATGATGTAGAAATGATCTGTAAAAACATCTGTCGCTTTTAAACATATATCCGTCCGTTCCACGCCATCATCTCTTCCCGTTCCACGCCTTTATCTATTCCCATCCACACTGTTATCTTGTATCATAGATATTGATTATTGAGTACCAGGAGTATGGCGATAACATGAGTAATTGGCCTCTTCTGTTGTGGAGTACATAGAGGGTTATGGGAAGGGTGTAGATAGAAGACTTGTATGTTAATTATTAATATTGTCCATTAATATAGCAACACCCTGTCACTAGAGAAATTTAGTGTGAGTAGATATATAAATATTTCATCTCGGCGAGTGTGACAGTGGATATTGTCAACCCGAGGAATGCGAATATTTTTCCGAAGGTTGACAATTTCAACTGTCACACTCGCCGAGATGAAATATTTATTTTGTTATACCGAACAATCGGCTGTTCTGGCTTTATGTTGTTTGGCAATCCTGACATTTTCTCGTGATGAGATTTGACCGCAACCTTGACCGTAATGTGTAATCTTGAACAAAAACCGCTACTGTACCCTACATTACTTATAGAAGGATACAGCTAAATGGTGTACAAACTATGTTGACGGATAAAATAATTATCGAGTCATTTACATTTTTCTGTTTTACCGAACAATTTTCAACAAAACATTCTTTGAGACTACATGAAAACAAGTTGGTGGCATAACAAATAAAATCACATTGAAATTAAACGGTAAAGTCTGAGTAGTGTGATTTTGTTCCGAATGATGCTGTTCAGAGGTGAGACATTGCCATGATACATTGAAAAATGTCGCCCGCTAGGGTATGGCAAATTTTGCATGGTACAGTCATGTGAGGTATATAACAATTATGACTGTTCAATCTTGAAACTGGCACTTGCTATTACATTGTTATTTAATATTACAGGTCAGCCTAACAATTTACCATTGATATTTGGAATCGGGTCGTATTCAAAATCTAGAATGGCTTGGTATGTTAAAGCTGAAGTTAATGCTGTGTGGAATGTGGGAGCTCTTATTTTGTATTTAATTCTCTATGATACTTATATATAAGTATGTATTTTTGTTTGGTGTTATAAAAACACAGAACTAAAACATAGTGTTTGTTTATTATATTGAAATCAGTAAGCAGTATTGCACAACCTGGCTGGTGGCCCCTAACAAGGTTCGAACATTTGACCTCCCGCTCCATAGGCAGACATCTTTAACCACTCGGTGACGGAGACGTTATATGTGCTGCTATGAAAGTTAAAGGAAAATTTACCATTTGCAAACAATAAGGGAAATAAGGCCCATACATATACGTAACTTACTGTACGTTTGCTGAGAGAGTTTCTAAACAGTGAAACCGCTCAAAATCGGAACCACTCCAGACTGAACAAATTTCTTGGTTCAGATTTCCCACCTTTATTCATTGTAATAAAACCTCTGTAAATAGGAACGCCTCTTTTGCGAATACCCAGGGATCATTCTAGAGGGCGATGTGGGCGAAATTGTCGCCCTAGGGACCCTACCCTGACTTCGCCCTAAAAAATTCATTTTTGGTTTTTACGATTTTCAAACAAAATTTTGTCTAGTAAGATAAGCTGGCCCATTATAAAGTACTCCTATTCAAATGTTGTATTTAATGGTTGTACTGTGCATTTTAACCCTATTTTGCAGAAGTATATTAAAGAATACCATTTAAGGAAGTGATCACGCGCTTTCTCACTTCTCCCAAACATTCTGACCTAGAATGAACCCTGATACCGAACAAATCTTTAAAAGAATATGTGCATTTTCAACTAATTTACCCTGTAAACCGAACAGAAAGTCGTCTATCACTTGTTTAAACACACAACTTTCAGCTTGGTTCTTTATCAAAATACATGTAATGTAGTGTATACTTATTAATCAGTTCTTTACTAACTTCCAAACTATAAACATGTCTCGGTCTCCTTCTAAGCATTGTAGAGTTGAATTGTTAATTTAGGAGAAATTACCCTACTGTGAAAACCCCTCTAAGCCGAAATGCCTCCAAACTGAACTTTTTCTCTGATTCGGTGGCCGTTGGTTTTAGAGGGGGTTTAACTGTATAGCATCTCGGTGACAAGGAGAACATTGGACAGTCCAAATAGATAATGTACAAATATACAAGTGTTCCCATTAGTATAGCATACAGAATAAGTGCACAAGTGTTGTGTTTGTAGCACACCTGTCTGTCTGTCTGTCTGTCTGTCTGTCTGTCTGTCTGTCTGTCTGTCTGTCTGTCTGTCTGTCTGTCTGTCTGTCTGTCTGTCTGTCTGTCTGTCTGTCTGTCTGTCTGTCTGTCTGTCCTGTCTGTCTGTCTGTCTGTCTGTCTGTCTGTCTGTCTGTCTGTCTGGTCTGTCCTGTCTGTCTCTGTCTGTCTGTCTGTAACTGTAACATTGACCATTGGAACTATCCAGCTAGTGATTTTAAATTTGATAACCCGACTGATAAATTGAGCATCTCTCAAGGTGCTAATCTATAGTTTAGGAGAGAAATGCTCAACTATGCACTAACAGTACATGTGACAGTAATGGCAAATGAATCAACATACTGCAGAGCGAATGAATAAACATGTAGCTACTGTTATAGTGTAGCTTTATTCTCATACACATTATGGTCTATAGATGTATTGTCTACCTAGTGGGTTTATTTCCTCTTGTTGGTTGTAATAGAACTTGTTTACAATCAAGGCCACTCCTACCATACTGCTGTCAGTGTGTACTAACAATGCAATGGCTCCTCTACGGTGTGTTACAACACCTACTTTACATTCTCGTAAACGGTGATCTGTAGAACCTTTGCTATTATCTTTTGGTGTGATTCTAACAGAATGTTTGAAAGTTTGATGATGTAAATGAGACCAACATTGTCAGTACTGTGAGCTAGTTGTGTGCTGTTGCTCCCATCTCAACCAACATTGTCAGTACTGTGTGCTAGTTGTGTGTTGTTGCTCATCTCAACCAACATTGTCAGTACTGTGAACTACATGTTTGTTGTTGCTCTCATCTCAACCAACATTGTCAGTACTGTGTGCTAGTTATGTGTTGTTGCTACCATCTCAACCAACATTGTCAGTACTGTGAACTACATGTTTGTTGTTGCTCCCATCTCAACCAACATTGTCAGTACTGTGTGCTAGTTATGTGTTGTTGCTACCATCTCAACCAACATTGTCAGTACTGTGAACTACATGTTTGTTGTTGCTCCCATCTCAACCAACATTGTCAGTACTGTGTGCTAGTTATGTGTTGTTGCTACCATCTCAACCAACATTGTCAGTACTGTGAACTACATGTTTGTTGTTGCTCCCATCTCAACCAACATTGTCAGTACTGTGTGCTAGTTATGTGTTGTTGCTACCATCTCAACCAACATTGTCAGTACTGTGAACTACATGTTTGTTGTTGCTCCCATCTCAACCAACATTGTCAGTACTGTGTGCTAGTTATGTGTTGTTGCTCCCATCTCAACCAACATTGTCAGTACTGTGTGCTAGTTATGTGTTGTTGCTACCATCTCAACCAACATTGTCAGTACTGTGTGCTAGTTATGTGTTGTTGCTACCATCTCAACCAACATTGTCAGTACTGTGAACTACATGTTTGTTGTTGCTCTCAATGTGTTAACAATAGACACACACTACAGATATTACTACAGTTTATATTTATACAGTGTCCGTTTGTTAATCAAAATAACATGTGTGTGGTTCACAGTGGCAGTTAGTTTCTGTTTAAAATATGGGAGTGAACCTAAATGAGTAGAGTGATATTGCTGGAATTCTTGGTGCATTTACCCGAGATGGCTGATAGAATTCTTGGTGCTTTTACCCGAGATGGCTGATGGAATTATTGGTGCTTTTACCCGAGATGGCTGATGGAATTCTTGGTGCATTTACCCGAGATGGCTGATGGAATTCAGCTAATCAGTGTATGCATTCCTTAATTATCAGGGAGAAAATGCATCGAACCAAGGGCATTGTGTTATTTGTTTCAAATTGAGTATATAATTGTTTCCAGCAGTTTGAGCCAATAAGCATGGCCTCTGAACAGCCTGGAGCTGTCTGGCTATCCATTGTATAACCTTGGTTCTCCAATAAACATGGCCTCTGAAAGGCTCGGAACTGTCTGGCAAACCATTGTATAACCTTCTCCTGTAACTGTCTGGCTAACCATTGTATAACCTTCTCCTGGAGCTGTCTGGCAAACCATTGTATAACCTTGGTTCTCCAATAAACATGGCCACTGAACGGCCTGGAACTGTCTGGCCAACCATTGTATAACCTTCTCCTGGAGCTGTCTGGCAAACCATTGTATAACCTTGGTTCTCCAATAAACATGGCCTCTGAAAGGCTCGGAACTGTCTGGCAAACCATTGTATAACCTTCTCCTGGAACTGTCTGGCTAACCATTGTATAACCTTCTCCTGGAACTGTCTGGCTAACCATTGTATAACCTTCTCCTGGAGCTGTCTGGCAAACCATTGTATAACCTTGGTTCTCCAATAAACATGGCCACTGAACAGCCCGGAACTGTCTGGCAAACCATTGTATAACCTTGGTTCTCCAATAAACATGGCCTCTGAACCGCCCTGAGAACTGTCGGGACAACCATAACCTCAAATAAACGTGATACAATGATAAAGACAGAGATCCATTCCAGAGTCTCCTCTGGTTCTTTTACGTGCACCTGTGTACAGCTCCGACACCTCTGTTTAACGTCCCATCTGAAAGAAATTTAATTTGGGTCAGACGGGGGGGATCGAACCTGCGATCCCTGTATTACCATACCAGTCCAGCGTGTTACGACTGGACTACAGATCCGTAGTGCCATGCAGTCATTTTCTATAGTGCCTATATATATCATTTCAACTCTGGATTTTAAGCTCACTATGCAGCTTGATTTGATCACTCCCTCTACCCTCATTACCCGTGTTATGACAGACATTGTTTGATTGCTTACATGGTAGCTGTTAACTAATTAGCCATTGCAGTAAGCTGTTCTCACTTCCCACCTTAACCTTATCATTGAAGCCACATGGAAACATTTCAGGCAGTACAGACTAAACACTACCCAGTGATAATGTTTCTGCTAAGAATGTGTGTGCATTGATCGTTATCACATTGTGTGCTCTGGCAAATGGAATGCACTGTATCTTCTTCATTCACCGATAGTGATGCAGTCAATATATTGTGAATTGGTCTTTACTTGCCTGGTTGGATATATCAATAGTTCTGTGTTCTACAGTTGTAAATTCAATATCAATAGTGTTTGTATTACTATTAATTGATGCCCGGTTTTACTACAAACGATAAAACTCTTTCCCACAGTGGACATGTTGGAGAGATACATGTAGTGTGACTGGGGCAAATGTTTTCATTTATTGCATACATTCCCATCTCCTTCATTCTTAGTCATTTGTAACCACACTGAAATCGTTGAAGCTGAATAGTGAGATTGTTCTGCAATATTTTTGTGTGAAAGGAGATCTTTATTTTGGAAAAAAAGGGGATTTGGTGTCTACATTAGCCAACAATGATCAGCTTATTTCGAACGATTCAGATCTGTTGATTGGATTAACTACAGGTGACTTTACCACTTGATCAAAACGACAATAGTTCTCCTTGCTTCACTTGGTGCAATTTGTTTTGTTGAAACAGCTGAAGGTTGGTTAGCATGTATAGTGTTTGGATATTAAAAATCATATTCTGTTGAAAACTGGTGAGTTTAGTTTTGGTTTGGGGGTTTAGAGTGACACTGACAGCTTAGGTCACTTGGCTACTCTCCAGCTCTTCAATTAGTAAGGTTTCATTAAAACCATATAAGGGTGTACTAACTTTAATATATAGTGAAAAGATGACTTAAGTAATCGGCTAAATAATTAATTCCCTCAAGACTCTTAACTTGTAAGTTGGATACCACTTGAAATGCACTGTACGGGTGAATGGTATAATCTTGAAATATATGGTAAGGGTGAATGGTATAATCTTGAAATATATGGTACGGGTGAATGGTATAATCTTGAAATATATGGTACGGGTGAATGGTATAATCTTGAAATATATGGTACTACGGGTGAATGGTATAATCTTGAAATATATGGTACGGGTGAATGGTATAATCGAAATATATGGTAAGGTGAATGGTATAATCTTGAAATATATGGTATGGGTGAATGGTATAATCTTGAAATATATGGTACTACGGGTGAATGGTATAATCTTGAAATATATGGTACGGGTGAATGTTATAATCTTGAAATATATGGTATGGGTGAATGGTATAATCTTGAAATATATGGTACGAGTGAATGTTATAATCTTGAAATATATGGTACTACGGGTGAATGGTATAATCTTGAAATATATGGTACGGGTGAATGTTATAATCTTGAAATATATGGTACGGGTGAATGGTATAATCTTGAAATATATGGTAAGGGTGAATGGTATAATCTTGAAATATATGGTACGGGTGAATGGTATAATCTTGAAATATATGGTACGGGTGAATGTTATAATAATCTTGAAATATATGGTAAGGGTGAATGGTATAATCTTGAAATATATGGTACGGGTGAATGGTATAATCTTGAAATATATGGTACGGGTGAATGGTATAATCTTGAAATATATGGTACGGGTGAATGGTATAATCTTGAAATATATGGTACGGGTGAATGTTATAATAATCTTGAAATATATGGTACGGGTGAATGGTATAATCTTGAAATATATGGTACGGGTGAATGGTATAATCTTGAAATATATGGTATGGGTGACTGGTATAATCTTGAAATATATGGTATGGGTGAATGTTATAATCTTGAAATATATGGTACGGGTGAATGGTATAATCTTGAAATAAATATCAAGCTATATCAGAAAGGTATATATATCCAGCATACTTACGTTGAATTTGAAGTCAAATGTTCTCGTTTAGATTCTGGCTAAGTACTCTTTGATTCAGGTTGTCGAGTGGTTATGGTCATTGACTTCAAAATCACACTTCCCTCACCGCTGTAGGTTCGAATCTCCCGGTAGTGTCAAATTCTTTATGCCAGAAGCTAACCAGCTGGCTTACGGTAGGTCAGTGGTTCTACACAGATGTCAGTCCGTGCCTGCAATACTGCATGGAGAGACATCCGGGGTCTTCCTCCACCAAGAATAGCTGGGCAGTCGCCATCTTACATATGCTGTTAGTGCGACTTTAAACCCTAACACCAGTAGTATAGGATAATCTGACAAACAGAACAGTAGTATAGATTCTTGACAAACAGTAGTATTAGATTCTTGACAAACAGTAGTATTATATACTTGAGAAACAGTAGTATTAGATTCTGACAAACAGTAGTATTATATACTTGAGAAACAGTAGTATTAGATTCTGACAAACAGTAGTATTAGATTCTTGACAAACAGTAGTATTAGATTCTTGACGAAAAACAGTAGTATTATATACTTGAGAAACAGTAGTATTAGATTCTTGACAAACAGTAGTATTAGATTCTGACAAACAGTTATTCTTGACAAACAGTAGTATTAGATTCTGACAAACAGTAGTATTAGATTCTTGACAAACAGTAGTATTAGATTCTGACAAACAGTTATTCTTGACAAACAGTAGTATTAGATTCTGACAAACAGTAGTATTAGATTCTTGACAAACAGTAGTATTAGATTCTTGACAAACAGTAGTATTAGATTCTGACAAACAGTAGTATTAGATTCTTGACAAAGAGTTGTGTTAGATTCTTGATGAACAGTACTATTAGATTCTTGACAAACAGTAGTATTAGATACATGACAAACAGTAGTATTAGATACATGACAAACAATAGTATTATATACTTGACAAACAGTAGTATTAGATTCTTGACAAACAGTAGTGTTAGATTCTGACAAACAGTACTATTAGATTCTTGACAAACAGCACTATTGGATTCTTGACAAACAGTAGTATATATTCTTGACAAACAGTACTATTAGATTCTGACAGTGGTACTAATTAGATTCTGACAAACAATTACTATTAGTAATACTATTCTGGCAGTCTGGCAGTCTGTGTACTATTGACTGACTTGACCATCAACAGGTGGTCTTATCTTTCAAATGTATGTTTTTTAGATCATGGCAGTACAATCTGAGAATTCCACTTAACTGGAACAAGTATAGATGGGTACTTTATAGTTTCCATTCATCATAAAACAGATGCAGTCTAAAAATGAAGCACATCTGGTAGCTATTTTATGAATTCCTATGATCATCTGGAAGTGTCTATGACATGTGTAAATTATCCCGCTGCGTCCTCCACACCGCTGTGTCCTCCATACCGCTGTGTCCTCCACACTGCTACGTCCTCCACACCACTGTGTCCTTCACATGTCTATGCCATGTATAGCTAGAGGATATCTCTCGGAGAGATGTAAAACCCCTGTAAATTATCCCGCTGTGTCCTCCACACCGCTGTGTCCTCCACATGTCTATGCCATGTATAGCTAGAGGATATCTCTCGGAGAGATGCAAACCCCCTGTAAATTATCCTGCTGTGTCCTCCATACCGCTGTGTTCTCCACACTGCTATGTCCTCCACAACGCTGTGTCCTCCACATGTCTATGACATGTGTAACTACAGGATATCTCTTGGAGAGATGCAAACCTCCCGTAAATTATCCTACTGTATCCTCCACACCGCTGTGTCCTCCACACTGCTATGTCCTCCACAACGCTGTGTCCTCCACATGTCTATGACATGTGTAACTACAGGATATCTCTCGGAGAGATGCAAACCTCCTGTAAATTATCCTGCTGTATCCTCCACAGCTGTGTCCTCCACATGTCTATGACGTGTATAGCTAGAGGATATCTCTCGGAGAGATGCAAACCCCCTGTAAATTATCTCGCTGTGTCCTCCACATGTCTATGACGTGTATAGCTAGAGGATATCTCTCGGAGAGATGCAAACTCCCTGTAAATTCTCCTGCTGTCTCCTCCACATGTTGAGGATATAACTCGTAGAGATGCAAACCCCCTGTAAATTATCCCGCTGTGTCCTCCACATGTCTATGACATGTATAGCTAGAGGATATCACTCGGAGAGATGCAAACCCCCATTCTGGTATTTGACACAGGAACAAATGCTTGATTTCACATGATCTTAATTTGACCTTGATCAAACTCAAGGTCATGGGGTATGGCTTATTTGAAAGGTCATATGCGGTTTCTTATTGGTGTTCCATTGAAGCTATATGCCTATCCTGCTTCGTTTTCAAGTTAGCAGACATGCATAGTTTTCAATGTTAGTGGATACTACGCCGACCACCCTACCCACATGCGTTGACCCTATTTTTTCCAAAATCAAATCACTTCCTCCTTAGACCATCCCTCCGTGTATCCACAAAGTTTCATCATAATCCATCAACAAATTGTTAAGAGTTATCCTGTCCACAGAAAGACGCGCCCAAAAACAATAACCCCTGTTTCGATGTGGGTTAGTACCTTTTGCTATGTTGTCACAACAATGTTGTCTAATGTCAGTATTGGTCAGTTTTGTTTGCTTTTCTAAGTGGACATTGAAAATGAATCATCATGCATTATAATATCATTGCAACAAAATTTGTTTAACTCATTAAATCTGTGTGTGTGTTTTACGTTTATTTATCGTCGCTACCGGTTACCCATATGAGCGACGCCTCCTGAAGAGATTAGTCATTTTAGATTTTTGGAGGATAGTGCAATGATTCAGACAGAGACCCATTCCAGAGTCTCCTCTGGTTCTTTTACGTGCACGGTGTACAGCACCGACACGAGACCTTGGTTTAACGTCCCAAAAGACTGTTAATTTTATTAGGGTCAGACGGGGGGATCGAACCTGCGATCCCTGGATTACCATTAATCTGAAAAAGCTTTTAACCGTTAACCTGCCAATCACGATGTTCATTACATGATACAGACTCGAAACCGGCATCCTGTACCCCAGCCGGATTCATCTCCTTGTCAAATGTCTGCTCTAAAAAACACCCTGATAAATATACCATATTTGTATGTACATCTATGCAAGCCAATATCCTTAACTTCAACTAGGCTAACTGCATTCAATACTTATACATCATGATCTTGGCAATATTTCAAGCTGAAAAGTTAAACATTTTATATAACATTTTTTGTACTGTATCACATGCTACAAAATATATCCATGGGTATTAGACTAAAACGATATTAAGCAGCCCAAATGCAGATTGCCACATAGGTACATGATTATGTATAGGCCCCTAGGATATGGTGAATACAGTGCCAATATTTTACATATTAAATCCGTTTGAGGCTTATATCGTACTTAAGACACACACTTATATAATAAGACCTTACTAATTAAAATAGTTAATTTCGTACATTTTCACGTAGGATTTGATATAAAAGATCTGGCCTTTTGAAAGTACAAAGGTATGGCATCACGACAGTGTTTTTTAAGTGACAATAAAATAACCACAACTTTGTGTCTCTATCTTGGTGGTGGTCATAGACATCAAATATTACCCTCTCGACGAATTAGACCTGAACGACTATATGCCCAGCTGTTTCGGGCACTAAACCTTGGAATTTAATGATACACATCTATACGGCCCCCATTTGCGATTCAATACCCAGTTGTCCACTACCATACTAAAATGACTCGTATCATAGTATGAGATTTTAAACTGAAGTCTCATGTCGGTGATTCCATACCTCAAAATGCCTTGTCTTTTTTAAACTTTATTTATTTTACAACGATTGCGAAGCAAGTTCTAACAACTTATATTAATCACTTTCGTTGACGCGGATGAAAGCATATATATATATGTGGTCATTCGTGTGGGAAGAAACTGGAGTACCCGGAGAAAACCTACCTGTCCGATCTGGCGATCACCGTACCATCTCGCATACTTCCCGGTCCGAGGATCGAACCCTGGTTGCATTGGTGAGAAGCGAGCGCGATAACCACTGCGCTAATCGGACAGCCTCGTCTTGTACCAACCAGTCATCGCTATCTGCACATATACTGAGAACATCATCATTGTCTTTATTTAAAACAATGCTCTCTACTCATCCAGGCTAACTGCATAATGTTGTAAAATCCTGTTTTCTCCATGTGTAACACATTCCACACTCAATATCAGAACAACTGCCAAATTATTCAGTTTTTGTATTCGTATTTGCTGTCGATATAGTTCTTAGCTATGCCTTGTTCGATTTGCAGAAAACCGTTTCATCCAATGCATGCGACGTTACTCTTGTTGGTGCATCCCAACTATCTACTTAAACACCTTGGCGTAATCCTCGCCTTAATTCCACAACCTTTAAATTGGCTTTTGGGTATTATTGAAATAATCGCCATTTAATTATCGTAAATTAAGCGAAACAAAGGCATATAGAACAATTGTGGTTAGCGACTTACACCAGTATGAAGAGCTCGTCTAGACGAAAAATTCTCTACCAAAACCTCACATATTTAAAAAAAAAGGAGTTAGAAGGTTGTGGAACTTAGCTGACGTAATGACCTGAACCATAACCATACCAATGTTCATACAATTTTGTATTAATATCATTTGTCCTTTGAGGCATATTTGCACAGACGGATATGTAGTCCAATGGTAACACGCTGGACTGGTAATCCAGGGATCGCAGGTTCGATCCCCCGTCTGACCCTAATAAAATTAACAGTCTTTCAGATGGGACGTTAAACCGAGGTCTTGTGTCGGTGCTTTACACTGCACGTAAAAGAACCAGAGGAGACTCTGGAATGGGTCTCTGTCTGTATCATTGCAATATCCTCCAAAAATCTAAAATGACTAATCTATTCAGGAGGCGTCGCTCATATGGGCAACAGGTAGCGACGGTAAATAAACGTAAAATAAACGTATAACACACACGGCATATTTGCTTACATTTTCTTAAATTGCTTTTTCTTCTATCTTAAGACCTATTAGACCTATGATCATTTGATCTTGCATTACCAACATACTTACTATTCTGTCATCATTTACATTAAATGACTATTATATATGAACAACTATTGACTCTTGTCTGCTTTACCCCTATTGTGATTGCATTCATAAACACCATGACAATGTATATAATTTACCTAAATAGAGTATTTGCATGAAATATAATGGCTAAGTACGTTTTACATTGCTGATTGGTATTGATGAATGTGTAGATGATGACATGTTTATGCACCCTGGTGTTGACATGTTTATGCACCTCGGTATTGACGAGTGGTGTTGCACTGATTAAGACTGTCACTTGGTTTGTCTGCTGTGTATTGATGTTATTGTGTTGATATGTCAGACAACTGTTCATCTTAGTGAAACAATATGTCACATACAACTATTTATATCAATACTTTATTTACCAGTAGTACCACGCTGGACTGGTAATCAGGGATCGCAGGTTCGATCCCCCCTCTGACCCTAATAAAATTAACAGTCTTTCAGATGGGACGTTAAACTGAGGTCTCTTGTCGGTGCCTTACACCGTGCACGTAAAAGAACCAGAGGAGATTCTGGAATTGGTCTCTGTCTGTATCATTGCAATATCCTCCAAAAATCTAAAATGACTAATCTATTCAGGAGACGTCGCTCATATGGGCAACCGGTAGCGACGATAAATAAATGTAAAACACACACTTTACCGTTTATCACGTGTAGTTACCGTATTTAGCTATGTATAGTGCGCTATCGTGTATAATGCGCACCCACGATTTGGCACGAAAATCGGGGGAAAAACTGAGTTCCGATGTATACTGCGCGCGTAAAAAACGCAATTTTCCAAGTCAAAATTTAACATTTCTCAAGAATCGCTAAAAATTGTGCTCCGTGATTTTTACAACTTATATTAATCACTCGAGATACCTCATCGAGGAACGGTAACGCACTCGGGCATGATTTCATGCTCAAATTTCTCAACACGGTCTCGAACATCTCAACACGTTCTCAAACATCTTAACACGTTCTCAAACATGTCAGCAGATGCTCAAACTTCTCAACACGTGTAGCCTACCTAATTAACTGGGACCCATTGTGAAAGGTTTGTCGAAATTAATTATCGCTACAAACAATTGAAATACTGCAGCCAAAAAAAAAAAAAAAAAATATTTCCCGTAAAAATAACCAACACATTGTGTCTTTAATCATGTCGTATTTAAAAACATACGGTATATTAAATCAAATAAACTATTATTACAAAGTTTCTTTATCTCTATCATATCGTACGATTGCAGCGTCACTTTATGCGGCGAAGTACGCGAAAAGTACGGGAAATATTACATACGATAAAACCATGTGATGTTATCAAATAGCCATTTTTTATGCATTACTAATTTTAATTAAATTCTTCAAAGTTTGCCAAAATAAACGCAATATATGCTAATTTTGTGGTCTTATTCATTTCATTTATTTATATAGACTATCGGCAACTGGTTTTAATAGCTAGTTTATAACTTTTGTCGAATGTAACCCATTATAGAATGACTGTGGGGCCCGTTCGGGTCGAATTTCACGAAATATTGATCAATTTTGGTCCGGAAAAAAATGTCCTGATGTCTGTACTGGTGTATAATGCGCAGTAGATAAAATGGATGAGGATTTCAGTAAGAAATGTGTGCACTATACATAGCTAAATACGGTATAGCTTTAAACACATGTATTATGAAGAGTACATGTACTTACTTACCTTCCATAGTCAGATTATCTCATATAAGTGATCTCTGTAGGCATCTTGCCGAATCAATGAAACATAATTATCAATTAATAAGCCCACCATGCGATTTCCACAATATGCTAATTTCGGAACAATTGGCAATTGACTTATCAGATAGTGGTTTGAAGTCGGTTTGAACGTTTCTAGATATTTACAATCTTTGTAGTAATTGAGTAGTAGTAGTCTTGATTAGTGGGTAATGTCTAACTGGAAGGGTTTTGTATTTCGTTTACTGATAAACATTTTATTTCCTCCTCACAATAACATCTTGGAACTGATCAATACATACATGGAGGACTAAATGACAAAAATCTGTTCAAAATGCGAGTTTTTCCAGAATTATTTAAACTAGATCTACATGTACATAGATTTCTCTTTAGAAATAAATTGTATGACATAGAAAAAGAGTTTGTTCATGTTTGTAGCTGTTAAGTGCAGTGTTCATGTGTGTCATTGAACCATCTATTATATTTTGATTGTTAGATTGCTGTTTTATTTGTTTTACACTTTTACCATATTGGAATTCTCTGCTGAATCAACAGTGGTGTTGCTACTTGACATTAGAAGCCTCTTAGTTTCTGGGAACCACCAACGGCAAAACTATGAAAGGCCATTTATACATGACTTGTATGTGGGATTTACAGATTATTTGTTAAGAAAAAGAATGTCTCTTTAAAAGCTGATCAAAAGGTCTCTTTAAAAGCTGACCAGAAGGTACATGTAGCTATAGAGTATTGGGTATTGATTTTAAAGTTTCTTCTTGCATTCAATTTCAAGAATATGAAAATCATAAACATTCATAAAATTGCCGACCATTAAAAGTATCCAGGACTGACTTATATATAACTACTGCAAGTTCCTATTGAAATAATTAGTCGTATTTTTCAATATTGGATCAATGTTATACGCCCGGCCCACCCCTGAATCTGGAAAATCCTGTATGAAGAACAGGAAACCAGGTTATTGTTTTACAGTGCCAACAATAACTTTATATAGTTTCTACAAATTTATTTTAGCTCAATTGCAAAACAAGTTCTTACAACTTATATTAATCACTCTCGAGACCTCATTCCTGATGGAATCCATCGCCACGAGGGAGAGAGAAGAGGCAATGTGGAATTTAAATGTAATCGTAACTTCTCCAGTGGAGGCTCAAACTCTGGGCCTTTCGAAGCGAACGCGTCACCACTGTGCTATTACGACTTCCACGTAAACTTATATGCCAAAGCATTATGAGAAATGCAAATATTCTATTGATACTTTTAGGGTACCATTTGAGGTGATTGCGTCCATATGGAATGTTGTCATTTTCTCCAGGTTTTATAGTGTTCTCCATTAGAGGGTTATATGTATATTGATGAGGCTGCACACAAATCAGCAGATATTATTGAGTTTCTGTCATAGGCTACATTAAATGTTTATGGTTATGTTATAATTAATGCATTTGTCTCCACACCCAGACAAGTGATAAAAGGACTGGCAGTTAAACACATATTATAATTAGATGAACACACTATAAATAAATGGAAGACTATCATTCTGTACTCACAAGGAAGAAGTGTACATGGAAATCAACCCAGATGAAGGAGCAGAGTTTGATGTCAGTAGACTAAGAAATGGTTACATGTGGAAAAATGGGAGTTTGGATTGTAGATAAAGAATTAGGTAGATTGTATATACATGTAGATGTTAGTGTAGATATAGTTGCTGGTAAAGCATAGATAAATCTGCTGGTGGAATTGCTGGCGATAGATTGATGTTATGGTTATAGTGGGTGTGATAGATTGTATTATAGATATGAACACAGATAAAGTTGCTGGTGGAATTGCTGGTGATAGATTGATGTTATGGTTATATTGTGTGTGATATATTGTATATAGATATTAACATAGATACAGTTGCTGGTGGAATTGCTGGTGATAGATTGAGTATAGATATTAACATAGATAAAGTTGCTGGTGGAATTGCTGTTCATAGATTGAGTATAGATATTAACATAGATAAAGTTGATTGTGATATTGCTGTTCATAGATTGAGTATAGATATTAACATAGATAAAGTTGATTGTGATATTGCTGTTCATAGATTGAGTATAGATATTAACATAGATAAAGTTGATTGTGATATTGCTGTTCATAGATTGAGTATAGATATTAACATAGATAAAGTTGATTGTGATATTGCTGTTCATAGATTGAGTATAGATATTAACATAGATAAAGTTGATTGTGATATTGCTGTTCATAGATTGAGTATAGATATTAACATAGATAAAGTTGATTGTGATATTGCTGTTCATAGATTGAGTATAGATATTAACATAGATAAAGTTGATTGTGATATTGCTGTTCATAGATTGAGTATAGATATTAACATAGATAAAGTTGATTGTGATATTGCTGTTCATAGATTGAGTATAGATATTAACATAGATAAAGTTGATTGTGATATTGCTGTTCATAGATTGAGTATAGATATTAACATAGATAAAGTTGATTGTGATATTGCTGTTCATAGATTGAGTATAGATATTAACAGAGATAAAGTTGATTGTGATATTGCTGTTCATAGATTGAGTATAGATATTAACATAGATAACGATGATAGTGATATTGGTGGTGATAGGCTGTATGTAGATGTTAACAACAGATAAAGTTGATTGTGATATTGCTGCTGATAGATTGATTGTATATACATGTAAGATATTAACATAGATGAAGTTGATGGTGATATTGCTGCTGACAGATTAATTGTATATATAGATATTAACATAGATGAAGTTGATGGTGATGTTGCTGCTGATAGATTGTATATAGATATTAACATAGATGAAGTTGATGGTGATGTTGTTGCTGATAGATTGTATATAGATATTAACATAGTTAAAGTTGATGGTGATGTTGCTGCTGATAGATTGTATATATAGATATTAACATAGATAAAGTTGATGGCGATATTACTAGTGATAGATTGTATATTGATATTACCATAGATAAATCTGCTAATAATATTGCTGGCGATAGATTGTTGTTGGGTGTGTTTGTTTGTATCTATGGTTGTAGTAGATTTTAATTGTTTGATTTGATACATGCTCTGTATTGGCACACTGTAATACACAAAGTAAAATCCACATCAATTACTGTCTCAATCTTTTATTTTAAGTTATAATTTCTGTAACATTTCTGACAAAATCAATTTCCAAACTTACACCTGAATGTTTTTGTTATCTTTTCAATGAATCAGAGAGTTTGTAATTCAAACCATCGTCTTTATTTTTTGTAAAACAGCATGATGTCTGTTCTGGTAAACATGCATTATGAGCCAGGTATTTTACAACATCAAAGGAATGCTAATTGAGGTGTGTTCATGATTTCATTAGAATCTTATCAAGTTTATAGTATTTTATACATGATCATGTTGCCGTTACAAATTGTTATGGAAATTTTGATTTCGATCTGAGGGAAATTAAAGAAGAAAAAAAACAACATCATGCATGATAGACATATAAGAAAATGTTGTTTATGAGAATACCTGATTCAAACTAGTTATTTTTATGAAGCCTTATTTTATCGGTAGGGGTTAGTCCCTACAATGCCACTAGAAGTGTTAGTCATTTTATTATTTGGTGGATAGTGTAAGATGTCTCAATGCAGGAGCATGCCTGCTTCATTTGCATGCCTGGTGATGAGTATATGGAACCTGACTTTACCGGCGTCCCACTGCTGCAGGTTCGAATCCCACTGGATTATGGTCAGTGGTTATACCTGGGTCCCCGACCGTATCTGAAAATACTAAGGGGCACCCTGGGTCTTCTTCCTCCACCAATAATAGAGAGTCGCCATATACCCTAAGCTGTTGGAACTTTAGACCCAAAAACGAACTACACTGTCATACAAAAGGCTTAATATTATTATGGTGGGTCGTCAGGCGGTCGGGAATCACAACTCCTAGATTTGCAGTCAAAATTATTCTGTGTGTATATAAGTTTATTTAAAGTCGCCACCGCATAAATGCATTTGGGCGACTAAATTAGCTAAGATGATTAAAAGGTCTAAAAATAGTTAATAAACTATTAAAATTACAATACTATATAATAGATGATGTTTAGAGGGCTATGTGGGTTGCATTAATCTCAGAGTGTGTTCGGTTTTCATATCTCCCACTCCCGCTCGCACACGATTGTGTACCAACGGGGGTCGGAGGTAGACCGGGTGAAGAAATTACCCGGTGCAATTACTAAGTCTAAGGAGATTTAGACACAGGTTGGTTAGTAAATTGTTTGTTAGTTTGTTCTATAGCCGATTTATACCGTATGTCCTTGGTGTGTTTAAACCGTGCAAATATTTGTTTCTAAGTAGCATTCGAACCAGTGTAGAAACAAAAAATTATTCTAATGATGATTCAGTTTATTTACCCTCGCTGCCGGTAAACCATATGGGCGAGCAAAAAAAAATTATTTTTATGGTTGGACAGGTTTTTATATAAATTGTAATACCCAACATCCAATCGCATTTAACATGACCAAGCACTGGTCATTTTATAACACTTGCATACAATCTACACCTCCCAACAATGACACTATGACCCCAATCACATTCAACATGACAATGCATTTGCACAGCTGTGATACAATCTACACTCTCACAGCTACACTTTGACCCCAATCACATTCAACACACTTCAGAAACCCCAATTGACATAATATACATCATAAACAGGGGTGTACTTTAACCCATTCAACACCAAGTAACTGACATGGACTGGTCCATGATATTTTTAGACCAATAAATTAATAACAAAATTACATTTATCAAAATGGGTAATATTACTTGAAAAAGTGCAGATCCTGATGAGACGGCTCATCATGAGCCGGCTCATCTGGATCTACACTTTTTTGTAAGCCAATTTAGAGGTCTGTGGTGTTGAAAGGGTTAAGAAGGCTTTGATATTGGGGCGTCCATATTTTGTTCCAAGTTAAATTTTTGACAACAACAACAACTACGAGAACTGATGCATACAAAGAGTCACATGTTAACTGTTTGCTACAGTTTATAAAAATAGAAATGGTTCCTCTTTACATGTATAATGTTAATTTTAGTAAAATACACGAAAATGATACTTGATGTACATGTTTTGTCATGATTATTGGTGTATCAAGAGATACTCCACATGCCCCAATATTTGATATTGTGTGTATGCATGTATGTATGTATGCATGTATGTATGTATGTATGTTCCTTTAATGTCAAACCCCTCGCAGGGACTTAGACATGTTTTCCTGGGCAGGCTTAGCCGACCTAAGCGATTAACCAGTACTAAGCAATGTGTGTGAGGTGCCTTGCTCAATGGCACTACATACATGGCCTGGCCGAGTATCAAACCCGGGACCGTTCGATTCCAAATCCGACGCTCTACTACTGTACCACAGACGCCACATTGGGTATTACTGATATTGGGGCTTCAGTGGTCATCATGAATAAGTTAGGCCAGTGATAAGGACAAGTGAATATCTTCGTCCCTATATTTATTGTTCTATTGGTTCATGCCCCTATTGCGTGCAGTCTCCAGGGAATATAGATATCCATGTGTGGAAAATGAGGACATCAAGATATATATCGATTCTAACCCTTAATCAATAGATCATATAGAGTTTTACTGTGACACAGATTTCCAACTCTCGGAAATGTGTCATTTTCCATAGTATTAGAATTTTGTAATTATATGAAATATGAGTGTTAGGGTTTCAAAGCTGAATACCTTGATATTAGTGTATTACTATACCTTAATATAGGTGTTACAGCCAGATCATGTGCACAGTGGAGTAGATAATGGAGTTATATATGTAAAGTGTTTCTGTTTCTATGGAGTTATATATATATGTAAAGTGTTTCTGTTTCTATGGAGTTATATATGTAAAGTGTTTCTGTTTCTATGGAGTTATATATGTACAGTGTTTCTGTTTCTATAGAGTTATATATGTAAAGTGTTGTTGTTTCTATGGAGTTACATATATATGTAAAGTGTTTCTGTTTCTATGGAGTTATATATGTAAAGTGTTTCTGTTTCTATGGAGTTATATATGTAAAGTGTTTCTGTTTCTATGGAGTTACATATATATGTAAAGTGTTTCTATGGAGTTATATATGTAAAGTGTTTCTGTTTCTATGGAGTTATATATGTAAAGTGTTTCTGTTTCTATGGAGTTATATATGTAACGTGTTTCTGTTTCTATGGAGTTATATATGTAAAGTGTTTCTGTTTCTATGGAGTTATATATGTAAAGTGTTTCTGTTTCTATGGAGTTACATATATATGTAAAGTGTTTCTGTTTCTATGGAGTTACATATATATGTAAAGTGTTTCTGTTTCTATGGAGTTATATATGTAAAGAGTTTCTGTTTCTATGGAGTTACATATATGTAAAGTGTTTCTGTTTCTATGGAGTTATATATGCAAAGTGTTTCTGTATCTATGGAGTTATATATGTAAAGTGTTTCTGTTTCTATGGAGTTATATATGTAAAGTGTTTCTGTTTCTATGGAGTTATATATGTACAGTGTTTCTGTTTCTATGGAGTTATATATGTACAGTGTTCCTGTTTCTATGGAGTTATATATGTACAGTGTTTCTGTTTCTATGGAGTTATATATGTAAAGTGTTTCTGTTTCTATGGAGTTATATATGTACAGTGTTTCTGTTTCTATGGAGTTATATATGTAAAGTGTTGTTGTTTCTATGGAGTTACATATATATGTAAAGTGTTTCTGTTTCTATGGAGTTATATATGTAAAGTGTTTCTGTTTCTATGGAGTTACATATATATGTAAAGTGTTTCTGTTTCTATGGAGTTATATATGTAAAGTGTTTCTGTTTCTATGGAGTTACATATATATGTAAAGTGTTTCTGTTTCTATGGAGTTACATATATATGTAAAGTGTTTCTGTTTCTATGGAGTTACATATATATGTAAAGTGTTTCTGTTTCTATGGAGTTATATATGTAAAGTGTTTCTGTTTCTATGGAGTTACATATATGTAAAGTGTTTCTGTTTCTATGGAGTTATATATGCAAAGTGTCTGTTTCTATGGAGTTATATATGTAAAGTGTTTCTGTTTCTATGGAGTTATATATGTACAGTGTTTCTGTTTCTATGGAGTTATATATGTAAAGTGTTTCTGTTTCTATGGAGTTATATATGTACAGTGTTTCTGTTTCTATGGAGTTATATATGTAAGGGTTTCTGTTTCTATGGAGTTATATATGTACAGTGTTCTGTTTCTATGGAGTTATATATGTACAGTGTTTCTGTTTCTATGGAGTTATATATGTACAGTGTTTCTGTTTCTATAGAGTTATATATGTAAAGTGTTGTTGTTTCTATGGAGTTACATATATATGTAAAGTGTTTCTGTTTCTATGGAGTTATATATGTAAAGTGTTTCTGTTTCTATGGAGTTATATATGTAAAGTGTTTCTGTTTCTATGGAGTTATATATGTAAAGTGTTTCTGTTTCTATGGAGTTACATATATGTAAAGTGTTTCTGTTTCTATGGAGTTATATATGCAAAGTGTTTCTGTTTCTATGGAGTTATATATGTAAAGTGTTTCTGTTTCTATGGAGTTATATATGTACAGTGTTTCTGTTTCTATGGAGTTATATATGTAAAGTGTTTCTGTTTCTATGGAGTTATATATGTACAGTGTTTATGTTGCTATGGAGTCACATATATATGTAACGTGTTTCTGTTTCTACTTCAGGTGTGTTGCAGACGACACCATTCGCTATACAGAAAGATGCATCATGCCTGCACATATGTAATGATATAGGAGTACAATCGACGTAATCTGTGTCCAATATTTAAAAAAATGAGTGAATATATGTGGATGCAAACTATGAGAGAAGTGTACAGAGATATATTCGCTGTGTGTATGTAGGTATTCAGGGGAAGTAACTCTCACCTTGCTCCTTGCCAAGTTTTTGATAAGGAGCTTGTAGGGATTTGAGAGTTCTTTAATCATAACGGGATAAATTGCGACCCCCTACAATTTGTTGGATCTGTTCAGTGAAAGCCATTATTTCGAGGCAATTATGAGTCGCAAAGAGTGGTCACCGAGTAAAGAAAATCTGCTTCTGCAGCATCTGGCGAAGTTAGAGAGATCTCCGTCGACCGAGGAGCACAACAAGTACGGAAGTCAGTGCTCCATAAATCTAGATGATAAATTGATCGATCTGCCTACGGAACCGAAACGTCGACGGTTGACGGCAGACGACACACCGAGTTCGTTCGGTAGTCAAGTGAGCAGTGAGATGAGCAGTAGGTCACACTCTCCCTCGCTCTCCGAGTTCCTTGACGATAGCCTCATGAGCACACCCAGTGCATCCCCATCTGGGACATTGAAGGAGCACTTCCGTAGAAAATACAGGAAGGATGAGCTATGGGCAGCCATAGAAACCAACTATAAATACCTGATGGACAAGGGTATTATTGAAGCTTGTCAAGTAAGTTCAGTGGCTGTCTTGCTTCAGTGTATAACTAATTAATTAAGTTATATAATGATATATTGTTCTTATTTGCTTCAACGTGTAAACTAATTAATAAATGATTGTAATAATTTTCCGTACAAACTAACGAGTACATGTACTTCTTTTTAAGTTTAAACTTTATTTATATTACAACGATTACGAAGCAAGTTTTAAAATTTAACAACTTATATTAATCACTCTCATGGGCACGGATGAAAGTGTGTATGTGGTCCTTCATGTTGAAGAAAACCCACCTGTCCGATCTGGCGACCTCCGTACCATCTCACATATTTCCTGGTCCGAGAATTGAACCCGGGTTGTAGTGGTACTTCTGTGTCTAGGAAAACAATAAGTCTATTATCTAGTGGTCTAGCGTTAGGTGCTATGTTGCTATAAATCTGGCCGAGTGGCTAATAGAATAAAAGAGAGAACAATGGGATATCCTCTTAAAGTGTCCGTTGGTGAGGCCATCCATCCATCCAAACCCAATGAGTGTAGAATTTGGAAATGACTTCACACTATATCGAGATGATAAACTGCGGTTTCAACCATTGCCAGGTCAATTTCACACTTGGTACCTAATGCTATTCTGCCTTTTATGCCACCTGATTTGGTCTGATGTATTATGATCCATTTGCAATAACCCCTTGTTGTATGGCCTTCTTACTGTTATCGTCTCCTTTTTATGGTCTTGCTATGGCTCTCTCCTTGTTATGGCCTATTGCAATGGCTCTCTCCTTGTTATGGCCTATTGCTATGGCTCTCTCCTTGTTATGGCCTATTGCAATGGCTCTCTCCTTGTTATGGCCTATTGCTATGGCTCTCTCCTTTTTATGGTCTTGCAATGGTTCTCTCCTTGTTATGGCCTATTGCTATGGCTCTCTCCTTGTTATGGTCTTGCAATGGCTCTCTCCTTGTTATGGCCTATTGCTATGACCACTTGTTTATACCAGTTTGTTATGGGCCCACTCCTTGTTAGCTTACATTGTATGCAAATTTATTTTAGCTCATTGCAAAACAACTTTTTACAACTAACATTAATCACTCTCGAGACCTTATTCCTGATGGAATCCATCGCCATGAAGGAGAGAGAAGAGGCAATGTGGAATGTAAAGGAACAATCGTAACGGCTCCAGTGGGAATCAAACTCCAGGTCTTTCGCCTTGTTATGGCCCGTTATCATATTTTGCTATATTTTACAGTCTCCAGACAGTGATATAGAGGAGATCAAGAGAAACCCAACTGTTTCGTTCAATGAGTTCTTGCAGCAGTACAAGGAGCTCTCTGATTGGTTACAAACTATCCAGACAGCCATGCAGCAGAAGGCTGCAACCACTCTGGCACTGTCAGAGAAATATCTCAATCGGGTAAGTGATTTCAGGGTTATACAAGATGGAGGGTGTGCATGTATTCTTCCACAGACGGATCTGTAGTCCAGTGGTAACACGCTGGACTGTTAATCCAGGGATCGCAGGTTCGATCACCCGTCTGACCCTAATAAATTCAGTCTTTCAGATGGGACGTTAAACCGAGGTCTCTTGTTTCGGTGCTTTACACCGTGCACGTACAGGGCCTCCACGGGCTTTTTTTAAGGTGGAGCCACCTCTGTCGCCACTTTCAAAAAGTTGGAGCCACTTTGGAGCCATATAAGCTAAAATTGGAGCCAATATAAAATAAACTACAACAACAAACGAAAGGCTCAATTTCTTTGTTTTACAACATTCTTTATTGTGTTCTCATACATTCTTTATTCATACAAATAAAAATCTCTCATAAAGGTGTTAAAAGAGGATTCTTCTGGATTTCATGGACTTCCACTTAAAAAATGCTACCCCAAAGTCAAAGTCCTCAAGACCAGGGCCATCAATAGAAATTCTCATCAGGTTGTTAAATCTGAGTTTCTCAGGCAAGTTTTGATGAGATTTTGCCTGCTGAACCCCCTTTCACACTCAACAGTGGAAACAGGGCCACAAGTAAGATAAGATATGCGACCTGCTTGACTGATCCTTGTTGATTGCCGCTATTGTCCGATAATCCGAAGCCATAAATTAATCCGTGACAGATGTTTTTCCCGAGGCATTAAATTGTAACTTCAACCGTAATAGTCAATTGACTGGTACACTAATTACAGCATAGTACTACATTGATCATTATTGCGGAGAGCAAGCCCGTCTATAAGGCAAATAACCACTATGAGTTTCATTTAACAGGTGCGTGTCTAAAAATAGATGTGGAATTTCCGAATTTTTCAGAAAATTGACTTTACTACCGATTCAGTGCACTCTGTCTCTTACGAGAACATAGATTATCTTTATAGTCGAGCACGCTTAAATATAATTCATTGTGCTATAAAACCCAATGACACAAGTCCTTAATATAATAATAAAACGTGTTCACGGACAAGTTAATAACCTTGTGTGGCTTTCGAATCACAGACACAAAATGTCAATTTCAAGAAACGTTGTGATTTTTCACCGGGCACGTTGAGTTTCCTGCTGGGCAAGCAGAAATGATTGATAAACAATCAATATCCTCACCTTTGTTGGGATCACGGTAATTAAGAGATCATCACAAAAAACGTTTGCAAAACAGCAAACTAGCGTAATTAACAGCTGATCAAAATCAAAATGGCCGAATTTGTCGAGTGCTGTAAACATTCAGGTCGGTCTCTTTATCATCAAAATTGTGCCGTAATTGTTGATAATTTGTTGTATCCACGGCACACTTCAAATATACATGATGCCAGGTGTTTTCTTAACTAATTGATCGAGCATACTTACCCAATTATCTTCTCACATCGTGTCATTCATATCCCACTAACGAGCAATAAACAATCTTGACCATGTATTGATTGGGCTGGTTATCGACTTTTCTGTGCCCTGCGACTCGTGGTACGCGCGACTCGAGAACGAATTTTAGGGTCACTTAAATCATGGCGCCATACATATTAGCCACTTTCGAATATTTGGAGCCACTTTTGCCAAAATTGGCGCCAGTGGCGATAGACAGCGGAGGCCCTGACGTAAAAGAACCAGAGGAGACTCTGGAATGGGTCTCTCTCTGTCTGTATCATTGCACTATCCTCCAAAATCTAAAATGACTAATCTCTTCAGGAGGCGTCGCTCATATGGGTAACCGGTAGCGATGATAAATAAACGTGAAACACACACATGTATTCTTCCCAAGCCAACCTCTACTGTATGGTGTGGAGACTGTAGGGTGGACGAGTGTGCATATAGACGTGATGTATGGAGTGAAGAGTTTAGTTTATACAACTTTATTTTAGCTCGAATGCGAAACAAGAATTATATTAATCACTCTCGAGACCTCATTCCTTATGAGGGAGAGAGAAGAGGCAACGTGGAATTTAAATGCCTTGCCTAAGGGCACAATCGTAACGCTCCAGCGGGGCTCGAACTCCGGGCTTTTTGCACCTATCATGACTTCCAGAGTTTGGACCCCATGGAGGGGTGTGCAGTGAATGGATGCTTTGAACCCCATTGGAGTGTAGGGAATGAAGGAGTCTGAACCTCTATGTATGAGTGTGCATGGAGAGGTGAGTTTAAACCCCCCTTGTATGGTATGCATGGAGTGAAGAGTTTGAACCTGATGGATGAGTGAGCAGTATACAAGCACATTTCTCTCGGCTTTCTATTGATGTTCAATCCTGGTTTTAAATAACTATGTGCATGATAGAAAATAAATATGTTTAAGCCAATCCTGGTTTTCATTCGTAAATGGTACCCTGGGGTAAATCTCTTAACCCTTTCAACCCCACAGGCCTCTAAATAGGCTTATGAAAAGTGTAGATCCAGATGAGCCGGCTCGTGACGAGCCGTCTCATCAGGATCTGCACTTTTTTGCCAGTAATAATTATTACTATTTTTAGATAAAATTACCCATTTTGATAAATGAACTGGTCCAAAGGTAATTTTCTTATTAATTTATTGGTCTGAATGGTCTGAAAATATCAGACACCAGTCCATGTCAGTTACTTGGGGTTGAATGGGTTAATATCTTCATAATGCAGATGTTTTACACCTGACTTAGTTTAGATATAGATTATGCACATACTGTAAATAACAGTATGATCGTATAATGATTATATAATCACTTACATATCAACAACAGTGATCCACAGACGGATATGTAGTCCAGTGGTAACACGCTGGACTGGTAATTCAGGGATCGCAGGTTCGATCCCCCGTCTGACCCTAATAAAATTAACAGTCTTTCAGATGGGACGTTAACCGAGGCTCGTGTCGGGCTTACACGTGCACGTAAAAAACCAAGGTCTGGAATGGGTCTCTGTCTGTATCATGCACTATCCTCCAAAATCTAAAATAACTAATCTCTTCAGGAGGCGTCGCTCATATGGGCAACCGGTAGCGACGATAAATAAACGTAAACTAAAAAAAAAACAGTGATCTGAAGGCCATAATATTATTATGTATATAAGTATGTTTTCCAAATATGTCGTGATTGTGGAAGAATCCTGTATGTTAATGACATTAACTAACTGTACACAATACCACTATCCCTGAATAATGGCTCCTGGGTAAATGGTATACAGTCAAACCTGTGTTAGTGGTCACCTCCATTAAGCAGCCAGTTTACAGATTACCAAAAATGTTGTATTATTATACATTTTACCTCTATTAAGCAGCCACCTGTGCTAAGCAGCCACTTTCTGTGATTCCCTTGGCTGGCTGCTTAAGACAGGTTTGACTGTACAGTCAAAGAGGGGCTAATGGTCACCTATTAAACATCCAACCTGTATTACGCAGTCATTTAACAGACTTCCAGTATTGCAATTTGTTCCGCCTGTTTTATACAGACACCTGTGCTATTAGTAGCCTCATTTTGTTTTGTCATTACCTTGGCTGGCTGCTTAGTGCATGTTTGACTGTATGTTTATAATACTGATGTAGAGAGGTTTTACTGTACAACTTGCTGCTTAATACAGGTGACCACTAATACAGGTTTGACTGTATACTTATAATACTGATAGAGGTTTTATTGTACATCCGGTTCTTCCGGTACATAACAGTTGGTGTTCTTACAATATCACCAGCCAGACCAATGCCTCCAGGGTAAATGCTATAATTATGTTTATAATACTAATAGAGAGGTGTTACTGTACATCCAGTTGGTGTTCTTACAATATCACCAGCCATACCAATGCCTCCAGGGTAAATGCTATAATTATGTTTATAATACTGATAGAGAGGTGTTACTGTACATCCAGTTGGTGTTCTTACAATATCACCAGCCAGACCAATGCCTCCAGGGTAAATGCTATAATTATGTTTATAATGCTGATAGAGAGGTGTTACTGTACATGCAGCTGGTATGCTTACAATATGATCAGCCAGACCAATGCCTCCAGGATAAATGCTATAATTATGGTTTATAATGCTGATAGAGAGGTGTTACTGTACATCCAGTTGGTGTTCTTACAATATCCCCAGCCAGACCAATGCCTCCAGGGTAAATGCTATAATTATGTTTATAATGCTGATAGAGAGGTGTTACTGTACATGTGGTTGGTGTTCTTACCTTCTACTTGATCCTACTTCTTCTAAGGAATCATCGGTTAGCAAAGTAAACCTATCATAAACCATCATAAACATTTGTGTGTAGCTAATTATACCTTGAATACCTCACACACTGGAGAGACAACAAAACACATATATTTACAGGTAGTTTAACATGAACTATGCACTACAATCTTAAATCTTACAACAACATCTTAAATCTTGTAGACAATAATTATTGTGAAGTGTGAGATAGGTTAGTAGGTTAGGCAAGATTTATGAAGGAATCATTCTTAAATAGTATGGTTGCTATGGGTTACATGGAATAATTCAGAGTTGTTCAGGAGTTTGTTACAATACTTAGCTGTACAATTTCAAGCTGTAAGAATCCTATTTGGGCTGATAATTAATTTAATGTATGTCGTATTGGTAATGGCGTCAAGAAGTGCTTCTATGGGGAAAGGGTTAATGCATGTCATATTGGTAATGGCGTCAAGAAGCGCTTCCATGGGGGAAAGGGTTAATAAAACAGAAAGTGTGGTGTCAGTGCCTTGTTCTTTTCGAAGTATTTATTTTGGGTCAATACATGTATCTAGCACATCTATGAAGACATACTCCCTTAATTATTTGCTCAGGTGCTGGAGTAGTCTGTTTTTCAATACCAATGAAATAATAACATTTTTATACTGAGCTACATTACCCGATGAATTCCATAGCTATTTGGGTTGATTTTGTGTAAATTAACTCTTTGCATGCTAGTTGCAGATAAAATCACTTTTGAAAACAGTATAGAATCAGATCAGACAGAACATGCTGTCTGATCAGGCTCTAATGTTCTGTCTGATCAGGCTCTATGCTGTTTGCTATTCGGATAGTAGAGCTAAAACACTTGGCTGAATAGCAAACAACATAGATCCTGATCAGATGTCTGTAGCGCCGTGGCTGATCTGGATCTATGTTGTTTGCAAATGTGATTTTATTTAGTCAGCAGGCAAAGAGTTAAACATGATCAGATGATGATCTGAGTTTGTATACCTATATAATCGCAAAGGTACAAAGTGTATTAGCATATTGAGATTATAAACATAAATTCTGCCTTGAGGATTACTGTGGTGGTGATATACGACAGACTTGTGAATCCTGAAGGGCTCCTACTCCGTGAGAAATGGAGGACATTTGTTTGTTTCAGTGAATGATCAAATTATATTTCATCGAATAAACATTGAGTTATCGCCCCAAGTGATAATAATAGATTTCTTTGTTCAAGAGTGAAACATAATTCACCATTCAGATAAACCAACAGTTTTTCTTTATCACTGTTTTATGATAAAAACAATGCGTCAATGCGCTAAATGGCACTAGAACGTCGCTAACTGTTTGAGTGCGAAAACATTTGAGTTGTCCACATTTCAACATGTACCATAAAGCAGTTATAGTTAAAATGTATTCTTCCACTGCTTTCAATAAGTGGAATAACCACATTTTACGTCACTGATATATTTCTATATTTCATAGAAAAGCATAAAATGAAAGTATGCAATTAATTCTTCACCCCCCATCAACCTCCTGTTTGTTACTTTATACACATTTATTTTGATTGCAAAACATATTCTTTTTACTTGTTAATATTCAACTGTATATCTTTTGAATGCATAAATACTCTTCCTGTTGTAACACAAAGCAACAATGAAATATCAGATATAATCAATATAATACAGCTATCAAGCTACTTACCTGATTCTAAACTCAGAAAGCAATTAATTGAAGCTGTTGATTTCCCAAGTGACAAATTAAACTGGCATAATTTCATAAGCCTGTAGGTGGTAGTGATTTTAAGTACTGAACAGGTCTAGATCAATTGATTGGCTGAAGCAAGGTATTTTGTTACACAATCCCCGACACATCCAATGTACGAGGGTACAATCCCATACACATACCAGGGTACAATCCCTGACACATACAAGGGTACAATCCCATACACATACGATGGTACAATCCCAGACACACACAAGGGTACAATCCCAGACACATATACAAGGGTACAATCCCAGACACATACGAGGGTACAATCCCATACACACACGAGGGTACAATCCCAGACACATACAAGGGTACAATCCCAGACACATACGAGGGTACAATCCCAGACACATACAAGGGTACAATCCCAACACATACGAGGGTACAATCCCATACACAACGAGGGTACAATCCCAGACACATACGAGGGTACAATCCCGACACAACGAGGGTACAATCCCAGACACATAAGGGTACAATCCCAGACACATACGAGGGTACAATCCCATACACATACAAGGGTACAATCCTGACACATACAAGGGTACAATCCCTGACACATACAAGGGTACAATCCTACACATACAGGGTACAATCCCTGACACATACAAGGGTACAATCCCAGACACATACGAGGGTACAATCCCAGACACATACAAGGGTACAATCCCAGACACATACAAGGGTACAATCCCGACACATACGAGGGTACAATCCCATACACATACGAGGTACAATCCCAGACACATACAAGGGTACAATCCCGACACATACAAGGGTACAATCCCTGACACATACGAGGGTACAATCCCTGACACATACAAGGGTACAATCCCTGACACATACGAGGGTACAATCCCAGACACATACCAGGGTACAATCCCTGACACATACGAGGGTACAATCCCATACACATACAGGGTACAATCCCAGACACATACGAGGGTACAATCCCATACACATACGAGGGTACAATCCCATACACATACGAGGGTACAATCCCTGACACATACGAGGGTACAATCCCAGACACACAAGGGTACAATCCCAGACACACACAAGGGTACAATCCCAGACACACATACAGGGTACAATCCCATACACATACGAGGGTACAATCCCATACACATACAAGGGTACAATCCCAGACACATACAAGGGTACAATCCCATACACATACAAGGGTACAATCCCAGACACGCACAAGGGTACAATCCCAGACACACACAAGGGTACAATCCCATACACATACCAGGGTACAATCCCTGACACATACAAGGGTACAATCCCTGACACATACGAGGGTACAATCCCATACACATACCAGGGTACAATCCCTGACACATACAAGGGTACAATCCCATACACATACGAGGGTACAATCCCAGACACATACGAGGGTACAATCCCGACACACACAAGGGTACAATCCCAGACACACACAAGGGTACAACCATACACACACGAGGGTACAATCCCAGACACATACGAGGGTACAATCCCAGACACACACGAGGGTACAATCCCAGACACATACGAGGGTACAATCCCAGACACATACGAGGGTACAATCCCAGACACATATATGAGGGTACAATCCCAGGCATAGAGTACAATCCCTGACGCACACGATGGTACAATCCCAGACACACACGAGGGTACAATCCCTGACACACACAAGGGTACAATCCCAGACACATACGAGGATACAATCCCTGACACATACGAGGGTACAATCCCATATACATACGAGGGTACAATCCCATATACATACGAGGGTACAATCCCATACACATACGAGGGTACAATCCCATACACATATACAATGGTACAATCCCAGACACACACAAGGGTAGAATCCCAGACACATACGAGGGTACAATCCCATATACATACGAGGGTACAATCCCATATACATACGATGGTACAATCCCATACACATATACAATGGTACAATCCTATACACATACGAGGGTACAATCCCAGACACATATACAAGGGTACAATCCCATACACATACGAGGGTACAATCCCATACACACACGAGGGTACAATCCCATACACATACCAGGGTACAATCCCATACACATACGAGGGTACAATCCCAGACACACACAAGGGTACAATCCCAGACACATACGAGGGTACAATCCCAGACACATACAAGGGTACAATCCCAGACACACACGAGGGTACAATCCCAGACACATATAAAGGATACAATCCCAGACACACACGAGGGTACAATCCCAGACACATATATGAGGGTACAATCCTAGGCATAGAGTACAATCCCTGACGCACACGATGGTACAATCCCAGACACACACAAGGGTACAATCCCAGACACACACAAGGGTACAATCCCAGACACATATATGAGGGTACAATCCTAGGCATAGAGTACAATCCCTGACGCACACGATGGTACAATCCCAGACACACACGAGGGTACAATCCCAGACACATATATGAGGGTACAATCCTAGGCATAGAGTACAATCCCTAACGCATGGTACAATCCCAGACATTACACAGTAATGTGGTAGTGACATCATATAATTCTAGTTGTATTAGCTAATAAATACTAGAGGTAATGGTTGCAAGTACATGTGTTATCTCAAAGATTACATACATCTACACATTTAGCAGTTAATAATTAGCCTTTCTCTGAAACCATCTGAGTATTTCAAATGTCTATGTACCTGATTTTAGAGTTACTATGATGAGATGCAGAGATCTCCCAAGCTTCAGTTGTGTAACGACTATGCCCAGCAGTTGAAGCAGTGCCAACCAGTCCTGAATGAGGAGGTGGACATCTTTCTGAAAGAGGTCAACACACAGTGGCACACCATACTTGGCATTGTAAAGCCTACCAACCTAAACCAGGACCCTGAGTCTATGATCAAAGGTATGTCACCCACCGACCAAGCTAATCTAGGGCCCTCAGTCTATGATCAAAGATATGTCACACTACCTAGCTAATCTAGGGCCGTCAGTCTATGATCAAAGATATGTCACACTACCTAGCTAATCTAGGGCCCTCAGTCTATGATCAAAGATATGCCACACATACTAAGCTAATCTAGGGCCCTCAGTCTATGATCAAAGATATGTCACACTACCTAGCTAATCTAGGGCCCTCAGTCTATGATCAAAGATATGTCACACTACCTAGCTAATCTAGGGCCCTCAGTCTATGATCAAAGATATGTCACACTACCTAGCTTATCTAGGGCCCTCAGTCTATGATCAAAGATATGTCACACTACCTAGCTTATCTAGAGCCCTCAGTCTATGATCAAAGATATGTTGCACATACCAACCAAATGTATGCCACAGCTAGCAGCTTAACCATGACCCTCAGTTCATGATCAAAGACAAAGCTATGTCACTACCAACCTAAACCAGGGTCCCCGGCCCATGATCAAGGGTATGTACCATGACCCTCGGTCCATGATCATAGACAAAGCTATGTCACTACCAACGTAAACCATGGCCCCCGGCCCATGATCAAGGGTATGTACCATGACCCTCAGTCCATGATCAAAGACAAAGCTATGTCACTACCAACGTAAACCATGGCCCCCGGCCCATGATCAAGGGTATGTACCATGACCCTCGGTCCATGATCATAGACAAAGCTATGTCACTACCAACGTAAACCATGGCCCCCGGCCCATGATCAAGGGTATGTACCATGACCCTCGGTCCATGATCAAAGACAAAGCTATGTCACTACCAACGTAAACCATGGCCCTGGCCCATGATCAAGGGTATGTACCATGACCCTCAGTCCATGATCAAAGACAAAGCTATGTCACTACCAACGTAAACCATGGCCCCCGGCCCATGATCAAGGGTATGTACCATGACCCTCGGTCCATGATCAAAGACAAAGCTATGTCACTACCAACGTAAACCATGGCCCCCGGCCCATGATCAAGAGTATGTACCATGACCCTCAGTCCATGATCAAAGACAAAGCTATGTCACTACCAACGTAAACCATGGCCCCCAGCCCATGATCAAGGGTATGTACCATGACCCTCGGTCCATGATCAAAGACAAAGCTATGTCACTACCAACGTAAACCATGGCCCCCGGCCCATGATCAAGGGTATGTACCATGACCCTCGGTCCATGATCAAAGACAAAGCTATGTCACTACCAACGTAAACCATGGCCCCCGGCCCATGATCTAGGGTATGTACCATGACCCTCGGTCCATGATCATAGACAAAGCTATGTCACTACCAACGTAAACCAGGGTCCCCGGCTCATGATCAAGGGTATGTACCATGACCATCAGTCCATATTCAAAGGCACGTCACACCTAATAACCTAAATGAGGACCCTAGGTCAAAGTTTGTCACACAGTCAGTATACACGGTTTGGGGGAGGTCTTTAAATTGCTTTTGGATCCAAAGGTGTTGTTTTGAAACCATGGTTGTAAATTTTCCTCCAGATTTTCCCCTATTTTCCTTTCTATAATAACTGACCACTAAGCTAAACTCATCATTCATCCTGCATCCTGAATTATGACACTTGACTTCCCAGTCTGGAAGTGCTTGAAGTTGAAGTATCTATTGTGATGTTTCGTGCCTGACTTCAGATTGATTACTTACCTGTATCAGGGATGGTTAGAATGGAATCCAGCTTCTGCTTCCTTAACCCTTTCAACCCCACAGGCCTCTAAATAGGCTTATGAAAAGTGTAGATCCAGATGAGCCGGCTCGTGACGAGCCGTCTCATCAGGATCTGCACTTTTTTGCCAGTAATAAATATTACTATTTTTAGATAAAATTACCCATTTTGATAAATGAACTGGTCCAAAGGTAATTTTCTTATTAATTTATTGGTTTGAAAATATCATGGACCAGTCCATGTCAGTTACTTGGGGTTGAATGGGTTAATTACCAGCATGTAATTGAGTATATTTATACCATGCGTGAGGAAACTATAAATTAACAGGTCATCGATTTTAGTTGGAAAAGACGAACAAAATATCTCTCCATTTAAGTTCGTTTATACAAATTTATTTTAGCTCGATTGCGAAATGTGTTCCTACAACACTAGTTTTAATCGCTCTTGAGACCTCATTCCTGATGGAATCCATCACCATGAGGGAGAGAGAAGAGGCAATGTGGAATTTTAGTGCCTTGCCTAAGGGCGCAATCGTAACGTCTACTGCTGAGTGCGAACCTTTCTGGGCCTTTCAAACCTGAAGCAAACATGCTATCCACAAACAATTTCATTTAAGTTATCAGTTTAGGTGTGAAAAAGATGATACAGTCTACATCCGCTATGTCAAAGTCGATTATGTCGAATTCTCCAGTTATCTCGAAGTCGGATCATAGTCCTGTTTCAGACACTATAATTTTATATATAACTGGCTCTGTTTATATCGAATTTCGTTAAGTCAAATTTTGGTTATGTCGAAGTATTTTGTTTGGTCTGATGGAATTCGACATAATGGATGTAGACTGTAGTAATTGTGTTGGCAGAGCCATAGCCAAACACAGCACCCAATGCCCCATTTGTTTGTCCATAGTCTAGGGATGTACCAGATTTATCCAAATCTAGCATGCGGCCAGATTTACTCAAAATCATGCCGGGGAATGTTGAATTCACTGATAATTATCTGTATGTCTTGATATACATCCTGTAATGTGAGAATACAATGTTAACCCTTTCCCCGCACCTCTTGACGCCATTACCAATACGACATACATTGACAATGTAGTAGCCAAACCAATGTTCGTAATAAAGGCCAGAATCTCATGTGGCCTAGTAATATCTATGGAGGTGGGATAGATATGGCGACTACCAATCCACTGCATGATAGCTAAATGGCTGTCGTTTGTATGGAGATATAATAATATATTAACCTAAATCTCTATGTAGTCCCAGTAATATCTATGGAGGTGGGATAGATATGGCGACTACCAATCCACTGCATGATAGCTAAATGGCTGTCGTTTGTATGGAGATATAATAATATATTAACCTAAATCTCTATGTAGTCCCAGTAATATCTATGGAGGTGGGATAGATATGGCGACTACTTATCCACTGCATGATAGCTAAATGGCTGTTGTTTGTATGGAGATATAATAGTATATAAACCTAAATCTCTATGAAGGAAAGGGTTAAAGCTGCCAAGGTGCCGACACTTGACTCATTCCATTATCTAACAATATATTTTCCATCAAATATCTGTTTGTTATGATTGTTTGCAAGGGCTTTCTTGATATATATGTTTTACTGTACATGTTATTATGTGATTGTATAGCCCGCGTGCATTGTAGAGGTGACGCAAGCAGGACATGGCCTTTAAGACTTTAACCCTTAACTACACTTGGCTATGATTGAACTTCAAATTACTGGGAGTGGGAGGGGGTCCTATTAGTCAGTTACTGCCCCTGAATACTCCTAGAAGTAGATGTGTCACTTGGAGTATTCAAGGGGGAATGTAACTGACTAATGACTCTCATTCAGGCATCAAATTGAATCAATTATATTTGATGAGAAAAAAATGAGATTGGGAAATGTGTATAAGATGGAAACCAGCCCCGATTTGCATGCTGTTGGGGGAAAATAAAACAACAAAAATCCAGTGAAATCAAGTCAACGTCTATATCTTTCATATAACTTTAATGTCTATGCCGCACCGTATAGCTAACAAGGTGTTATTTACTGTACAGATCTGGAGGCTGACTTGGAGTGTCTGAAGAAATGGTTGGACGGTATTGAGGAGCACCTGAGGACCCAGATGTCAAACTCGTGGCAGTACGAGGAGCTTGATGGAGTCCTCAAGGAACACAAGGTATGTGACTCTGTCGTTATGGTTATAGATTGGCTGGATAATACTACCTATTGGTAGGTAGAGGAAGGGAAAGGCTGCCTCGTGGTACCTCCCATCAATCAAGGTGTGGAGCTATTCCTAGGACTTGTGATTATTCAGACAGAATATATAAGTCATAGCAACAAGGTTACTCAGTGCAAGTATAAGCGATCACAACATGGTAGATTAAAAACCAATACATATTCTTGCACTACATAATCAGTTGGTTCCTGTACCATATCACCTGCTGGTTCCTGCATTTTATTATCTGCTGGTTCCCACACTACATAACCAGCTTGTTGATGTACCATATTACCTTCTGGATCATGTATTATATTGTCTGCTGGTTTCTGTACAACATCAACATTTACTTCATGTACTTGCACCTCACTGGTTCCCATACCCCATCACCTCACTGGTTCCCATACCCCATCACCTCACTGGTTCCCATACCCCATCACCTCACTGGTTCCCATACACATCACCACTGGTTCCCCCCATACCCCATCACCACTGGTTCCCATACACATCACCACTGGTTCCCCCCATACCCCACCACCACTGGTTCCCATACACATCACCACTGGTTCCCCCCATACCCCATCACCACTGGTTCCCATACTTGGTTTTTGTTTTTGGTTTTTGGTTTTTGGTTTTTGTTTTTTGGTTTTGGTTTACATCACCACTGGTTCCCATACCCCATCACCACTGGTTCCCATACCCCATCACCACTGGTTCCCATACCACATCACCACTGGTTCCCCCCATACCCCATGACCTCACTGGTTCCCATACCACATCACCACTGGTTCCCATACCCCATCACCTCACTGGTTCCCATACCCCATCACCACTGGTTCCCATACCCCATCACCACTGGTTCCCATACCCCATCACCACTGGTTCCCTCACTCATGGTTCCCATACCACATCACCACTGCTTCCCATACCCCATCACCTCACTGGTTCCCATACCCCATCACCACTGGTTCCCATACCCCATCACCTCACTGGTTCCCCCCATACCCCATCACCACTGGTTCCCATACACATCACCACTGGTTCCCCCCATACCCCATCACCACTGGTTCCCATACCACATCACCACTGGTTCCCCATACCACATCACCACTGGTTCCCATACCACATCACCACTGGTTCCCCCCCATACCACATCACCACTGGTTCCCATACCCCATCACCACTGGTTCCCATACACATCACCACTGGTTCCCCCCATACCCCATCACCACTGGTTCCCATACCCCATCACCACTGGTTCCCCCACCCCATCACCACTGGTTCCCATACACATCACCACTGGTTCCCATACCCCATCACCACTGGTTCCCATACACATCACCACTGGTTCCCCCATACCATACTACTGGTTCCCATACACATCACCACTGGTTCCCCCATACACATCACCACTGGTTCCCATACCCATCACCACTGGTTCCCATACCACACCACCACTGGTTCCCCCCATACCCCATGACCTCACTGGTTCCCATACCACATCACCACTGGTTCCCATACCCCATCACCTCACTGGTTCCCATACCCCATCACCACTGGTTCCCATACCTCATCACCACTCCCATACCCCATCACCACTGGTTCCCATACCACATCACCACTGGTTCCCATACCACATCACCACTGCTTCCCATACCCCATCACCTCACTGGTTCCCATACCCATCACCACTGCTTCCCATACCCCATCACCACTGGTTCCCATACCACATCACCACTAGTTCCCATACCCCATCACCACTGGTTCCCCTATACCACATCACCACTGGTTCCCATACCACATCACCACTGGTTCCCATACACATCACCACTGGTTCCCATACCCCATCACCACTGGTTCCCATACCCCATCACCACTGGTTCCCATACACATCACCACTGGTTCCCATACCCCCCCATACCACATCACCTCACTGGTTCCCATACCACATCACCACTGGTTCCCATACCACACCTCACTGGTTCCCATACACATCACCACTGGTTCCCATACCACATCACCTGGTTCCCATACCCCATCACCACTGGTTCCCATACCCCATCACCACTGGTTCCCATACCCATCACCACTGGTTCCCATACCCATCACCACTGGTTCCCTATCCCATCACCACTGGTTCCCCCATACCACATCACCACTGGTTCCCATACCCCATCACCTCACTGGTTCCCCCCCATACCACATCACCTCTATGGTTCCCATACCACATCACCACTGGTTCCCATACCCCATCACCACTGGTTCCCATACCCCATCACCACTGGTTCCCATACCCCATCACCACTGGTTCCCCCACCCATCACCACTGGTTCCCCCACCATCACCACTGGTTCCCCCATACCACATCACTTCACTGGTTCACATCACCACTGGTTCCCATACACATCACCACTGGTTCCCCCCATACCCCATGACCTCACTGGTTCCCATACACATCACCACTGGTTCCCATACCACATCACCTCACTGGTTCCCATACACATCACCACTGGTTCCCATGCCACATCACCTCACTGGTTCCCATACCACATCACCACTGGTTCCCATACCCCATCACCACTGGTTCCCATACCACATCACCACTGGTTCCCATACCACATCACCACTGGTTCCCATACCCCATCACCACTGGTTCCCATACCCCATCACCACTGGTTCCCATACCACATCACCACTGGTTCCCATACCCCATCACCACTGGTTCCCATACCCCATCACCACTGGTTCCCATACACATCACCACTGGTTCCCATACCCCCATCACCACTGGTTCCCATACCACATCACCTCACTGGTTCCCATACCACATCACCACTGGTTCCCATACCACATCACCTCACTGGTTCCCATACCACATCACCACTGGTTCCCATACCCCATCACCTCACTGGTTCCCCCCATACCACATCACCTCACTGGTTCCCATACCACATCACCACTGGTTCCCATACCCCATCACCACTGGTTCCCATACCACATCACCTCACTGGTTCCCATACCACATCACCACCGGTTCCCATACCCCATCACCTCACTGGTTCCCCCATACCACATCACCTCACTGGTTCCCATACCCCATCACCTCACTGGTTCCCATACCCCATCACCTCACTGGTTCCCCCCCATACCACATCACCTCTATGGTTCCCATACCACATCACCACTGGTTCCCATACCCCATCACCTCACTGGTTCCCCCCATACCACATCACCTCACTTGTTCCCTCACCACATCACCAGCTGGTTCCCACACATCACCAACTGGTTCCCATACCCCACCACCAGCTGGATCTTGGTTACATCTAAATTGTGTAAGTAAGGAAATTATTTTGGGCAAGCCATTCATGCTATTTTTTATATGTAATTTTGATCGACTTGTGAAATGCGGAATACAAGAAGACATGTGAAATGACTGAGTGAGATGATGCGTCATCCTTCATGTTTCTACATGTTTCACAAACTCTTAGCTTTAGGTATTAAATCACCTAACGCGGTGTCATAATATTGTATAATATCATGAATACATTATATATATGTTTAGGTTGATATGTTGCCAGCCATTCATGGGATCTATGTCTCTTCACAAGACTGCAGCGAGTTATGCGAGTTATGCGTGCAGCTTTCAATAAATAATTTTAAATGATAACCACCGACTGTGAAATACCCATTTGTGTAAATTATACTTGATGATTTCCATTGGGAGCTCTTCAGCCGTGAAAGAAAAAATGACTAGCTTTGATTAATCAATTGAAAAAAATCAATTGCTTCGGATTTAGTGAAGCTACTGTTAAAGGGAGGTAACTCAAACAGTTTTCTGTTGTATACTGCTGTTTGAGTTGCTCAGTATTAAAGTTTGCTGACATATAAGGGAAGTTAATCTGTCTTTACTATATAATGATGTTGTTGAGTTATCTCCCATGCTTAATAAATTTCATAAATTAATAATGAATGTGTCATTGTTGTCCTTAAAGCAGCATTACATCTTAATAAAGGATGTTTTGGGTAAAATATAAACACTAATGTGTGTGTGTTTACAAAAATCGAAATAGTCGCTCAGAAACGATAACATTCCGATAAATTTAAACCGTCGTATACGCGAATTTGTTTATCAACACACGAAATGTAAACACGCACAGCGAGCATGCGTGAAACAACAGGGGATGTAGAAAACAACGTATATATGTTGAACATGAAAGACTATCTATCTATCTTCCTCTAATGTCGAACCTCGCGGGGATGTAGAAATGTCCCAACAGAGGTATGAATCAACATATCAAGTAATTTAATTAAACAAGACAACGTGGGACAAATGGGGACGATGCATTCCGAATGCAAACAAGTGCGGACGATGCGTTCAGGTTGTAAACAAGTGCGTGACCGATCGACTCGGAACGTCCTACTTTCGGTTTCGAGTTTGTTTTATCGCAAAAAAACACTGTTTACCAAATGAACATAAGCATACAAAGTATAATGTTAGAATGTGTAGCAGCATTGCTACCCATACGTATTTTTCAAATATCTTTTATTTCATACGATGTAATGCTGCTTTAATGGCTCTATAGTAGATTGACCATCTGTTGCAATAAAATTCTCAGTGAAAAGCAAGATTCAACTTATAACACACGCAGTTCCATTTCTCTGCATGAATATAAACAAAGTCGTGATAGCGCAGTGGATGTGCGTTCGCTTCAAGTGCGAAAGGTCCGAGTTCGAGCCCCGCTGGAGCCGTTATGATTGTGCCCTTAGGCAAGGCATTTAAATTCCACTTTGCCCTTCTCTCTCCCTCGTGGCGATGTATTGAGGTCTCGAGAGTGATTAATATAAGTTGAAATAACTTGTTTCGCAATCGAGCTAAAATAAATTTGTATAAACTAATATAAACACAAACAAAGTTATGAAAACACAATGAAAGTTTTTTCCATGTGTCAACATTGTCTTGTAAATGCAATGTGTAAAAGGATGTATACTCATTCATACGCTGGAGCATAATTACAAAAAGTCTTCTTAAAATGACCACTAATGCCACAGATGCACCACATGCATGCAAACAGACTCTACAGTAATACATATTTCAGTTTCTATGTTACAACGACCCGGAAATAATTCCCTATTTGGGGTCGTACATAATGTCTCATCAGGGGACATTTTGTTTTATTCCTTTGTCTGTTCACTTTTACCATATCCACGCTTCATCTCCATAACCTAATGTTGGATTTTCACCAAACTTTGCAGGAAGCATCAGTATACTGTATAGTTTTGCGTGTTGTAATCCTGTTACACTTTGTTGATATTTAGCAGATTTAGGCTGTCTGATTAGCGCAGTGGTTAGCGCGCTGCGCTCGCTTCTCAGCAATGCATCCTGGGTTCGATCCTCGGACCGGGAAGTATGTGAGATGGTACGATGGCCGCCAGATCGGACAGATGGGTATTCTCCGGGTACTCCGGTTTCCTCTCACACGAATGACCACATTTACGCTTTCATCCGCGCCAACGAGAGTGATTAATATAAGTTGTTAAAACATGATTCGCAATGTTTGTAAAATAAATAAAGTTGAAACTAATAAAATAAATATCATTATGCTTAATTTAGAGTGAACATTATTTGCAGAGCCTATTTTTGAAACACAAATACACAGGTTATTGCTTTGTCACCGGTAATCGGTATACCAGGATATGTGGTAATCAGTATACCCAGGATATGTGATAATCGGTATACCAGGATATGTGGTAATCGGTATACCCAGAATATGTGATAATCGGTATACCAGGATATGTGGTAATCAGTATACCCAGGATATGTGATAATCGGTATACCCAGGATATGTGGTAATCGGTATACCCAGAATATGTGATAATCGGTATACCCAGGATATGTGGTAATCGGTATACCCAGGATATGACTGAGGTAATTGGTATACCCAGGATATGTGGTAATCGGTATACCCAGGATATGACTGAGGTAATTGGTATACCCAGGATATATTATGGCTGTAAAATAAATAAAAGTTTAAAGATTTTTTTAAGCAAATTTATGGCCCTTTGAACATTTTGACAATACATAATTTGATAATGTCTCCTACCTGGTGAGAAATTTTGTGTTTGCCTTTGCCGTCTTATCTGTTTGCCTTTGCCGTCTTATCTGTTTGCCTGTCCACTTTTCATCTCCTAAACCTCTTCCTGGATTTTCACCATTATTAGCAATATGTCTAGTTGTGCCTATTGTAACAATGTTAAATGGTTGGATTGAATTGTTTGCGGATTTATGGCACTTTGACCAAAAAAACCTGTACGCACCTCATCTCCAAAAACCCTTGCGCTTGATTTATATCAAGCTTGGCTGGAAACAGGTAAAAAGAAAAAAATGTTAATAGAAACGAAAGTGGTCCGTATTGTTTAAAATGACACCAGACATTGGTCATAAAACATACTTCAAATCCCATTCAAAACTTGATAAAATAAACAATTAACGAATTCAGAACTCAACAAACTCACAATTTGATAAACTTACAAGTCCAAAAAACTCACAACCCAACAAGCTCACAATTCATCAAATTTAGCAAACTCAAAACTCAAATATCTCATAACTCTACAAACTCACAACTCAACAATCTCACAACTCTACAAACTCACAAGTCAACAAACTCACAACTCAACAAACTCACAACTCAACAAACTCACAACTCAACAAACTCACAACTCTACAATCTCACAAGTCAACAATCTCACAACTCTACAATCTCACAAGTCAACAATCTCACAACTCTACAATCTCACAAGTCAACAATCTCACAACTCAACAAACTCACAACTCTACAAACTCACAACTCAACAAACTCACAACTTAACAAGCTCACAACTCCATAAGCTCACAACTCAACAAACTCACAACTCTACAAACCCACAACTCTACAAACTCACAACTCAACAAACTCACAACTCTACAAACTCACACGTCAACAAGCTCACAAGTCAACAAGCTCACAACTCTACAAACTCACACGTCAACAAGCTCACAAATCAACAAGCTCACAATTCTACAAACTCACACGTCAACAAGCTCACAACTCAACAATCTCACAACTCAAATAAGCAGCTCAACAAACAACTCAACAAACTCACAACTCGATAAACTGATAAACCCGCATCTCGGTGAAATTAATCGACTCAACGACAGCTGTATGTTTACAATGCAAGAAATTAATTTCATCTCGCTAAGTCCTAGGAGGAATAGTTAATTATTATGCTAATTAAAAAAATAAAAACAGAAGTTTATGAATACAGTGACATATGTTGCATAATCAATATTTTGCTTCGCGTTGTCATGGCAACGGAGTGTTTTTGCAAACACCTGGAACTCTCCTGAGATGTTTTCTTAAATCAATACCCCTGTGAAGTTTATTAATTTAATTATTTGCACCAGTTCACTTTAACAAGACAATGGTGTTGAAATATTGACTCATTTGTGACGTGTCATTTGCCGGAACTTTCCGTTTCTGTCCTATAAGGCTCATCTGTTTCCAACGATCATGTGATGCTAATTAGCCAATGGTGTCCAGGTAATTGGCTTCCTGTTTGAATTCTAAGGTTTACTGTGATTTTATGAGCACACCTGAGGTGAACAAAAAACTGTTCTTAATGTCACGTGTAGAACTATCATGTGACACAATTCAGAATATTTCTCTGTTGGTGATAGCTGCAAAGAAGACTTTAATGAAAGCCCTTTTTCTAATTTTTCAATCAGATATAATTATGACAATGACATAGCCACTGTACATGAGTGTGCATAATTCAACAATGAATATCTTTGTCAATTATAATAACACTAACTTGAGAAATAATTTACAGGTATAACATCCCCAAACAATTTGCATCGGGTCTTCATGTTCTTACGAAGCGAAACATTAATTCTACAGAAGGACATTAGTGACTGAATTTATTGAATGCCCCTCTCAATGATTGAATTTATTGAATGCCCCTTTCAATGATTGAATTTATTGAATGCCCCTTTCAATGATTGAATTTATTGAATGCCCCTCTCAATGATTGAATTTATTGAATGCCCCCCTCTCAATGATTGAATTTATTGAATGCCCCTCTCAATGATTGAATTTATTGAATGCCCCTCTCAATGATTGAATTTATTGAATGCCCCTCTCAATGATTGAATTTATTGAATGCCCCTCTCAATGATTGAATTTATTGAATGCCCCTCTCAATGATTGAATTTATTGAATGCCCCTCTCAATGCCCCTCTCAATGATTGAATTTATTGAAAGCCCCTCTCAATGATTGAATTTATTGAATGCCCCTCTCAAAGATTGAATTATTGAATGCCCCTCTCAATGATTGAATTTATTGAATGCCCCTCTCAATGATTGAATTTATTGAATGCCCCTCTCAATGATTGAATTTATTGAATGCCCCGCTCAATGATTGAATTTATTGAATGCCCCGCTCAATGATTTGAGTCATTCTCTGTCAATTATTTTCAATCTGTGAAGAGAATCGGTTAATAGATAAAAAAAATAATTATGTGGTGTTTCTCTGAATCTATTATTCAGAATTTGATCAAACTTGATCTGAAGCAATCTGATATCAATTTACAGAAAGCGCTTGTGTATTAACCAGGGCTTCTAAAATTTCAAAACCAAATCATTCCAGTCTGAAATCGGACCCCCCCCCATGTCATTCTGATATTTGTGTTTTTAAAACGAGGCTTTTATTGTAAAAATTTTGATATTTGAACAGTGAATTGCTTGTTATTCATTAAAATCGAAAATCGCCGCATACTATGCGGCCAGGTGTACTACGGCGTAAGACGAGGGCCGAGTTAGACTTGTATAGGGTATTGGTTGAAACAAAACACGGAAATCTCACCTGTCATAATCGCAAATATAATGCATTGTGCAATTTCAATATTGAATTGAAGGGCGCTGTGCAATAAATGCTATTAACTTTAAGTAAGGTGAGAGGCCCAGTGTGCTTCTCTTGTCTCCAATAATATGTTCACCTTTGTTTGTTCTTCAGGATTTGTTCATGCAAATTGTTTGATATATTTTGCTGCATATTACACGGGTCTCTCTAATTCATAGGGTGGACTGTTTTAGGGAGGCAGTGTCATTTACTTGTAGAAACTGACACGTGGGGTCTGGACAAATGTTGCACAGCATCATGTGGGCGGTTCTGGCCCCATATTATATCTTAATTTATTTGTTTTATGGACATTATATGATACACCATAGGCTTGACACTATACACACACAAAATGTAGGTGCTATCCAAGCATGTTTAAAAATGATACCCGGTCACTATCAAAGCCATGCACTGAAAGAGAACAATGTCAGAAATGTAACAAAACCGCATGTAACACATTTCAACAGCTGTATCTACACCTCCTTATAAAGCCAGTTTTCATTCTTCACAGCACTCATTTATCTATCAAACGATGGTAGTCTAGCCGGCTACCTCGCCTGTTTACATGGAAACAAATCAAATTAAAATTCTGTGATTAGTCCAAGATGGCCAGGTTTGAGTAGAATGGCTACCGGCACAGTTTTGCATATCAATTTGGCTGTACCGAGCCGGGAAGAAAATTACCTGTTCTAGCATAACATAACATATTCACCAACAGAAGTTAATGTGGAACTATGCCTCTTGTGTTCTTTGTATATGCAACAACCAGTGCCGTAGCCAGAATCTGAAAATAACCGAGGCGACTCCCCCCCCATTTAATTTTGTGTATGCTTGTCTACATTCTAAATACAGTTTTATCAGTTTTCCTATATACCTGTCGTTACTTGCCAAATTCTAACCGAGGCGAGTGCCTCATTTTCCTCCGTGTGGCTACGGGCCTGGCAACAAAATATCAATTGAGTAGTTATTTTTAAATATTTTGAGTACCGGTAAATGATGATCCGGTGCATGCGCATATAAGTTTAGTCGCTAGAGCAGCAAATGTCTTCCCGGCTCAAGGTCAAGGTCACACTTGGCTGCTACGGGTCAGAAACTGGCACAATATCGTGTGTCCACTCCATATCTTTGAAACCAATAGCTTATTTTGAATTAGCTTTGCGCTCAATGTTCTACTGAGTTGACATGTCGGATGCAACACCCAGGTCAAACTCACAAGAGTCCGGTCAGGTCAAACTCACAATTTTGTGTCTGGTCAGGTCAAACTCACAATTTTGAGTCCGGTCAGGTCAAGGTCACAAGTTTGAGTCTGGTCAGGTTACAATTTTGAGTCCGATCAGGTCAAGGTCACAATTTTGAGTCCGGTCAGGTCAAGGTCACAATTTTGAGTCTGGTTAGGTCAAGGTCACAATTTTGAGTCTGGTTAGGTCAAGGTCATAATTTTGAGTCCAGTACATTCATTTGAAATTTGTCATCCGGTGTGGAAATAAACTCACAACAGGGTTTGTGCAAACATCTTGTATATATTTTGTCATACCGTTAGTGAGTATAATTATACAATGTAATGTTTATTGTTCATATATTTGTTGTATGCTTTGTTACTCTCTGTGATTACTATTTTAGCATTTATATATGCCATTAATACATAAATCAATAGCATCTTGTCGAGATTGTGGGGTTTCATAAGACAGCTCAGGGTTTCATAAGACAGCTCGCTTGTAGGGATGGATGACTTGATACCATTGACCTTATGTGTGTCAGCTTTCTGACAAAAGTTGAATGATTAGATTTGGAGAACATTTTTTTTACCATTTTTCCACATAGAGATTTAGGCTAATTTACATCTGCATGCATACAGCAGTCATTTAGCTATCCATCAGTGGATAAAAACAGTCAGCATATCTACCCCACCTCCATAGCTATTATTGGAAGTACTTGAGCTTATTCTGAATGTTGGTTTTGGTTACTGCATTGTCAATGTATGGGCTATCTATCCCCAGTGACCCCTAATATCTGCGAATAATCGGGGCTCATTTTAGAGGGCGACATGGGTGAAGTAGTCGGTCGCCCTTTGGACGCTGCGGACACCATTTCTCCCTAAAATATAAATTTACAATTTTCAGACAAAATATTGTCCAATAAAATACAATGGCCATTGTAAAGTACTGCTTTTTTTAAATATTGTATTTAATGGTCATATCATGTATATGTTGAAAATTATTAAATAATACCATTAAATGACGTAATCTCACGCTTTCTCATTTCTCCAAAAATTTGGGTTCTAGTTTGAGCCCTTATGCTAATTAGCGATGATATCAAAATAAATCCAAATGAACCGCACATGCTCATTTTGTGCTTACTATTGACTATTTCCGTCAGATTTCCACAACTGTCCATAGCAAAAAACATGCTGAAATGTCATTTCTACTGTACACCAGTATTTATTCAAAAAATGCTTAGGTGAATTTGTTGTTAAGTATCATCTGCATTTGACATTTGTAAGGTGCCCGCCACCCATGTGATGTCACATGATTGCCTTATATGGCATGTATTGCTACTTGTATAAACTTCTGAGGAGAAATTTACATTGTCAAGAATGATTGGTATCACCGCGTAAATTAAAGATGGTGGCCAGTGCTGTTGCATTTACTTTATTGATTTAGTAACTAACTGATATTGCATACAATAAAATAAGATTGTACGGTGGTCGCTAGATCGGGCAGGTGGGTTTTCTCCGAGTACTGCGGTTTCCTCCTACACGAATGACCACATTTACTCTTTCATCCGAGCCAACGAGAGTGATTAATATAAGTTGTTAAAACTTGCTTCGCAATCGTAAAATAAATAAAGTTTAAACTAATAAAATAAATATCATTATGCTTAACTGAGAGTGAACATTATTTGCAGAGCCTCTTTTTGAAATACAAATACACAGGTTATTGCTTTGTCACCAGTAATCGGTATACCCAGGATATGTGGTAATCGGTATACCCAGGATATGTGGTAATTGGTATACCCAGGATATGACTGGTAATCGGTATACCCAGGATATGTGGTAATCGGTATACCAAGGATATGACTGTGGTAATCGGTATACCCAGGATATGACTGTGGTAATCGGTATTCACAGGATATGTGGTAATCGGTATACCAAGGATATGACTGTGGTAATCGGTATACCCAGGATATGTGGTAAGCGGTATACCCAGGATATGACTGTGGTAATCGGTATACCCAGGATATGACTGTGGTAATCGGTATACCCAGGATATGTGGTAATTGGTATACCAAGGATATGACTGTGGTAATCGGTATACCCAGGATATGTGGTAATCGGTATACCAAGGATATGACTGTGGTAATCGGTATACCCAGGATATGACTGTGGTAATCGGTATTCACAGGATATGTGGTAATCGCTATACCAAGGATATGTGGTAATCAGTATACCCAGGATATGTGGTAATCGCTATACCAAGGATATGTGGTAATCGGTATACCCAGGATATGTGGTAATCGCTATACCAAGGATATGTGGTAATCGGTATACCCAGGATATGTGGTAATCGGTATACCCAGGATATGACTGTAGTAATCGGTATACCAAGGATATGACTGTGGTAATCGGTATACCCAGGATATGTGGTAATCGGTATACCCAGGATATGTGGTAATCGGTATACCCAGGATATGTGGTAATCGGTATACCCAGGATATGTGGTAATCGGTATACCCAGGATATGTGGTAATCGGTATACCCAGGATATGTGGTAATCGGTATACCCAGGATATGTGGTAATCGGTATACCAAGGATATGACTGTGGTAATCGGTATACCCAGGATATGACTGTGGTAATCGGTATACCCAGGATATGACTGTAGTAATCGGTATACCCAGGATATGACTGTAGTAATCGGTATACCCAGGATATGACTGAGGTAATCGGTATACCCAGGGTATGACTGTGGTAATCGGTATACCCAGGATATGACTGAGGTAATCGGTATACCCAGGGTATGACTGTGGTAATCGATATACCCAGGGTATGACTGTGGTAATCGGTATACCCAGGGAATGACTGTGGTAATCGATATACCCAGGGTATGACTGTGGTAATCGGTATACCCAGGGAATGACTGTGGTAATCGATATACCCAGGGTATGACTGTGGTAATCGGTATACCCAGGGAATGACTGTGGTAATCGATATACCCAGGATATGACTGTGGTAATCGATATACCCAGGGTATGACTGTGGTAATCGGTATACCCAGGGAATGACTGTGGTAATCGATATACCCAGGATATGACTGTGGTAATCGATATACCCAGGGTATGACTGTGGTAATCGGTATACCCAGGGAATGACTGTGGTAATCGATATACCCAGGATATGACTGTGGTAATCGATATACCCAGGGTATGACTGTGGTAATCGGTATACCCAGGGAATGACTGTGGTAATCGATATACCCAGGGTATGACTGTGGTAATCGGTATACCCAGGGAATGACTGTGGTAATCGATATACCCAGGATATGACTGTGGTAATCGATATACCCAGGGTATGACTGTGGTAATCGGTATACCCAGGGAATGACTGTGGTAATCGATATACCCAGGATATGACTGTGGTAATCGATATACCCAGGGTATGACTGTGGTAATCGATATACCCAGGGAATGACTGTGGTAATCGATATACCCAGGGTATGACTGTGGTAATCGATATACCCAGGATATGACTGTGGTAATCGATATACCCAGGGTATGACTGTGGTAATCGATATACCCAGGGTATGACTGAGGTAATCGATATACCCAGGGAATGACTGAGGTAATCGATATACCCAGGGAATGACTGTGGTAATCGGTATACCCAGGGTATGACTGTGGTAATCGATATACCCAGGATATGACTGTGGTAATCGGTATACCCAGGGAATGACTGTGGTAATCGGTATACCCAGGGTATGACTGTGGTAATCGATATACCCAGGGAATGACTGTGGTAATCGGTATACCCAGGATATGACTGTGGTAATCGGTATACCCAGGGAATGACTGTGGTAATCGGTATACCCAGGGTATGACTGTGGTAATCGATATACCCAGGATATGACTGTGGTAATCGATATACCCAGGGTATGACTGTGGTAATCGATATACCCAGGGTATGACTGAGGTAATCGATATACCCAGGGAATGACTGAGGTAATCGATATACCCAGGGAATGACTGTGGTAATCGGTATACCCAGGGTATGACTGTGGTAATCGATATACCCAGGATATGACTGTGGTAATCGGTATACCCAGGGAATGACTGTGGTAATCGGTATACCCAGGGTATGACTGTGGTAATCGATATACCCAGGGAATGACTGTGGTAATCGGTATACCCAGGATATGACTGTGGTAATCGGTATACCCAGGGAATGACTGTGGTAATCGGTATACCCAGGGTATGACTGTGGTAATCGATATACCCAGGATATGACTGTGGTAATCGGTATACCCAGGGTATGACTGTGGTAATCGGTATACCCAGGATATGTGGTAATCGGTATACCCAGGGAATGACTGTGGTAATCGGTATACCCAGGATATGACTGTGGTAATCGGTATACCCAGGGTATGACTGTGGTAATCGGTATACCCAGGATATGTGGTAATCGATATACCCAGGGAATGACTGTGGTAATCGGTATACCCAGGGTATGACTGTGGTAATCGATATACCCAGGATATGACTGTGGTAATCGGTATACCCAGGGTATGACTGTGGTAATCGGTATACCCAGGATATGTGGTAATCGGTATACCCAGGGAATGACTGTGGTAATCGGTATACCCAGGGTATATTATGGCGTCATGAGGCTCTTCTTAGTGGGGAAGGGTATAATTCTTAAATGCCCGGCTCAACCGCAGGCATCACATTTTTTCATTCCATGCTTTGCCATGTTAGTATCGTGTCTAATTACAGGAAGAAACTTTACACCATGGTCCGATTAGTTTATATTACCCATATCGATCATAAGAAATGAACAGTTTATGTCAATATGTTTCGCTGTTATATGTTGATCCATTATCTAGAGTTTCTAGGAATTAATATTTAACAAATGTTTGTAAGACTGAAAGCATATTTGTGTTGTTGCGAAATTAAGTGTCTCGGTTTTAGATGGCAATCCTAAATCATTTGTTTCATATTTTAAATTTTTTAAAATTGTTTTTAATTTAGCCCTTTGAACACTACAGACTAACTAGGCTTACAAAGAGTGTAGATCCAGATGAGCCGACCCATGACAAGCTGTCTCATCATGATCTGCACTTTTTGCCAGTAATATGACTATTTTTAGACAAAATTACCCATTTTGATAAATGAACTCGTCCAATTGTATTTTTCTTATTAATTTATTGGTTTAAAAATATCATGCACCACAGTCTATGTCGAATACTTGGTGTTGAATGGGTTTATTAAAACAATTTTTTATCACTCACTTATAAGGTGGGAAGCCACTTTGAGGCCATAATCTTGTGATAAAAATCGCGTCTTATAGGCGAGTATATATGGTATATAAATGGCTATGCTTACAATATTTTTAATTAAATAAATTATGTTTAGTCTTAGATAAACTGTAATCAAGACTAGATATAGACCTATAATATAACTGTGTAAAATATTGACATGATTTGTTTATGAATGGCATATCTAATTATAATAATGTGTTCTATAGCTTCATTCTTCAACCAATCATTTTCCAACTCAAGTTTCTATAATTATCTAAGTGTCTTATTTGGAGCAATAGTTAATTTAATATTATATTTATGTTTATAACCTCCGTTGCTTGGAGCCTCCATGGTGTGTGGAACCTCTGTGGTGTGTGGAGCCTCCATGGTGTGTGGAGCCTCCATGGTGCTTGGAGCCTCCATGGTGTGTGGAGCCTCCATGGTGTGTGGAACCTCCGTGGTGTGTGGGACCTCCATGGTGTGTGGAGCCCACATAGTGTGTGGAGCCTACGTAGTGTGTGCATGGTGTGTGGAGCCTCTGTGGTGTGTGGAGCCTCTGTGGTGTGTGGAGCCTCCATGGTGTATGGAGCCTCTGTGGTGTGTGGAACCTCTGTGGTGTGTGGGATCTCCATAGTGTGTGGAGCCTGCATGGCGTGTGGAACCTCCATGGTGTGTGGAACCTCCATGGTGTGTGAGCCTCCATAGTGTGTGAACCTCTGTGGTGTGTGGAACCTCCATAGTGTGTGGAGCCTGCATGGTGTGTGGAACCTCCATGGTGTGTGGAGCCTGCATGGTGTGTGGAACCTCTGTGGTGTGTGGAGCCTGCATGGTGTGTGGAGCCTGCATGGTGTGTGGAGCCTGCATGGTGTGTGGAACCTCCATGGTGTGTGGGGCCTGCATGGTGTGTGGAGCCTGCATGGTATGTGGAACCTCCGTGGTGTGTGGAGCCTGCATGGTCTGTGGAGCCTGCATGGTGTGTGGAGCCTGCATGGTGTGTGGAACCTCCGTGGTGTGTGGAGCCTGCATGGTGTGTGAGCCTGCATGGTGTGTGGAGCCTGCATGGTGTGTGGAACCTCTGTGGTGTGTGGAGCCTCCGTGGTGTGTGGAGCCTGCATGGTGTGTGGAGCCTGCATGGTGTGTGGAACCTCTGTGGTGTGTGGAGCCTCCATGGTGTGTGGAGTCTCCGTGGTGTGTGGAGCCTCCATGGTGTGTGGAACCTCCATGGTGTGTGCAACCTCCATGGTGTGTGGAGCCTGCATGGTGTGTGAGCCTCCATGGTGTGTGGAGCCTCCGTGGTGCTTGGAGCCTCCGTGGTGCTTGGACCCAATGTGGTGTGTGGAGTCTCCGTGGTGTGTGGAGCCTCTGTTGTGTGTGGAGCCTCTGTTGTGTGTGGAGCCTCTGTGGTGTGTGGAACCTCTGTGGTGTGTGGAACCTCTGTGGTGCTTGGAGCCTCTGTGGTGTGTGGAACCTCCGTGGTGTGTGTAGCTTCCATTGTGCGTGTAGCCTCGATGGTGTATAAAGCCTCCATGGTGTGTGGAGCCTCCATGGTGTGTGGAGCCTCCATTGTGTGTGGAGCCTCCATGGTGTGTGGAGCATCCATTGTGTGTGGAGCCTCCATTGTGTGTGGAGCCTCCATGGTGTGTGGAGCCTCCATGGTGTGTGGAGCTTCCGTGGTGTGTGGAGCCTCTGTGGTGTGTGGAGCCTCTGTGGTGTGTGCATGGTATGTGGAGCTTCCGTGGTGTGTGGAGCCTCTGTGATGTGTGGAGCCTCTGTGGTATGTGGAGCCTCTGTGGTGTGTGGAGCCTCTTTGGTGTGTGGAGCCTCTTTGGTGTGTGGAGCCTCTGTGGTGTGTGGAGCCTCTGTGGTGTGTGGAGCCTCTTTGGTGTGTGGAGCCTCTTTGGTGTGTGGAGCCTCTGTGGTGTGTGGAGTCTCCATGGTGTGTGGAGCATCCATGGTGTGTAGAGCCTCCATGGTGTGTGGAGCCTCCGTGGTGTGTGGAGCCTCTGTGGTGCATGGAGCCTCCATGATGTGTGAATCCCCATGTTGTGTGCATGGTGTGTGGAGCCTCTGTGGTGCTTGGAACCTCTTTGGTGTGTGGAGCCTATGTGGTGTGTGGAGCCTCTTTGGTGTGTGGAGCTTCTGTGGTGTTTGGAGCCTCTGTGGTGTGTGGAGCCTCTGTGGTGCTTGGAGCCTCTGTGGTGTGTGGAGCCTCTTTGGTGTGTGGAACCTCTGTGGTGTGTGGAGCCTGCATGGTGTGTGGAGTCTCCATGGTGTGTGGAGTCTCCATGGTGTGTGGAGCCTCCGTGGTGTGTGGAGCCTCTGTGGTGTGTGAAGCCTCCATGTTGTGTGCATGGTGTGTGGAGTCTCAGTGGTGTGTGGAGCCTCTGTGCTGTGTGGAGCCTCTGTGCTGTGTGGAGCCTCTGTGCTGTGTGGAGCCTCTGTGATGTGTGGAGCCTCTGTGGTGCATGGAGCCTCCATGATGTGTGAAGCCTCCATGTTGTGTGCATGGTGTGTGGAGCCTCTGTGGTGCATGGAGCCTCCATGATGTGTGAAGCCTCCATGTTGTGTGCATGGTGTGTGGAGCCTCTGTGGTGTGTGGAGCCTCTGTGGTGTGTGGAGCCTCTGTGGTGCTTGGAACCTCTTTGGTGTGTGGAGCCTCTGTGGTGTGTGGAGCATCCGTGGTGTGTGGAGCCTCTTTGGTGTGTGGAGCCTCTGTGGTGTGTGGAGCCTCTGTGGTGTGTGGAGCCTCTGTGGTGTGTGGAGCCTCTTTGGTGTGTGGAGCCTCTGTGGTGTGTGAAGCCTCCATGGTGTGTGGAGTCTCCATGGTGTGTGGAGCCTCCATGGTGTGTGGAGCCTCCATGGTGCGTGGAGCCTCCGTGGTGTGTGGAGCCTCTGTGGTGCATGGAGCCTCCATGATGTGTGAATCCCCCATGTTGTGTGCATGGTGTGTGGAGTCTCAGTGGTGTGTGGAGCCTCTTTGGTGTGTGGAGCCTCTGTGGTGTTTGGAGCCTCTGTGGTGTGTGGAGCCTCTGTGGTGCTTGGAGCCTCTGTGGTGTGTGGAGCCTCTTTGGTGTGTGGAACCTCTGTGGTGTGTGGAGCCTGCATGGTGTGTGGAGTCTCCATGGTGTGTGGAGTCTCCATGGTGTGTGGAGCCTCCGTGGTGTGTGGAGCCTCTGTGGTGCATGGAGCCTCCATGATGTGTGAAGCCTCCATGTTGTGTGCATGGTGTGTGGAGTCTCAGTGGTGTGTGGAGCCTCTGTGCTGTGTGGAGCCTCTGTGCTGTGTGGAGCCTCTGTGGTGCTTGGAACCTCTTTGGTGTGTGGAGCCTCTGTGGTGTGTGGAGCCTCTGTGGTGTGTGGAGCCTCTGTGGTGCTTGGAGCCTCTGTGGTGTGTGGAGCCTCTTTGGTGTGTGGAGCCTCTGTGGTGTGTGGAGCCTCCATGGTGTGTGGAGCCTCCATGGTGTGTGGAGTCTCCATGGTGTGTGGAGCCTCCGTGGTGTGTGGAGCCTCTGTGGTATGTGGGACCTCCATGGTGTGTGGAGCCTCCATGGTGTGTGGAGCCTCTGTGATGTGTGGAGCCTCTGTGGTGCATGGAGCCTCCATGATGTGTGAAGCCTCCATGTTGTGTGCATGGTGTGTGGAGTCTCAGTGGTGTGTGGAGCCTCTGTGGTGTGTGGAGCGTCTGTGGTGCTTGGAGCCTCTGTGGTGCTTGGAACCTCTTTGGTGTGTGGAGCCTCTGTGGTGTGTGGAGCATCCGTGGTGTGTGGAGCCTCTTTGGTGTGTGGAGCCTCTGTGGTGTGTGGAGCCTCTGTGGTGCTTGGAACCTCTTTGGTGTGTGGATGGTGTGTGGAGCCTCTGTGGTGTGTGCATGGTGTGTGGAGCCTCTGTGGTGTGTGGAGCCTCTGTGGTGTGTGCATGGTGTGTGGAGCCTCTGTGATGTGTGGAGCCTCTGTGATGTGTGCATGGTGTGTGGAGCCTCTTTTTGGTGTGTGGAGTCTCTGTGGTGTGTGGATCCTCTGTGGTGTGTGGAGCCTCTGTTGTGCTTAAAGCCTCTGTGGTGTGTGGAGCCTCTTTGGTGTGTGGAGCCTCTGTGGTGTGTGGAGCCTCTGTGGTGTGTGGAGCCTCTGTGGTGCTTGGAGCCTCTGTGGTGTGTGGAGCCTCTTTGGTGTGTGGAGCCTCTGTGGTGTGTGGAGCCTCTGTGGTGTGTGGAGCATCCGTGGTGTGTGGGCCTCTGTGGTGTGTGGAGCCTCTGTGGTATGTGCATGGTGTGTGGAGCCTCTGTGGTGTGTGCATGGTGTGTGGGCCTCTGTGATGTGTGGAGCCTCTGTGATGTGTGGAGCCTCTGTGGTGTGTGGAGCCTCCACGGTGTGTGGAGCATCCGTGGTGTGTGGAGCCTCTTTGGTGTGTGGAACCTCTGTGGAGCATCCATGGTGTGTGGAGCCTCCGTGGTGTGTGGAGCCTCCATGGTGTGTGGAGCCTCCGTGGTGTGTGCATGGTGTGTGGAGTCTCTGTGGTGTGTGGAGCCTCCGTGGTGTGTGGAGCCTCCGTGGTGTGTGTAGCCTCCATGATGTGTGGAGCCTCCGTGGTGTGTGAAGCCTCCGCTGTGTGTGTAATGGATGCTGTGTCAGCCTCATAATCGAGGGGTTTGCGAGTTTGAGCACCGTCAGAGCCAAGGTGGTTGTTTTCTTAGGCAAGGCACTTACATCCACAGTGCCCCTACCTCTCCCGCATAGCTCCAATTTAGCAGCTATAGATGTAACAATTTTAGACGTGATACAAGCCATACACTTGTTTTATATGAGTAACTTTTGTAACACTAGCACTCTAAAAATAGTGACATAACGATGATGTGAATATTACCCAATCTATAGTATAAAATTTCAGTCAAAGGTCCTTTTAATCCTCTGCACGCTAGTGGCAGATAAAGTCATGTTTGCAGCATAGAGCCCGATCAAACGGCCAAGTGTTTTAGCTGGATGTGGTATTGCACCATTGCTGATTTTGATCTGTGTTGTTTGCAAATGTGATTTTATTTGCTCAGCAGGCAAAGGGTTAATAGTGGGTCACCGGCCTATACCTACACCAAATTAAGAGATGCATATTGCTCACAAATGTGTGTGTGTTTTACGTTTATTTATCGTCACTACCGGTTGCCCATATGAGCGACGCCTCCTGAAGAGATTAGTCATTTTAGATTTTTGGAGGATAGTGCAATGATACCGACAGAGACCCATTACAGAGTCTCCTTTGGTTCTTTTATGTGCACGTTGTAAAGCACCGACACGAGACCTCGGTTTAACGTCCCATCTGAAAGACTGTTAATTTTATTAGGGTCCCTGGATTACCAATCCAGCGTTTTACCACTGGGCTACAGATCCGTCTGTCACAAATGCAGATGTTTTCCTGCTTTTATATTTCTGCCATGGTTACATTTCAGTGACTTTTTGCTGTCAACCATCTGGTGCAACCAAAGCATGCAGACATTATACAGATCTATGTTCTTTCATGTTCCGAGCATAAAAACTGTCACATATGTTCTGAGCATAAAAATTGTCACTAAAACTTCTGTCTATTTTCTGCCAAGAACTGCTTGCAGATGCTAGTTTAATTGTGAGTAATATTGAGCAAGCGCACTTATGATTATTGCTAACACCCAGTAAAGTTCTATTTGATGATAGCCGTGTTAGCTTTGCACTTGAAGACCTTATATTAATTAAGCAACCTGTATTATGTCATCCAATTGCATCAATACATGCAGAGAGGGAGATCAAGGGTCATCTATATTTAGATCGTCATCGAGGCAAGTTGATAAAACTTGACAAAAATATTGCAGTAAACGTCTTGGTCACAATTATGGGGAGATAAATTGCTTTTAGTGGGGATGTCACTGATGCCGTGGTCACGTGGTCAACAGTAGAGCATCACTGTAGTCATGCCAGGGTCCACAGGAGAACATCACTGTAGTCATGCCATGGTCAACAGTAGAGCATCACTGTAGTCATGCCATGGTCCACAGGAGAACATCACTGTAGTCATGCCATGGTCCACAGGAGAACATCACTGTAGTCATGCCATGGTCCACAGGAGAACATCACTGTAGTCATGCCATGGTCCACAGGAGAACATCACTGTAGTCATGCCATGGTCAACAGGGGAACATCACTGTAGTCATGCCATGGTCCACAGGAGAACAACACTGTAGTCATACCATGGTCCACAGGACAACAACACTAGTCATGCCATGGTCCACAGGATAATAACACTAGTCTTGCCATGGTCCACAGGACACCAACACTGTAGTCATACCATGGTCCACATGACAACAACACTGTAGTCATACCATGGTCCACAGGAGAACAACACTAGTCATGCCATGGTCCACAGGAGAGCATCACTGTAGGCATGCCATGGTCCACATGACAACAACACTGTAGTTAGGCCATGGTCCACAGGACAACAACACTGTAGTTAGGCCATGGTCCACAGGACAACAACACTGTAGTCATACCATGGTCCACAGGAGAACAACACTGTAGTTAGGCCATGGTCCACAGGACAACAACACTAGTCATGCCATGGTACACAGGAGAACAACACTGTAGTCATACCATGGACCACCGGACAACAACACTGTAGTTAGACCATGGTCCACAGGAGAACAACACTAGTCATGCCATGGTCCACAGGAGAGCATCACTGTAGTCATGCCATGGTCCACATGACAACAACACTGTAGTTAGGCCATGGTCCACAGGACAACACCACTGTAGTTAGGCCATGGTCCACAGGACAACAACACTGTAGTCATACCATGGTCCACAGGACAACAACACTGTAGTTAGGCCATGGTCCACAGGACAACAACACTGTAGTCATGCCATGGTCCACAGGAGAACAACACTGTAGTCATACCATGGTCCACTGGACAACAACACTGTAGTTAGACCATGGTCCACAGGAGAACAACACTAGTCATACCATGGTCCACAGGCGAACAACACTATAGTCATACCATGGTCCACAGGACAACAACACTGTAGTTAGGCCATGGTCTACAGAACAACACTGTAGTTATGCCATGGTCCACAGGAGAACAACACTGTAGTTAGACCATGATCCACAGGACAACAACACTGTAGTTATACCATGGTCCACAGGACAACAACACTGTAGTCATACCATGGTCCACAGGAGAACATCACTGTAGTTAGGCCATGATCCATAGGACAAGAACATTGTAGTTAGGCCATGGTCCACAGTAGAACAACACTGTAGTTAGACCATGGTCCACAGGACAACAACACTGTAGTTATGCCATGGTCCACAGGACAACAACACTGTAATTAGGCCATGGTCCACAGGACAACAACACTGTAGTTAGGCCATGGTCCACAGGACAACAACACTGTAGTTAGGCCATGGTCCACAGGACAACACTTGTTACAATGTCATGCCCAGTATGAGATTGTGATTTCTCTTGTGTACAATAATTTCTTCTCCTTGTTTACATCACACTGACCATATTCTTAAACTGCATGGTTTACATTTATTTTATCTGTACAAAATGTTTTGTTTTTCTAGATTTGTCTTCAAACTTCCTACTCAGACTTTACTGAAATTTCACACATAATTTTTGAACAATAGTTGATTGAGAAAGCAAGCAGTCTCTGTTTGAATAATTCAAAATATATTTAAAAACCCTTTAACCGAGTTTAAAATAGCATGTTTATATTCTATTATCTAAAAAAAGCATTAAGAATTGAATCTTAATGAATGTAATATAATCTGTATTTAGTTTGTGGAATAAGCTTGTCTGAGCTATACGTAGAACACTTATTTACATGTGACACTTGTAACATTATTTCCCTGAAGGCAATTTTGTTTCTACCAAATATAGTAAATATAAATAACCTTAGTAATAAAGCGAATAAAATATCCACAACTCCACTGGGCAAAAATCAATGATATACTATATACCAGTAATTGAACATCTTCATAACATAACCTAACCCAATGGTGTGATACAAGATTAAAGTATTGACCAATGAGAGGTGTTGTTACATTTGTAGACAAGCAAGCTTGTGGGATATAGTTTGTTCGCTGTGATCTCATCTACTTGACGGCTGTGACTTGATTTGCTGGAAGTTTTTTTGTTTTTTGTTTGTTTTGATTGACTTTGTGTGTGTTCTTCACATTTGACCGATTGTGTATCATTCATATTCCTGGAATATATCGCTTATTCTTGTGGATATCAAATAGCAGAATGTATTCAATGGTTGCAATCAATATAGTTATATACGTTATACATTTATATATCTAATGACATCGTTGTGGATTTATAAGTCTGGATATTTAAGGTGTTATTCAACTTAGTAAGTATTCAGTTATACATATGCTGCTTGTATTGTACTCGGCTCATTACCTTTCTCAAACATTTCAACTTTAACATCAATCATCTTTCAACTTTCAAATATCAAATTATTTGAGTAATTGACCCTCGCTATTGGAATTATTGGGTTATTATTGTTTTTGACTTTTGATTTGCTATTTTACATTTACATAATGTTTAAGTCTTAATAAAGCATTATTCTTCTTCATAATCATGTCAAGGCAAAGATAAAAGCAAAATAGATTGGGCAACAAGTTCTAATAACATTAGTAAACTGCCCGTTGTTTCTGGGTGTGCGTGCGCAGGATGACTCAAAGTTGTAACGATGGATTTTGAATGGGTTGGGCAACAAGTTCTAATAACATTAGTAAACTGCCCGTTGTTTCTGGGTGTGCGTGTGCGTGCGCAGGATGACTCAAAGTTGTAACGATGGATTTTGAATGGGTTGGGCAACAAGTTCTAATAACATTAGTAAACTGCCCGTTGTTTCTGGGTGTGCGTGTGCGTGCGCAGGATGACTCAAAGTTGTAACGATGGATTTTGAATGGGTTGGGCAACAAGTTCTAATAACATTAGTAAACTGCCCATTGTTTCTGGCTGCATCTGTGGTGTCTGTGTGTGTGTGTCTGTGTGCATGCAGGATGACTCAAAGTTGTAACGATGGATTTTGATGAAACTTTGTGGATATATGGAGGAAGTGATCAACCCAAAACTCGTGATCAATCCAAAAATATTCAAATTTATGTACTTCTTAATTGAAAACTTTAATTCAAAGAAATGTTTATTTATTTATTTATTATTTGCTGAAATTAATTCAATGGCTAGAGAACCAAATGTCACATGTATAATTTCTTTTAATATGTTACGTTATTATTTTAATTTATATTATATATCTAAGCATAATGCCCGTATATATTACCGTTGTTTATATGCCCTGTGAACAACTCAACTGAGTAAACAAACTGATTGGCTAGTCGGATTGGCTAGTCAGATTGGCTAGTCGGATTGGCTAGTCAGATTGGCTAGTCGGATTGGCTAGTCAGATTGACTAGTTGGATTGGCTAGTTGGATTGGCTAGTCAGATTGGCTAGTTGGATTGACTAGTCAGATTGGCTAGTTGGATTGGCTAGTCGGATTCAAGAAAGTGGTATGGATATTGTTCAATTAGATTTTACTATGTCGGAGATCTGGACAGAAAAATAATATTTGTTTGGAAACAACATTTATTTATCGGTCCCCTCCCTGCCCCCTCCCTGCCCCCTATATGCATTGATACATGAGACCTTGCAATGGTTTATAGTCCCATCTGAAAGACTGTCGGTTTATAGTCCCATCTGAAAGACTGTCTGTTTATAGTCCCATCTGAAAGACTGTCTGATTATAGTCACATCTGAAAGACTGTCGGTTTATAGTCCCATCTGAAAGACTGTCCGTTTATAGTCACATCTGAAAGACTGACGGTTTATAGTCACATCTGAAAGACTGTCAGTTTATAGTCACATCTGAAAGACTGATGGTTTATAGTCACATCTGAAAGACTGATGGTTTATAGTCACATCTGAAAGACTGACGGTTTATAGTCACATCTGAAAGACTGTTAATATTATTAAGATCAAATGGGGGGATTGAACCTGCGATCCATGTATTTGCAGTCCAACATGTTAACCACTGATCCGTCTTGTCTAGGATAGCAGTGCTATTGCTAGCTATATATGAACATGTAGAGACTTTGTCTATATAGACTTCGAATGACAATCCTCTAGAGACGGGCAAAGAGACAGCCATATAGATATACTACTGTCTGCGAAATAATAAGCATAGTTAATTGTGTGGTACCAAGAGGGAAATGTAGAGGGATCAACATTGATAATGTGTGTGTGTGTGTCGTGTTGTGTCGTGTCATGTGGGGTGGGGTTGGGATGTGGTGTTGTGTGGTGAGTGTTTGTGTTCAGGGCCCACTCTGGAGTATAGTTGTACAAAGTCCATCTACAAAGACCACTCAAACCTCCTGGGTAGAAGAAACCAGTACTCAATTCTGCAACCGCCGCAAGAGACTGACAATTTTCTCACATATCATTTTACCACTTGTCCCTGATAGGGAGCGAACTCACGGCCCTGATGATGGCGGTGAAAGGCTAGTTCTAACAACTAGACCAATCGACCACGGAGGCTCTATAACATTCACTGACCTCTCATCTATATCCACAGCTACAGGTACCAAGCTAGCAGCGGACCTATGGAATTGCGAATCGTGCTGATACTTACGTATCTCTAGCTGTTTATATGTTTCATAGCTTAATTAGATTTCAAACCATTCGATTTTAACATATACATCGCTGTCTGATCAGACTTTGTATTGCAATGTTTCCAGAATAGATAATTACATTTACATGCAAACAGTTTCTGTACAGACTCCTTTATTATAGCATACACCGATAAATCACTCTCCCACATTTTGCTTCTCTCTAGTTTGTCTCCTGCTTTGGGAATTTATATTTATAGAGGACAGTGCTATAGTTGACAGCCGAGTGTTTATGGTCGCTGACTTGTATACCACTGTAACCTATGATCACTGATGGGCACGGGTTCAAGCCCCTCTCAGACCATGTCTGTTTATATGAAAGTGTTGGCAGTTTCTTACGGAGGTTGATGCACCAAGTACTGGTTAACAGCTGGAGCCTGCCCAGGAAAGGTGTTGTTAGGTAAACTGTCCGTCGCTCAAATGGGCAACCGGTAGCAACGTTAAATAAACTTAAATAAACATTTTTTTAAAAAGTTGACAAACTAGAAACTAGTGCTGTAGTTGACAGACTAGAAACTAGTGCTGTAGTTGACAGACTAGAAACTAGTGCTATGGTTGACAGACTAGAAACTAGTGCTGTAGTTGACAGACTAGAACTAGAAACTAGTGCTGTAGTTGACAGACTAGAACTAGAAACTAGTGCTGTAGTTGGCAGACTAGAAACTAGTGCTGTAGTTGGTAGACTAGAAACTAGTGCTGTAGTTGGCAGACTAGAAACTAGTGCTGTAGTTGACAGACTAGAAACTAGTGCTGTAGTTGACAGACTAGAAACTAGTGCTGTAGTTGGCAGACTAGAAACTAGTGCTGTAGTTGGCAGACTAGAAACTAGTGCTGTAGTTGGCAGACTAGAAACTAGTGCTGTAGTTGGCAGACTAGAAACTAGTGCTGTAGTTGGCAGACTAGAAACTAGTGCTGTAGTTGGCAGACTAGAAACTAGTGCTGTAGTTGACAGACTAGAAACTAGTGCTGTAGTTGACAGACTAGAAACTAGTGCGGTAGTTGACAGACTAGAAACTAGTGCTGTAGTTGACAGTCTAGAAACTAGTGTGGTAGTTGACAGACTAGAAACTAGTGCGGTAGTTGACAGACTAGAAACTATTGCTGTAGTTGACAGACTAGAAACTAGTGCTATAGTTGGCAGACTAGAAACTAATTGCATTTGCGAGACCAAAAAGTATATTCTCCCTATATAATTCTGTTATGGCGACACTTTGCAAAACTTCATGTCATCAGAGAATGTTTGCAATAACTAGTTTCTTCGCTGTAGCTGGTAACTGATTTAAATGTTTCAAAGATATGTGTAAACATCATGTTCATATAAGTTTTGTGGTTTTTCAAGTGGAAATATTATGTGGATAATGATTCAAAGTTGCATTAAAGGATGTAAATTATCTGTAATATCAAAGCGGCACGTTCTTAGGCGTAGATTGTTCGGTGATATATAAACAGTTATTGTGTGATATAGGTGTGTAATAGGATATGTGTATATGTAATATATTTAAGATACTTGCACATATTTGTGAAGTTGTACCTATATTTGATGATTGATTCTTTGAGTGGCCATTTAAAAACATGTAACATTTTTACGTTCTTAATAAGTGTATGTAATGGCATCATATTAACCTGTGGTCTGTTTGTACAATAAGACATTTTTAGTAACAAGAAAGATATGAAAGTCATTATACTTTATTCTCGGTACAAAATGTCTTAAATCAAATTATCTATGAATCATATTGCTGATTATATAAATATCTTTCACCACACAGAAATTAATTTAAATATTAATTAACCCGTTGCCTGTTGAGTAAATAAAATCTCATTTGCAAACAACATAGATCCAGATTAGGATCTATGTTATTTGCTATTCAGCCAAGTGTTTTAGCTCCACTATCCGAATAGCAAACGGCCTAGATCCAGATCAGGATCTATGTTGTTTGCTATTCAGCCAAGTGTTTTAGCTCCACTATCCGAATAGCAAACGGCATAGAGCCTGATCAGGATCTATGTTGTTTGCTATTCAGCCAAGTGTTTTAGCTCCACTATCCGAATAGCAAACGGCATAGAGCCTGATCAGGATCTATGTTGTTTGCTATTCAGCCAAGTGTTTTAGCTCCACTATCCGAATAGCAAACGGCATAGAGCCTGATCAGGATCTATGTTGTTTGCTATTCAGCCAAGTGTTTTAGCTCCACTATCCGAATAGCAAACGGCATAGAGCCTGATCAGGATCTATGTTGTTTGCTATTCAGCCAAGTGTTTTAGCTCCACTATCCGAATAGCAAACGGCATAGAGCCTGATCAGGATCTATGTTGTTTGCTATTCAGCCAAGTGTTTTAGCTCCACTATCCGAATAGCAAACGGCATAGAGCCTGATCAGAAGGAACAGGCAAAGGGTTAAGTTGTATTTCAATAGCTAATTTGCATTGATCATGCACTTCGATTGTAAGGTATAAACATGCTTCGTTTTATAGCAAGACATAAACGAGCAAGTGGTTTTAAAAGAAGATGTTGTACCATGTTACTGAGGATATGGGTGGTACGTTTCTACCACTAATCACTGTGTCACTGGATCCTTGCCCTGATGTTTATCTCTACCAGTATAAAGTGACACCAGATCAGTCAAATGCATTATAGTATAGAGTAAGCTTTAAGGTACATCATACTAACATTTCAATAACAAACAAAGTAAGACATTTTATGTCTAACACTGCAGAGAAACTGTTCTGACATGTCATGTATAAATGTTGTGGTCAGAGATTGATTTGCTGTGCATATTTCACACACATAAAACCCTGTTATGTGGGAATAGATGAGCAAGTGACAGCTAATAATAAACATCATAGGAAAGCAAGATGTCATTATACATGCATTCAATTGTTTACCAGATATACAACGAATAATAAATATCATGAAGATGTCATTAATTAATTGTGCATACAGTAAATTGTTTACCAACTAACCGTTAACCTGCCGAATAAATTGGACTGAAGGTGCAAACAACATAGATCCAGATCAGCTGCGGCATAGTGCCTCGTCTGATCTGGATCTATGTTGTTTGGATTCAAAACAAGTGTTTTGAACACCACTATCTGAATAGCAAACAGCATAGAGCCTGATCAGACGGGGGGTTCTGTGCTGTCTGATCTGGTTCTATGCTGTTTTGTAAAAGTGACTTTTATTGCGTTTAGCAGATTATGTTATAAAGCCCAAATATTGTTTTCTTAGAATAAAATATATTGTAAAAAGTATGTTTGGTAGGGTAGAAAGGTTTCTTTAAGAAATTGCTGTATTATGGATTAATATTGCGTACGTGTGTGTGTGTGGTGTGGTGTGGTGTGTGTGTGTGTGTGTGGTGTGGTGTGGTGTGGTGTGGTATGGTGTGTGTGTGTTTGTCAAGATCACTGTATCATTTACCAGAAACAAACCACAAACATTGTATCAACCACAAGCATTGTATCTTGTGATACCCCCAGCTACAAGGAGAAATCTTGTATCCGTTTCTGTTCTGGTGCATAATCGTCTAAACGCTTACAAATATTTTGATTAATCTTGTATCGAATGTTCACCTCATTGAGCCTCCTTTCATTATTACACAACATGAACACATATCAATTTGTGATCAACAAACCATCACCAGGTCTGAAATCTTACCTTCCTTTATGAGAGCCCCGTCTGGGCGTATTCATCACCTTCAGTGACTAAGCTCTCCTTGTATTAACCCATTCAACACCAAGTAACTGACATGGACTGGTGCATGATATTTTCAGACCAATAAATGAATAAGAAAATTACATTTGGATCAGTTCATTTATCAAAATGGGTATTTTTTTCTCTAAAAATAGTTATATTACTGGCAAAAAGTGCAGATCCTGATGAGACGGCTTGTCACGAGCCGGCTCATCTGTATCTACACTTTTTTGTAAGCCTATTGAGAGGTCTGTGGTGTTGAAAGGGTTAACTCTTTGCACGCTAGCGGTGAAAATAACAAGACATGTCTCGTAATTTCATTAGAATTGTGTTGTAGTGATACAATTCTAATGAAATTCCAGGACATATTTCCTGAATTTGTAAGTGACAAATAGGAAATCAACATTAATGAATTGCCGTCTGCTACATTTATTTGAACTATTTATAGCCTTTATTTTACCCAGCATGCACAGAGGTAATGCTTGTTTGTCAGATGATTGGATCATTTACCAGAAACAAACCACAAGCATTCTATCATATCACACCAGCTAAATGCGAGAGGCCCAGAGTTTACACCCCTCTGTAGCCATTACAGTTGTGCCCTTAGGCAAGGCATCTAACGTCCACATTGCCTCTTCTCTCCTTAGAAAGGCACTTCAATTCCACATAGTCTCTTCTCTCTCCCACATGGTGATGGATTCCATCAGGAATGAGGTCTCACAAGATATTATATCGCATTGAAGATAAAATAAAGTTGTATAAACTATTTATTTTATCAGTCAATGTACACCATTTAGTTGTATTGTACTTAACCCTTAAAATGCTGAATAAATTGTAAGGAATATGTAAACAACATAGATCCAGATCATCTGCAGTGCAGCGCCTTGTCTGATCATGATCTGTATTGTTTGCTATTCAGCCAAGTATGTTAGCTCCACTATCCGAATAGCAAACAGCCTGATCAGACGGCACATTCTGTACATGTTCTGTGCCATCTGATCTGGCTCTATGCTGTTTGCAAAAACGAATATACTCATTCCCAGTGCAGTAAGGGTTAAAGATTGCACATTAAGATCAAATCTTGTCTGCGGAAAGTAAGCAATCACTAGCAAGGTCTGCTTTGTGAATATTTCTGACGAAGAACTGTTGACCTTGGACGAATCGAAGAACTCCAATAAAACTGCAATATATAAATTAATAAAGTGTAACTTAGTCAGGAGAAAATGTCAGAATTGATTTTGCAATTAAACAACATAAAGCCACCGAACCACCGATTGTTCGGTATAACATATATTTCATCTCGGCGAGTGTAACAGTGGATATTTCACTTTCTTTTTTCTTTTTTTATTATTATATAATATTAATATACTGTGTATGTCTGTTGACTAGTGATGTGCATCGGTTTCAAAATCCATAATCGATTAATCGGAATAATCGGACGGGTAAACCGATTAGATAATCGATTATTAATCGGTCAATTGATATAGTTATAAATCAAAATCATTCCATCTAATTTGTGAGTTTAACAATCTATTTAGTACTAATAAATTACTTACAAGTTACTAGTTTCGACAAATCAGTTACTCAGTTACATCTGAGTACTAGACTTTAAGTTACTGGACTGCCACCTGATATAAAATTAGTTTTTAAGTTAATAGAGGACAGAACACTTAGTGACATACTAGTGAAAAGTCTAGTACTAGATACAGTTAGAATTGTTGTTGCAAACATGCAATGCTAATAAAATACAGCCAATAGTAAATCGTAGTTTTATTTGAGGTATAAACAAACATAAAAGTAAGAGACAAAAATAAAGACATAAAACCATCAGTTCAACACCTGGTGTGTCGATTAAAACTATTATATGATACTGAACTTGAGACAGCTTCAATACAGAACAAATTATTTGAATTTGATGAAATATGGAAGCAATATGCTAAAAAGTTTTAATTTAAAATTATATTGAAAATAATTGTCATCAATCACTTGGTAGAATGTAGGCTGCAGACCACTTTTCTCTTCTTCTTTTTTCTAAGTGTAACTGAACATTTTTTCAGCACTTTAAGGCCAACATGATAATGACTTGATATATTTATATACACTATTATTCATGCCGTTTGTTTATTCTACTAAATAAACCATCCTTAAACGTGGTTCCAAAAAAACACAACAAAAAAACATAAAAATAAATAAAGACTCGTTGATTATAATCAATTACACATTTTCACAATCGATTATCGCCGATGTCCATGCCGGCAAACGATTGTCGGCGACTTAGCGATAATCGGTTTATCACTACTGTTGACCAGTCATTGTTATATATACTGTGTATATCTGCTGACCAGTCGTTGTTATTATATTCTGTGTATATCTGTTGACCAGTCATTGTTATATACTGTGTATATCTGTTGACCAGTCATTGTTATATACTGTGTATATCTGTTGACCAGTCATTGTTATATACTGTGTATATGTGTTGACCAGTCATTGTTATATACTGTGTATATCTGTTGACCAGTCATTGTTATATACTGTGTATATGTGTTGACCAGTCATTGTTATATACTGTGTATATCTGTTGACCAGTCATTGTTATATACTGTGTATATCTGTTGACCAGTCATTGTTATATACTGTGTATATCTGTTGACCAGTTGTTGCTATATATACTGTGTATATCTGTTGACCAGTTGTTGCTATATATACTGTGTATATCTGTTGACCAGTTGTTGCTATATATACTGTGTATATCTGTTGACCAGTTGTTGCTATATATACTGTGTATATGTGTTGACCAGTCATTGTTATATACTGTGTATATCTGTTGACCAGTTGTTGCTATATATACTGTGTATATCTGTTGACCAGTTGTTGCTATATATACTGTGTATATCTGTTGACCAGTTGTTGCTATATATACTGTGTATATCTGTTGACCAGTTGTTGCTATATATACTGTGTATATCTGTTGACCAGTTGTTGCTATATATACTGTGTATATCTGTTGACCAGTTGTTCCTATATATACTGTGTATATCTGTTGACCAGTTGTTGATATATATACTGTGTACATCTGTTGACCAGTTGTTGCTATATATACTGTATATCTGTTGACCAGTTGTTGCTATATATACTGTGTATATCTGTTGACCAGTCATTGTTATATATACTGTGTATATCTGTTGACCAGTCGTTATATACTGTGTATATCTATTGACCAGTTGTTATATATACTGTGTATATCTGCTGACCAGTCATTGTTATATATACAGTGTATATCTGTTGACCAGTCGTTATATATACTGTGTCTATCTGTTGACCAGTCATTGTTATATATACTGTGTATATCTGTTGACCAGTCTTTGTTATATATACTGTGTATATTTGTTGACCAGTCTTTGTTATATATACTGTGTATATCTGTTGACCAGTTGTTTCTATATATACTGTGTATATCTGTTGACCAGTTGTTGCTATATATACTGTGTATATCTGTTGACCAGTCATTGTTATATATACTGTGTATATCTGTTGACCAGTCATTATATACTGTGTATATCTGTTGACCAGTCATTGTTATATACTGTGTATATCTGTTGACCAGTCATTGTTATATACTGTGTATATCTGTTGACCAGTCATTGTTATATACTGTGTATATCTGTTGACCAGTCATTGTTATATACTGTGTATATCTGTTGACCAGTCATTGTTATATATACTGTGTATATCTGTTGACCAGTCATTGTTATATACTGTGTATATCTGTTGACCAGTCATTGTTATATACTGTGTATATCTGTTGACCAGTCATTGTTATATACTGTGTATATCTGTTGACCAGTCATTGTTATATACTGTGTATATCTGTTGACCAGTCATTGTTATATACTGTGTATATCTGTTGACCAGTCATTGTTATATACTGTGTATATCTGTTGACCAGTCATTATATATACTGTGTATATCTGTTGACCAGTCGTTATATATACTGTGTATATCTGTTGACCAGTCGTTATATATACTGTGTATATCTGTTGACCAGTTGTTATATATACTGTGTATATCTGTTGACCAGTTGTTGTTATATATACTGTGTATATCTGCTGACCAGTCATTGTTATATATACTGTGTATATCTGTTGACCAGTCATTATATATACTGTGTATATCTGTTGACCAGTCGTTATATATACTGTGTATATCTGTTGACCAGTCATTATATATACTGTGTATATCTGTTGACCAGTCGTTATATATACTGTGTATATCTGTTGACCAGTCGTTATATATACTGTGTATATGTGTTGACCAGTTGTTGCTATATATCCTGTGTATGGTAGGGTGGTAAGGATGATGTAACTGTGTTGATGCGAGTGTTGAAATCTGGATTATCCCTATATATATTTACATTGTTATTGCGCCTGCCATGTTGAGCATATATCTTCTTGATGGTGGTGAGGGGCATTCGGTGAACGCAGTTGCCCCTGAAACGTTGCTGATTGGTTAAAGATGTTGATCTCACGTTTCAATATGGTTGTCAATAACACCTTGCGGTGCATTTGTAGCATCACTGTTCCGTTAATTGAAACGCAACATCATAAATACAGGTTTAACACAACTTTTGTACCATTTATATGGTGATATATACTTGAAAATGTTCAGTAAATGCAATGTACCCATACACTATGAACAGCACAATTGGTTAAACAATTATTGCAAAACATAAATCACATATAACGTACAACCAGGGATGTAGCTTGGCTGGAATCGATGTGTAGGCCAACTTAAAGACGGGAGGGATCCGGGGGTCGTCCCCAGGAAAACTATTTATAGCGTATATAATTTAATCCTGGCCTCCCGATTTTTGTTGCAGATTTTGCATTTTCATTTTTTAGATTTTTCGGGGGGAAGTGGTGTAGGCCAAGGCCTACACGGCACGGCCTATAGGAAGCTACGCCAATGACAACAACATACATAATGCATACTGCAAAGGATCAAGTAGGAAGCTAAAAGTAGCCTTTATAAAAACGTTTTCTGTGAAGCAGCACAATTATATTGTATACCCAATAAATTCATCACAGCTTTATTTTATTCCTTACATAAATACGGCTTTCAGAGCCAAAGTTAGCCCTATGTACATATCTATATTTGATTTCATTACATTTGGGGGTATTTATGGGGTCACATTAGAAAGGATTATAATTGAGGGGTTTCTCTCCAATTGTTAGGATTAAATCTGTATGTGGTCCAAAGTTTTGGAAATGAACTTCTCCGGACAAGTGGATAATTTGCTGTTAATTATGTCTGATCATGATCTCCCTCCAGCCATTCACCTTGTCTAAATATTTTGACAGATACATTTGTCCTAAATGTTTTGTAAGTTTATTTGGAGGAAAAAGGTGTGGTAACCGTACCAAATTAAACACCAATACAACGGTAACCTGTAAATGATACAAAAATCCCATCTTAAATTATAGACCAATACAAAAATAACCTTCTATGCTATAGACCAATACAAAAATAACCTTCTATACTATAGACCAATACAAAAATAACCTTCTATTCTATAGACCAATACAAAAATATCATTCTATACTATAGACCAATACAAAAGAACCTTCTAAAACTATAGACAAATAACAAAAATAACCTCACCCAATTATGAACTGATACAAATATAACTTTCTATTCTATAGACCAATACAAAAATAACCTTCTATGCTATAGACCAATACAAAAATAACCTTCTATGCTATAGACCAATACAAAAATAACCTATGCTATAGACCAATACAAAAATAACCATTCCAATTCATAGACCAACACATGTGGCATCCGTGTCTAGTATTAGTGACGAATTCAAAATCCATGGGTCCCGGGTTCGAGCACATCACTACACATTGCTTAGTACTGGTTAACCGCTTAGATCGGCTAAGCTTGCCCAGGAAAAACATGGACAATATACACCCAGTATTGCAGATCAGTCATTTAATGGGAAGAAAACTAAACCACAACACCCACCCTGTTAATCTTCACAAATGTGAAAACATGATATCACAGTAAGAAACACAACCTCACTTCTATTTAAAATGCCCTTGATTAAAGACCCTAAAACTACTTTGCCAAATTGAAATATTTTCCTTTTACAGAGGCCCAAGGGAATATTAAATTTCAAGTCAAACAGCTGAGCAAAACATCATTTAAAAAATCTTGATAGATAGATAATTGTCTACAAAACAACGTCACTGTACAGGGAACCATGTGATACCTACTAAAACATATATCAAATGGGTGTATCACCATAGTGAAATCTAGTACCAACCACATGAGCACCGTACAAAATTTATTCATAAATTCTAAAGATGGATTTCTGAATTCAATAAAGTCGTGTTCCTGTTTGGAATGATTGCCACAGTTTCTTTTTGTTTGTTTCTAAAATGTTTGTTATCATATAATTATACTCATTAGAAAACCATTATTACCCTAGTGTTAAAATGTATTTAAAACAAAATTGTTTCGAATATCCTAGTCTGGTTTATATAAGGATTATCCTGAATTTTGCTTTGCATTGTCCGCAGTCATGCTCATTCTTTGTTACATGTGAATACTTTACTAGATATTAATTGTCCTGTTAGAGATGCATCTTTGTTACATGTAAATACGTTACTACATATTGTCCTGTTAGAGACATATCGTTTTTACATGTAAATACGTTACTAGATATTGTCCTAGAGATGCATCTTTGTTACATGTAAATACGTTACTACATATTGTCCTGTTAGAGATGAATCTTTGTTACATGTAAATACATTACTACATATTGTCCTGTTAGAGATGTATCTTTGTTACATGTAAATACGTTACTACATATTGTCCTGTTAGAGACATATCTTTGTTACATGTAAATACGTTACTACATATTGTCCTGTTAGAGACATATCGTTGTTACATGTAAATACGTTACTACATATTGTCCTGTTAGAGACATTTCGTTGTTACATGTAAATACGTTACTAGATATTGTCCTGTTAGAGACGTATCGTTGTTACATGTAAATACGTTACTACATATTGTCCTGTTAGAGACGTATCGTTGTTACATTTAAATACGTTACTACATATTGTCCTGTTAGAGACATATCGTTGTTACATGTAAATACGTTACTAGATATTGTCCTGTTAGAGACGTATCGTTGTTACATGTAAATACGTTACTAGATATTGTCCTGTTGCGATACTGTATTTAGTTCAGTGATTAGAACACCACAAGAAAATTTGCGTCTGTAATAATGTTAGCGAATAGAAATCATACGCTAATGAAATATCAATACAATTTCTACAGCATTTCCAAGAAATGCCTATTATCGTTTGGGAAAAGTACTTGAATCTCTCTTCATGTTGTTTAATAGTTTCACTAGATCATTGAACTACAGAATAACAGTAGTGACAGTTATGTTATCATACAAACCATCTTTTCATCAAAATATATTAAGTTAGAGTTCACTAGTTTTGTATCGCCATTATGAATTAATTGAACAAGTATTTTGTTATTATATGACTGTCATGAAATGGAAAAAGTTATAAAAAACCAATGAAACATATCTGTTGGCATCTTCGATACTCGTAACAGGTGATTTCTACACTTAATTTATCGCTTGTTTGAATAAAATAACAATATTTCATGGTTTGTTACTCAACAGCAATGTTCAGTATACTTATTTTGAAATCAGAAATGTATAAGATTTAATCTTTACATGTTTGTTATTTGGGATTTATGGAGTCTTCTTAAGCATAATAAATGCATCATCATGCGATCATTGAATATTAATGTTTGAATTAAGTCTGCATATTTACCATCTAATGGGGTGACAGTGTCTATTTAAGCAATATTTAGTAATACATGTAACATAGAGGGTTTGAATTACATCAGACGTGTTAAAAAAAGATTGTTATGATGAGTCATTGCACTGCAGTAAATGCCCCGCTACGTACATGTACATGCCCAAGCTTTATGGTTGTTAACTTCAAATCACTTGGCCCCCAACCGCTGCAATTTCTAATTCCACAATTCCACTGTGAGTGTCGAATTCTTTCAAGTGAGAAAGCTTAGTTTTTCGGGCTTGCGGAAAGTCAGTGGTTCGATCTGGGTGCCTGTCTGTGCCTGAAATATTGTTTGTAGGGGCACCTGGATTGGATCTTCCTCCGCCAATAATAACTGGAGAGTTGCCATGTGACGTAAGCTGTTGGTGCTATTTTAAACACCAAAATCTAACTATCTGCAGCCATCAGTCAGCAGCTGTATAGCATGTCATAGATTCTCCTAATTCCATGCCATGTCCTATCTTCATATACAGCATCAGTCTCTATTCCATGCCATGTCCTATCTTCATATACAACATCAGCCTCTATTCCATACCATGTCCTATCTTCATATACAGCATCAGCCTCTATTCCATGCCATGTCCTATCTTCATATACAGCATCAGCCTCTATTCCATGCCATATCCTGTCTTTATATACAGCATCAGCCTCTATTCCATGCCATGTCCTATCTTTATATACAACATCAGCCTCTATTCCATGCCATGTCCTATCTTTATATACAACATCAGCCTCTATTCCATGCCATGTCCTATCTTTATATACAACATCAGCCTCTATTCCATGCCATGTCCTATCTTTATATACAACATCAGCCTCTATTCCATGCCATGTCCTATCTTTATATACAACATCAGCCTCTATTCCATGCCATGTCCTATCTTTATATACAACATCAGCCTCTATTCCATGCCATGTCCTATCTTTATATACAACATCAGCCTCTATTCCATGCCATGTCCTATCTTTATATACAACATCAGCCAGTCCTGTCTGCTTGTGTGTGTATAGCGTCAGTCAATATTCCATGCCATGTGCCATCCAAGGTAGCATTGTTACAGTGTATTTTTTTCTCATTTATCATCATTTTACCTTGCTAGCATTATAATTGTTTGTAAATGCACCAACTTACACTGTGGACCAATAGATGACAATGGACTACTCTCTGTATACAATGGAGAAGTGAACATTGTATGTCTTGATAATGGTATGTTTTATTCCCCGGCTAACTATGTTTGCTCTGATTTGTGCTGGTGTATGTGTGGTGTGGTGTGTTGTGGTGTGGTGTTGTGGGTTTTATGATCATTTATCATCACTTCCCGTTGCCTCCTGAAGAGATTAGTCATTTTAGATTTTGGAGGATAGTGAAATGATACAGACAGAGACCCATACCATCTCCTCTTGTTATTTTACATGTACAGTGTAAAGCACCGACACAAGACCTCAATTTAAAGTCCTTCTGATATTATGGTCAGGTGGGGGATCGAACCTGCGGTCCCTGGATTAGCAGTCCAACGTGTTAATCACTGGTCTCATCTGTACTGGATTCAACAATTTATATTAGTGGTCTGACTTGTGCTGGATTAAGAAAACAGTGGGTATTTAGATTAGACACATTTAATGTCATCATGCTCCCAGGAGAAATTCTCATCATGTGGATTGAAATGGATTAAACCCTTTGTGGATCATTACTTTTGTACATAGAATAATATTAGTGTTCTTTACTGGTCATACAGGCTTGACCTTCTAATCTCTGTGACCCTGTTCCTTGTGTTTATCCACATTAAATACATTCAAATCTCTTCATAATGAACATGAGGCTATAGTAGTACTATAAGCTATGTCATATTAACCGTTGCTAACAAGCGTGTTGTAACCATAGGAGATGCGGTCCAGTTAATACTGGTTTGAGAGTGGATGCGATACTGCATCCATTTCATGAACGTCTTTGATGTTATGAATGATTTAACAATTGTGAAAAGGCTACAAATCTTAACATTTCTTTCATTGACATATTACCGTAACCATATGCTGCAGTAATACTTGGCCCAGGGAATCTATACAAGGATATGTTCGTGGTGTGACCAACTACATCACCATTCATCATACACATTGTCCTTGATTTCTCTATGCCTACAAAATTATAAATGTCCTCGTTATGTATCTGTTGATATTTGCTGTTTGTCCATTGAATACCGACAACCCGAGAAGAATCATGTCCATAGATCATGTCCTAAATGTTGGTAACACCAACCTTTGTTGCTGGTAAATTAATCATTCACCCTGAACCAGAGCATATATTGACCAGTTATTCATCAGCTGGTTATTACTGGATGTCTGCATGAAACAATCATTCATAAAGAATTCATAATACACGTATCACTAGATGAGCCCCTGGTGGTGAACACTGGGCAGGCATGTTCCTGAATTTTCTGAATTAGTTATACAAATTTAGATTAGCTCGATTGCGAAACAAGTTCTTACAACTTATATTAATCACTCTCGAGACCTCATTCCTGATGGAATCCATCGCCACAAGGGAGAGAGAAGAGGCAACGTGGAATTTAAATGCCTTGCCTAAGGGCACATTCGTTACGGCTCCAGCGGTGCTCAAACTCCGGACCTTTCGCACCTGAAGCTAAAGCGCATCCACTGCGCTATCACGACTTCTGAATTACCATTGCGTTAAAGCTGCATAAGTTCTCTCTGTTATGATGTCTTAATTAGGATTTTTGGGCTGTGCTTTTGCACCACCTGCATTAATATCCATTTTCCTGGTAAAGCTGAGCTCCCTGATACCCTGTGACTGTTAATATTTTCTCTGATTGTGCTGTTGGCCAGTGTTCCTGTACTTGGATCTACTTTAGTTTTGTTATTTGTACTGATTGTGCTATAAGACAGTGCTATAAGATTGTGCTTGTACTTTATCCTTGTCATTGATATGGATTGTGCTGTTGCTGTACTCTAATAATTCACCTTAAACTTGTCATTGGAATGGACTGTGCTGTTAGACAGCAGTGTTTCTGTACTTAGAGGTACTTTAACCTTGTCATTGGAACTGACTGTGCTGTTAGACAGCAGTGTTTCTGTACTTAGAGGTACTTTAACCTTGTCATTGGAACGGACTGTGCTGTTAGACAGCAGTGTTTCTGTACATAAGAGCTACTTTAACCTTGTCAGTGGAACTGACTGTGCTGTTAGACAGCAGTGCTTCTGTTCTTAGATCTACTTTAAACTTGTCATTGGAACGGACTGTGCTGTTAGACAGCAGTGTTTCTGTACTTAGAGGTACTTTAACCTTGTCATTGGAACGGACTGTGCTGTTAGAGAGCAGTGTTTCTGTACTTAGAGGTACTTTAACCTTGTCATTGGAACGGACTGTGCTGTTAGACAGCAGTGTTTCTGTACTTAGAGGTACTTTAACCTTGTCATTGGAACGGACTGTGCTGTTAGACAGCAGTGCTTCTGTTCTTAGATCTACTTTAAACTTGTCATTGGAACGGACTGTGCTGTTAGACAGCAGTGTTTCTGTACTTAGAGGTACTTTAACCTTGTCATTGGAACGGACTGTGCTGTTAGAGAGCAGTGTTTCTGTACTTAGAGGTACTTTAACCTTGTCATTGGAACGGACTGTGCTGTTAGACAGCAGTGTTTCTGTACTTAAGGTACTTTAACCTTGTCATTGGAACGGACTGTGCTGTTAGACAGCAGTGTTTCTGTACTTAGAGGTACTTTAACCTTGTCATTGGAACTGACTGTGCTGTTAGACAGCAGTGTTTCTGTACTTAGAGGTACTTTAACCTTGTCATTGGAACTGACTGTGCTGTTAGACAGCAGTGTTTCTGTACATAGATCTACTTTAACCTTGCCATTGACACAAATTGTGCTATAAGCTAGTGTTCCAGCTGTACTAAGCTAGTGTTCCAGCTGTACTAAGCTAGTGTTCCAGCTGTACTAAGCTAGTGTTCCAGCTGTACTAAGCTAGTGTTCCAGCTGTACTAAGCTAGTGTTCCAGCTGTACTATGCTAGTGTTCCAGCTGTACTAAGCTAGTGTTCCAGCTGTACTATGCTAGTGTTCCAGCTGTACTACGCTAGTGTTCCAGCTGTACTAAGCTAGTGTTCCAGCTGTACTAAGCTAGTGTTCCAGCCGTACTAAGCTAGTGTTCCAGCTGTACTAAGCTAGTGTTCCAGCCATACTAAGCTAGTGTTCCAGCTGTACTAAGCTAGTGTTCCAGCTGTACTAAGCTAGTGTTCCAGCTGTACTAAGCTAGTGTTCCAGGTGTACTAAGCTAGTGTTCCAGCTGTACTAAGCTAGTGTTCCAGCTGTACTATGCTAGTGTTCCAGCTGTACTCTAATAATGTTCTTTAGCCATGTCATCGGTACTAAATATACTGTGTGCCAGTGTTCAGGTTCTCGGAACCATGTTACTGACATAAGTTTGCTCCACGCTGATGTCTCTGTTTCCTTATCCCTGCTGTGGTACAATTTCTGGTTTACTATGATGTACTTGGGCTATTGGTCCACATAGCATTATATTCAGAATCATGTATGGTGTTAGGCAAGGGCATATGGTTGATGTTCTCTTATGTTATGTGGATTGGCCAAAGAACTTTTGTTAAAAGATGAAAGTTGATTGTTATATACCTATGCCCTACTTGTCTTTCTGTCTTTCATGTTGTGTAACTCAAGCTGTAGAACTAGCCATATCAAACAGATGTATATAATTAGCTTTGTTTGCTTACCCAAAAGGGAATAGAATGTTGTTACTGCAACAAAGACCAGCTAACGAATGTCATTCTGAAGATAGACTTCATTATCATAAAATTGTGCTTGAAATTCCTGATTGCTGAGAGCAACCAGTTAAAGAGAAATCCAGACAATGTATTGGTTACAAATATTAGTTGAAATAGAAATATTTAGGTGCTAAATATCTACCGGTTTTGTGAACAGGATTTGTGTACATTTTGTTGTTTTTTTGTACTTTATTTATTTTACAACGATTGCGAAGCAAGTTTTAACAACTTATATTAATCACTCTCATTTGCTCGGATGAAAGCGTATATGTGGTCATTCGTGTGGGAGGAAACCGGAGTACCCGGAGAAAACCCACCTGTCCGATCTGGCGACCATCGTACCATCTCACATACTTCCCTGTCCGAGGATCGAACCCGGGTCGCATTGGTGAGAAGCGAGCGCGCTAACCACTGCGCTAATCGGACAGACATTTTGTATTTGAAGAACAGATTCTTAGCAAGTTCTACAAGATTAGTGTAATCGTTCTTGAGACCTCGTTCCTGATGCAATATATTGCCATACTGGTGAGAGGAAGAGGCAATGTGGATTTTAGTGTCTTCCAGTAACAGACACCGCCGCCATGGTTCTCGCACAGACATCTGTAGCCCAGTGGTAAAACGCTGGACTGGTAATCCAGTGATCGCAGGTTCGATCCCCTGTCTGACCCTAATAAAATTAACAGTCTTTCACATGGGACGTTAAACCGAGGTCTCGTATCGGTGCTTTACACCGTGCATGTAAAAGAACCAGAGGAGACTCTGGAATGGGTCTCTGTCTGTATCATGCACTATCCTCCAAAATCTAAAATTACTAATCTCTTCAGGAGGCGTTGCTCATATGGGCAACCGGTAGCGACAATACACACATGGTTCTCGCAATTCCTTGGATACGGTGCAGACACAGTATCCACTACACCACTGTAGGAGGCTCCACCAAACTAGGGTTTATTCTAGAGTGGAAAACCAGGCAAGGTGGGTCAAAAAATGGGCAGTGGTGGGTGAGAATAGAGGCATGGTGCATTTCGAGGTGTGGGATGGGGTTATTTTGGCGTTAGCCTAGAAAATGATGCTAACTTACAGTGATTGATCAAAGAGGCAGTAATGCAGTACATATTGGTGAAATGGCGGACAAGTTCTAAGTTTTATAGGTCTGCCCGCCCGAAGGCACTCACCTGTTGAGGCTTATTTAAATGTTGTGGCATATTTAAAAAATAAAAATAAAAGGATAAATAATTAATGTTTATTTGTAAAATAAATATTTGTACTACGTAAATGAACACCTTTGAGGGATCTAATATTGAAAACTTGACTAGTTTGAAATTCTATTAATTATCGTAAAAAGTTTTTATCTTGCTATAAAGTCTGTGTGATTACTTAGTTTCTAAGTTACTTTCCTTTAAGTCATAAAGCACCCTAATGCTTCTTTTGTACCATTTCAGATGTATGTAACAGTTAATTTATTGATATCAATACAATCTCGTTTATAGCGGCTATCTATGTAACACAAACATGTAGACTATATGAGAGTAATGGTAATGGTTTATTTGAGCACATGACTGGACATGCCCACCTTTCATTTCATATTTGATGAGAGACTTGGCCTCGCCTAGGTATGTTTATTTACTCTTGAAATTTCAAATTTTAAGTAAATACAAGTATGCTGATTTAAAGCTTTAGCAAAATAGGAAAAGGATATAGGTAACAGTAAATTGAAGGAAGTTAATAAAGAGATGAATGTTCATAATGTGTATGATTTTTGTTGGATTGGACATTTTGAATAGAAATTGTTGCATTGTCTACTTGTTGTAATGTGTTGTGGGATATAGCCAGTCGTGCCTGGCTGTGATGTTCTATGTTACGTGGTCCACTAAATGTGTTGCCAGTAACAGTGTAACATTGTCCATTTTATGTCTTTAATAAATCATGATCCGATTTAACTTAAGATGCAACAATTGAAAATGATTGAAAACACCACCAACTATTAGTTTACTTGTATAAATTATTAATAACGTTCATAAGGTGTTCACTTATAATAAAATAAAGATCTGTCATTGTTAGTGTTAGCCAATTTTCTATAGGATCCCATTCATGTCCCATCTACTAGGACAATTTTCTATAGGATCCCATTCATGTCCCATCTACTAGGACAATTTTCTATAGGATCCCATTCATGTCCCATCTACTAGGACAATTTTCTATAGGATCCCATTCATGTCCCATCTACTAGGACAATTTTCTATAGGATCCCATTCATGTCCCATCTACTGGGACAATTTTCTATATGATCCCATTAATGTCCCGTCTACTGGGACACTTTTCTATAGGATCCCATTCACGTCCCGTCTACTGGGACAATTTCCTATAGGATCCCATTAATGTCCCATCTACTGGGACAATTTTCTATAGGATCCCATTCATGTCCCGTCTTCTAGGACACTTTTCTATAGGATTCCATCCTTGCTGTCCCACCAAGTAGGGAAGTTAGTGTGTTGACACTCACACTGAGTCACATGGCTTCTACAGTTCCGATAGCACGGCTTCCAAGGGTAATTTCCTTGACCCATTTTTCTGAAATGCTGGCTGTGCCAAGTACACATTAAGAAACGGTTTTCAATCATATAAATAAATAATTACAATTATCCAATTCAGCAGAATTAATAACCAAAGTCATCAATCATTATAAATGGTGGTGGTGGTGGTGGGTTTTGCTGTATAATTAATTGTTCAAGCCCACGAGGGACTGACTGAAACTCTCTTGTCTAATATGAGAATAATCGATGCATATTTGGCTACATGCTTTGATGCAGAAATTAGACAAAGAATTTTAAAGGTAAACATTGGAGAGATCATTTTCAAATCTTGATCAAACATTGTGTGGGGCATTTTGTCTGTCATATCAGTGTTACAACACTCAATATTGATGTTGATATCTGATAACATTGTAATTGTGAAAATAAATTGCCAAATTATAATTCCTGCAATGTTGGTATAGAGCAGTGTACATGACGTGGTGCAGTGAGTTATGTTATATGTCCTGTAATGTTGGTATAGAACAGTGTACATGATGTGGTGCAGTGAGTTATGTTATAAGTCCTGTAAGGTTGGTATAGAGCAGTGTACATGACGTGGTGCAGTTAGATATGTTATAAGTCCTGTAATGTCGGTATAGAGCAGTGTACATGATGTGGTGCAGTTAGATATGTTATAAGTCCTGTAATGTCGGTATAGAACAGTGTACATGACGTGGTACAGTTAGATATGTTATGAGTCCTGCAATGTCGGTATAGAGCAGTGTACATGACGTGGTACAGTTAGATATGTTATAAGTCCTGTAATGTCGGTATAGAGCGGTGTACATGACGTTGTACAGTTAGATATGTTATAAGTCCTGTAATGTCGGTATAGAGCAGTGTACATGACGTGGTACAGTTAGATATGTTATGAGTCCTGCAATGTCGGTATAGAGCAGTGTACATGACGTGGTACAGTTAGATATGTTATAAGTCCTGTAATGTCGGTATAGAGCAGTGTACATGACGTGGTACAGTTAGATATGTTATAAGTCCTGTAATGTCGGTATAGAGCAGTGTACATGACGTTGTACAGTTAGATATGTTATAAGTCCTGTAATGTCGGTATAGAGCAGTGTACATGACGTTGTACAGTTAGATATGATATCATTTGTGTAATGTCGGTATAGAGCAGTGTACATGACGTTGTACAGTTAGATATGATATCATTTGTGTAATGTCGGTATAGAGCAGTGTACATGACGTAGTACAGTTAGATATGACATAAGTCCTGCAATGTCGGTATAGAGCAGTGTACATGATGTTGTACAGTTAGATATGATATAATTCCTGCGATGTCGGTATAGAGCAGTGTACATGACGTGGTACAGTTAGATATGTTATAAGTCCTGTTATGTCGGTATAGAGCAGTGTACATGACGTGGTACAGTTAGATATGTTATAAGTCCTGTAATGTTGGTATAGAGCAGTGTACATGACGTGGTACAGTTAGATATGTTATAAGTCCTGTAATGTCGGTATAGAGCAGTGTACATGATGTGGTACAGTTAGATATGTTATAAGTCCTGTAATGTTGGTATAGAGCAGTGTACATGACGTGGTACAGTTAGATATGTTATAAGTCCTGTAATGTCGGTATAGAGCAGTGTACATGACGTGGTACAGTTAGATATGTTATAAGTCCTGTAATGTCGGTATAGAGCAGTGTACATGAAGTGGTACAGTTAGATATGTTATAAGTCCTGTAATGTCGGTATAGAGCAGTGTACATGACGTTGTACAGTTAGATATGATATCATTTGTGTAATGTCGGTATAGAGCAGTGTACATGACGTGGTACAGTTAGATATGTTATAAGTCCTGTAATGTCGTTATAGAGCAGTGTACATGACGTGATACAGTTAGATATGTTATAAGTCCTGTAATGTCGGTATAGAGCAGTGTACATGACGTTGTACAGTTAGATATGATATCATTTGTGTAATGTCGGTATAGAGCAGTGTACATGACGTGGTACAGTTAGATATGTTATAAGTCCTGTAATGTCGGTATAGAGCAGTGTACATGACGTGGTACAGTTAGATATGTTATAAGTCCTGTAATGTCGGTATAGAGCAGTGTACATGACGTTGTACAGTTAGATATGATATCATTTGTGTAATGTCGGTATAGAGCAGTGTACATGACGTGGTACAGTTAGATATGTTATAAGTCCTGGTAATGTCGGTATAGAGCAGTGTACATGACGTTGTACAGTTAGATATGATATCATTTGTGTAATGTCGGTATAGAGCAGTGTACATGACGTGGTACAGTTAGATATGTTATAAGTCCTGTAATGTTGGTATAGAGCAGTGTACATGACATGGTACAGTTAGATATGTTATGAGTCCTGTAATGTCGGTATAGAGCAGTGTACATGACGTTGTACAGTTAGATATGATATCATTTGTGTAATGTCGGTATAGAGCAGTGTACATGACGTGGTACAGTTAGATATGTTATAAGTCCTGTAATGTCGGTATAGAGCAGTGTACATGACGTTGTACAGTTAGATATGTTATAAGTCCTGTAAGGTTGGTATAGAGCAGTGTACATGACGTGGTGCAGTTAGATATGTTATAAGTCCTGTAATGTCGGTATAGAGCAGTGTACATGACGTGGTACAGTTAGATATGTTATAAGTCCTGTAATGTCGGTATAGAGCAGTGTACATGACGTGGTACAGTTAGATATGTTATAAGTCCTGTAATGTCGGTATAGAGCAGTGTACATGACGTGGTACAGTTAGATATGTTATAAGTCCTGCAATGTCGGTATAGAGCAGTGTACATGACGTGGTACAGTTAGATATGTTATAAGTCCTGTAATGTCGGTATAGAGCAGTGTACATGACGTTGTACAGATAGATATGTTATAAGTCCTGTAATGTCGGTATAGAGCAGTGTACATGACGTGGTACAGTTAGATATGTTATAAGTCCTGTAATGTCGGTATAGAGCAGTGTACATGACGTGGTACAGTTAGATATGATATAAGTCCTGTAATGTCGGTATAGAGCAGTGTACATGACGTGGTGCAGTTAGATATGTTATAAGTCCTGTAAGGTTGGTATAGAACAGTGTACATGACGTGGTACAGTTAGATATGTTATAAGTCCTGTAAGGTTGGTATAGAACAGTGTACATGACGTGGTACAGTTAGATATGTTATAAGTCCTGTAATGTCGGTATAGAGCAGTGTACATGACGTGGTACAGTTAGATATGTTATAAGTCCTGCAATGTCGGTATAGAGCAGTGTACATGACGTGGTGCAGTTAAATATGTTATAAGTCCTGTAAGGTTGGTATAGAACAGTGTACATGACGTGGTACAGTTAGATATGTTATAAGTCCTGTAATGTCGGTATAGAGCAGTGTACATGACGTGGTACAGTTAGATATGTTATAAGTCCTGCAATGTCGGTATAGAGCAGTGTACATGACGTGGTACAGTTAGATATGTTATAAGTCCTGCAATGTCGGTATAGAGCAGTGTACATGACGTGGTACAGTTAGATATGTTATGCATGCATTTGAAAACGTTTTAATTCCATTCCCTGGAATTGTCAGCCATCTTGTTACCGTATAGACTGATCGAGTGAGCTACATGTTAGTGAAAAAGCAAATAGTATATTTACGGAAGTCGCCAGTTCACCTAGTAGTAATACAATTAACCCGTTCAACACCACAGACCTCTAAATAGGCTTACAAAAAGTGTAGATCCAGATGAGCCGGCTCGTGACGAGCCGTCTCATCAGGATCTGCACTTTTTGCCAGTGATATGACTATTTTTAGACATAATTACCCATTTTGATAAATGAACTTGTCCAAATGTGATTTTCTGATTCATTTATTGTTTATGAATATCATGGACCAGTCCATGTGAGTTACTTGGTGTTGAATGGGTTAAATGAGTCACATAATTACATAATATCGAGTAATCGGCCATTTTCACATATACCAAAATGTAGCAAACCTGTGTCATTTTAAATTGAGATGCAAATAAATTTCTAAAATTATGAATAATATATTTTATGCTTGACTCAGTTTGACAACGTTAAATATGCAATTTGTAACGGAAAGAGGAGATCTTATGTACATGATATAATTACATGGCCGTATAATATTAGATATGCATCCATATAATTTAGTTCAATTGTACATGGATTTTATGAATGCTTAAATGGATTTACAAGACTTAGTGTATTATGCTAAAATATAGACATTTTTTATCTATTGATTTATTACATTGATGTGCATATTAAATTATTTATGTAAAATGTGACATATATCACAGCTAGATATTGTAGCAGGAGCTTCCAGCTGGTTAAATAATTAATCGTTACTGATTGCCTTACCTGTGACAACCTTGCTGCTGGCCTGCAAGGCCTTACCTGTGACAACCTTGCTCCTGGCCTGCAAGGCCTTACCTGTGACAACCTTGCTCCTGGCCTGCAAGGCCTTACCTGTGACAACCTTGTTGCTGGCCTGCAAGGCCTTACCTGTGACAACCTTGCTGCTGGCCTGCAAGGCCATACCTGTGACAACCTTGCTGTTGGCCTGCAAGGCCTTACCTGTGACAACCTTGCTCCTGGCCTGCAAGGCCTTACCTGTGACAACCTTGCTGCTGGCCTGCAAGGCCTTACCTGTGACAACCTTGCTCCTGGCCTGCAAGGCCTTACCTGTGACAACCTTGCTGCTGGCCTGCAAGGCCTTACCTGTGACAACCTTGCTGCTGGCCTGCAAGGCCTTACCTGTGACAACCTTGCTGCTGGCCTCCAAGGCCTTACCTGTGACAACCTTGCTGCTGGCCTGCAAGGCCTTACCTGTGACAACCGTGCTGCTGGCCTGCAAGGCCTTACCTGTGACAACCTTGCTGCTGGCCTGCAAGGCCTTACCTGTGACAACCTTGCTGCTGGCCTGCAAGGCCTTACCTGTGACAACCTTGCTGCTGGCCTGCAAGGCTTACCTGTGACAACCTTGCTGTTGGCTGGGTTACCTGTGACAACTTGTTGCTGGCCTGCAAGGCCTTACCTGTGATTGTGTGGCTGCAAGGCCTTACCTGTGACAACCTTGCTGCTGGCCTGCAAGGCCTTACCTGTGACAACCTTGCTGCTGGCCTGCAAGGCCTTACCTGTGACAACCTTGCTGCTGGCCTGCAAGGCCTTACCTGTGACAACCTTGCTGCTGGCCTGCAAGGCCTTACCTGTGACAACCTTGCTCCTGGCCTGCAAGGCCTTACCTGTGACAACCTTGCTGTTGGCCTGCAAGGCCTTACATGTGACAACCTTGCTCCTGGCCTGCAAGGCCTTACCTGTGATAACCTTGCTGCTGACCTGCAAGGCCTTACCTGTGACAACCTTGCTGCTGGCCTGCAAGGCCTTACCTGTGACAACCTTGCTGCTGGCCTGCAATGCCTTACCTGTGACAACCTTGCTCCTGGCCTGCAAGGCCTTACCTGTGACAACCTTGCTCCTGGCCTGCAAGGCCTTACCTGTGACAACCTTGCTGCTGGCCTGCAAGGCCTTACCTGTGACAACCTTGCTGCTGGCCTGCAATGCCTTACCTGTGACAACCTTGCTCCTGGCCTGCAAGGCCTTACCTGTGACAACCTTGCTCCTGGCCTGCACGGCCTTACCTGTGACAACCTTGCTCCTGGCCTGCAAGGCCTTACCTGTGACAACCTTGCTTTTGGCATGCAAGTCCTTACCTGTGACAACCTTGCTGCTGGCCTGCAAGGCCTTACCTGTGACAACCTTGCTTTTGGCATGCAAGTCCTTACCTGTGACAACCTTGCTGCTGGCCTGCAAGGCCT
>CM026404.1:63000824-63102994 GCA_014843695.1 Archivesica marissinica
TTCACATATACCAAAATGTAGCAAACCTGTGTCATTTTAAATTGAGATGCAAATAAATTTCTAAAATTATGAATAATATATTTTATGCTTGACTCAGTTTGACAACGTTAAATATGCAATTTGTAACGGAAAGAGGAGATCTTATGTACATGATATAATTACATGGCCGTATAATATTAGATATGCATCCATATAATTTAGTTCAATTGTACATGGATTTTATGAATGCTTAAATGGATTTACAAGACTTAGTGTATTATGCTAAAATATAGACATTTTTTATCTATTGATTTATTACATTGATGTGCATATTAAATTATTTATGTAAAATGTGACATATATCACAGCTAGATATTGTAGCAGGAGCTTCCAGCTGGTTAAATAATTAATCGTTACTGATTGCCTTACCTGTGACAACCTTGCTGCTGGCCTGCAAGGCCTTACCTGTGACAACCTTGCTCCTGGCCTGCAAGGCCTTACCTGTGACAACCTTGCTCCTGGCCTGCAAGGCCTTACCTGTGACAACCTTGTTGCTGGCCTGCAAGGCCTTACCTGTGACAACCTTGCTGCTGGCCTGCAAGGCCATACCTGTGACAACCTTGCTGTTGGCCTGCAAGGCCTTACCTGTGACAACCTTGCTCCTGGCCTGCAAGGCCTTACCTGTGACAACCTTGCTGCTGGCCTGCAAGGCCTTACCTGTGACAACCTTGCTCCTGGCCTGCAAGGCCTTACCTGTGACAACCTTGCTGCTGGCCTGCAAGGCCTTACCTGTGACAACCTTGCTGCTGGCCTGCAAGGCCTTACCTGTGACAACCTTGCTGCTGGCCTCCAAGGCCTTACCTGTGACAACCTTGCTGCTGGCCTGCAAGGCCTTACCTGTGACAACCTTGCTGCTGGCCTGCAAGGCCTTACCTGTGACAACCTTGCTGCTGGCCTGCAAGGCCTTACCTGTGACAACCGTGCTGCTGGCCTGCAAGGCCTTACCTGTGACAACCTTGCTGCTGGCCTGCAAGGCCTTACTTGTGACAACCTTGCTGCTGGCCTGCAAGGCCTTACCTGTGACAACCTTGCTGCTGGCCTGCAAGGCCTTACCTGTGACAACCTTGCTGTTGGCCTGCAAGGCCTTACCTGTGACAACCTTGTTGCTGGCCTGCAAGGCCTTACCTGTGACAACCTTGCTGCTGGCCTGCAAGGCCTTACCTGTGACAACCTTGCTGCTGGCCTGCAAGGCCTTACCTGTGACAACCTTGCTGCTGGCCTGCAAGGCCTTACCTGTGACAACCTTGCTGCTGGCCTGCAAGGCCTTACCTGTGACAACCTTGCTCCTGGCCTGCAAGGCCTTACCTGTGACAACCTTGCTGTTGGCCTGCAAGGCCTTACATGTGACAACCTTGCTCCTGGCCTGCAAGGCCTTACCTGTGATAACCTTGCTGCTGACCTGCAAGGCCTTACCTGTGACAACCTTGCTGCTGGCCTGCAAGGCCTTACCTGTGACAACCTTGCTGCTGGCCTGCAATGCCTTACCTGTGACAACCTTGCTCCTGGCCTGCAAGGCCTTACCTGTGACAACCTTGCTCCTGGCCTGCAAGGCCTTACCTGTGACAACCTTGCTGCTGGCCTGCAAGGCCTTACCTGTGACAACCTTGCTGCTGGCCTGCAATGCCTTACCTGTGACAACCTTGCTCCTGGCCTGCAAGGCCTTACCTGTGACAACCTTGCTCCTGGCCTGCACGGCCTTACCTGTGACAACCTTGCTCCTGGCCTGCAAGGCCTTACCTGTGACAACCTTGCTTTTGGCATGCAAGTCCTTACCTGTGACAACCTTGCTGCTGGCCTGCAAGGCCTTACCTGTGACAACCTTGCTTTTGGCATGCAAGTCCTTACCTGTGACAACCTTGCTGCTGGCCTGCAAGGCCTTACCTATGACAACCTTGCTGCTGGCCTGCAAGGCCTTACATGTGACAACATTGCTGCTGGCCTCCAAGGCCTTACCTGTGACAACCTTGCTGCTGGCCTGCAAGGCCTTATCTGTGACAACATTGCTGCTGGCCTGCAAGGCCTTACCTGTGACAACCTTGCTGATGGGCTGCAAGGCCTTACCTGTGACAACCTTGCTCCTGGCCTGCAAGGCCTTACCTGTGACAACCTTGCTCCTGGCCTGCAAGGCCTTACCTGTGACAACCTTGCTGCTGGCCTGCAAGGCCTTACCTGTGACAACCTTGCTGTTGGCCTGCAAGGCCTTACCTGTGACAACCTTGCTCCTGGCCTGCAAGGCCTTACCTGTGACAACCTTGCTGCTGGCCTGCAAGGCCTTACCTGTGACAACCTTGCTCCTGGCCTGCAAGGCCTTACCTGTGACAACCTTGCTGCTGGCCTGCAAGACCTTACCTGTGACAACCTTGCTGCTGGCCTGCAAGGCCTTACCTGTGACAACCTTGCTGCTGGCCTGCAAGGCCTTACCTGTGACAACCTTGCTGCTGGCCTGCAATGCCTAACCTGTGACAACCTTGCTCCTGGCCTGCAAGGCCTTACCTGTGACAACCTTGCTGTTGGCCTGCAAGGCCTTACATGTGACAACCTTGCTCCTGGCCTGCAATGCCTTACCTGTGACAACCTTGCTGCTGACCTGCAAGGCCTTACCTGTGACAACCTTGCTGCTGGCCTGCAAGGCCTTACATGTGACAACCTTGCTGCTGGCCTGCAAGGCCTTACCTGTGACAACCTTGCTGCTGGCCTGCAATGCCTTACCTGTGACAACCTTGCTCCTGGCCTGCAAGGCCTTACCTGTGACAACCTTGCTCCTGGCCTGCACGGCCTTACCTGTGACAACCTTGCTCCTGGCCTGCAAGGCCTTACCTGTGACAACCTTGCTTTTGGCATGCAAGTCCTTACCTGTGACAACCTTGCTGCTGGCCTGCAAGGCCTTACCTGTGACAACCTTGCTTTTGGCATGCAAGTCCTTACCTGTGACAACCTTGCTGCTGGCCTGCAAGGCCTTACCTGTGACAACCTTGCTCCTGGCCTGCAAGGCCTTACCTATGACAACCTTGCTGCTGGCCTGCAAGGCCTTACATGTGACAACATTGCTGCTGGCCTGCAAGGCCTTACCTGTGACAACCTTGCTGCTGGCCTGCAAGGCCTTATCTGTGACAACATTGCTGCTGGCCTGCAAGGCCTTACCTGTGACAACCTTGCTGATGGGCTGCAAGGCCTTACCTGTGACAACCTTGCTCCTGGCCTGCAAGGCCTTACCTGTGACAACCTTGCTCCTGGCCTGCAAGGCCTTACCTGTGACAACCTTGCTCCTAGCCTGCAAGGCCTTACCTGTGACAACCTGGCTGATGGGCTGCAAGGATAGGATTTGGGAAATACTCATGTTCATTCGATGTGTCAATACGTGTGACACTATAATAAACAAACTCTTTACTGGTTACTTTTTTATTTGCTTTTGAATGCACCACTGCATTTTCATCTTAAACAAAATTTATACAAAACAAACAAATAGATGTTGTTTACTTACGTGGATTACTAGAGCAATGACAACTAGTTTATCATATATGTAAATGGTCAATAGTTTATCATATATGTAAATGGTCAATAGTTTATCATATATGTAAATGGTCAATAGTTTATCATATATGTAAATGGTCAATAGTTTATCATATATGTAAATGGTCAATAGTTTATCATATATGTAAATGGTCAATAGTTTATCATATATGTAAATGGTCAATAGTTTATCATATATGTAAATGGTCAATAGTTTATCATATATGTAAATGGTCAATAGTTTATCATATAATTATGTAAATGGTCAATAGTTTATCATATATGTAAATGGTCAATAGTTTATCATATTTACAAATGGCCACCAATAGTTTATCATATTTACAAATGGCCAATAGTTTATCATATAATGTTTATGCAAATTGCCAATAGTGTATGATTATATGCAAATGGCCAATAGTTTATCATATATGCAAATGGCCACAATAGTTTTATCGATCACATCTGTAAAATGACCACTTTTGGCAGTTTTACCATTCCTGTTAAAAACATATGTGGTGATATACATGACAAACTACAATAGTTTGATCAATGGTGGCATGGCAGCATGATGATGTGCGGTCTGTACCAGGGACTTCAAAAGAATGTGTAATTGTACGAACTTGTGCATTCTATTTGAAGAGACAGTATCTATGAAGATATACAGATTCTTGACACAGATATGTGAAGTGTTGCAGAGCATGCTGGGGTGTACATCACTTGTAACAAGTTAATTGGCGCCCCCTCACTGACGTTCATTAGGTTTTCATTGTAATTCCCATCAACGTTTATAGCCGGGCACCCCGATTCCTAATGGCCTTAAGCTTTCACTTTGTACTCTCTGTTTCCACTAACTTCAAAAGAATATGTAATGCAACAACTGTTATATGTTATTGATCTCGTTTTCCTTATATGGTAATGATGCCTCTAATTGCCATTTATTATTTTATTTTAAGGAATGAAGTTGATTAACTTTTAAACATTTATAAATGTGTGCATATCTTGATTTAATGAAATGTGTTGTGTAAATGTATTGTATTGGTGTCATTGGTTGTCATATTGTGTTGGTGTCATATTGTATGGGTGTCCTATTGTATGGGTGTCATATTGTGCTGGTGTCATATTGTATCGGTGTCATATTGTATCGGTGTCATATTGTGTTGGTGTCATATTGTGATGGTGTCATATTGTGATGGTGTCATATTGCATCAGTGTCATATTGTGTTGGTGTCATATTGTATTGGTGTCATATTATGTTGGTGTTATACTGTGTTTGTGTCATATTGTGTTGGTGTCATATTGTATTGGTGTCATATTATGTTGGTGTTATACTGTGTTTGTGTCATATTGTGCTGGTGTCATATTGTATTGGTGTCATATTGTATTGGTGTCATATTGTGTTGGTGTCATATTGTGTTGGTGTCATATTGTGTTGGTGTCATATTGTATTGGTGTCATATTGTATTGGTGTCATATTGTGTTGGTGGTGTCATATTGTGTTGGTGGTGTCATATTGTGTTGGTGGTGGCATATTGTGTTGGTGGTGTCATATTGTGTTGGTGGTGGCATATTGTGTTGGTGGTGGCATATTGTGTTGGTGGTGGCATATTGTGTTGGTGTCATATTGTGGGAGGAGCTGCATGTTAAGCGTTGTTGTAGTTACAGATGCATGCGTTTTCCCATCAGGATTAGTGTAGAAACATTGATCCACTGCAGAATGAATTCCCACCTGTCTATAGAAGGTGATGACAAGAAGAAACATGAGCTTTGTATCTGTGATAATATGCTCTGGATTGATTGCATGGCAGTCATTGTTTAGCTTGTTGTATCAACATTGACATTTCGTCATTAGTTTGTTGTGGTACAACTACTGTGGTTGCTGGTTCTTAATATGGACCATAGTATGTTTCAATTTAGATAATGTATGTAACACTAAACTGTTAAATAATGTACATAGCGCATCAGATAATGTACATAGCGCATCAGATAATGTACGTAGCGCATCAGATAATGTACGTAGCGCATCAGATAATGTACGTAGCGCATCAGATAATGTACGTAGCGCATCAGATAATGTACGTAGCGCATCAGATAATGTACGTAGCGCATCAGATAATGTACGTAGCGCATCAGATAATGTACGTAGCGCATCAGATAATGTACGTAGCGCATCAGATAATGTACGTAGCGCATCAGATAATGTACGTAGCGCATCAGATAATGTACGTAGCGCATCAGATAATGTACGTAGCGCATCAGATAATGTACGTAGCGCATCAGATAATGTACGTAGCGCATCAGATAATGTACGTAGCGCATCAGATAATGTACGTAGCGCATCAGATAATGTACGTAGCGCATCAGATAATGTACGTAGCGCATCAGATAATGTACGTAGCGCATCAGATAATGTACGTAGCGCATCAGATAATGTACGTAACACACCACACGTTAAATAATGTACGTAGCGCATCAGATAATGTACGTAACACACCACACGTTAAATAATGTACATTGCGCATCAGATAATGTACGTAACACACCACACGTTAAATAATGTACGTAGCGCATCAGATAATGTACGTAGCGCATCAGATAATGTACGTAGCGCATCAGATAATGTACGTAGCGCATCAGATAATGTACGTAGCGCATCAGATAATGTACGTAACACACCACACGTTAAATAATGTACGTAGCGCATCAGATATGTACGTAACACACCACACGTTAAATAATGTACATTGCGCATCAGATAATGTACGTAACACACCACACGTTAAATAATGTACGTAGCGCATCAGATAATGTACGTAGCGCATCAGATAATGTACGTAGCGCATCAGATAATGTACGTAGCGCATCAGATAATGTACGTAGCGCATCAGATAATGTACGTAGCACACCACACGTTAAATAATGTACGTAGCGCATCAGATAATGTACGTAACCCCACACAATAATGTACGTAGCGCATCAGATATGTACGTAGACTCAGATAATGTACGTAACACACCACACGTTAAATAATGTACGTAGCGCATCAGATAATGTACGTAGCACATCAGATAATGTACGTAACACACCACACGTTAAATAATGTACGTAGCGCATCAGATAATGTACGTAGCACACCACGTTAAATAATGTACGTAGCGCATCAGATAATGTACGTAGCACACCAGATAATGTACGTAGCGCATCAGATAATGTACGTAGCACACCAGATAATGTACGTAGCGCATCAGATAATGTACGTAGCACATTGGGATATATTTCTTCTATAGTTTGGTATTACGTGTTTGGTCATGTTTGACTCACTCAAGTCTCACTCAAGTATTATCTAGCGTACCCAAAGAACAGTGTTGGATCATATATGACTCACTCGAGGGGACCACCGTGACCAAGTGGTTACGGTCGTTGACTTCCAATCACTAGCCCCTCACTTCTCAATTCTTTCATGTGATGAAGCTATCTAGCTGGCTTGTGAAAGGTTGGTGGTTCTACCTGGAGTGCTTGAAATACTGCTTTGAATGGCACCCCGGGGTCTTCCTCCATCATTGATGGGAGAGATCGCCATTAGATCTAAGCTGTCGGTGCGACTTTAAACCCCCCAAAATAAACACACAAACAAATTAACTCGCTCATGTTCACCATCAGTGAGAGCTTGTATTACTTACCGTGCACCAAGAACAGTGTTGGATCATGTTGTATAACTGTAGTGCAACTGTAGGACGTGTAAATTGTGCTACTCAGGACATGTAAATTGTGCTACTCAGGACTTGTAAATTGTGTTACTCAGGACTTGTAAATTGTGTTACTCAGGACTTGTAAACTGTGCTACTCAGGACTTGTAAATTGTGCTACTCAGGACTTGTAAACTGTGTTACTTGTAAACTGTGCTACTCAGGACTTGTAAATTGTGCTACTCAGGACTTGTAAACTGTGTTACTTGTAAACTGTGCTACTCAGGACTTGTAAACTGTACTACTCAGGACTTGTAAACTGTGCTACTCAGGACTTGTAAACCTGGTAACTCAGGACATGTAAACTGTGCTACTCAGGACTTGTAAACTGTACTACTCAGGACTTGTAAACTGTGCTACTCAGGACTTGTAAACTGTACTACTCGGGACTTGTAAACTGTGCTACTCAGTAACTTGTAAACTGTGTTACTCAGGACGTGTAAATTGTGCTACTCAGGACTTGTAAACTGTGTTACTCAGGACTTGTAAACTGTGCTACTCAGGACTTGTAAACTGTGTTACTCAGGACTTGTAAACTGTGCTACTCAGGGCCGAAATGCAGTTGGAATTGTAAACCATAGGGATAAACCACATGTGGAAATTACAAGAATGCAAGTTTTAGATGGCTGGGTTCACTTATATCACAAACTGGGGTTGTTTTTATTGCATTTCTGCTGATAGCAGAACATGAGGGTCTTATTTAGGGCCAGTGAAGTAAATTACATGATTGTACATAATTATTTTCAATTAATAATACATCAATTTGAAATGGTGCATGTAAACTGGTTGCTGGTGTTGAGGTTTTGTAGCTGAGACTTGGTTTAACCCTTAACCCTTTCAACACCACAGACCTCTAAATAGGCTTACAAAAAGTGTAGATCCAGATGAGCCGGCTCATGAGGATCTGCACTTTTTGCCAGTGATATGACTATTTTTAGACATAATTACCCATTTTGATAAATGAACTTGTCCAAATGTGATTTTCTGATTCATTTATTGGTTTATGAATATCATGGACCAGTCCATGTGAGTTACTTGGTGTTGAATGGGTTAAAATGCTGAATGAATTGGAAAGAATACATAGATGCTCTCCGAGTGTCGGTCTATTCATATGCATTAAATTTCACACTGTTTACTAACCCTATATACTATATGTCCTCGTGGAGTTTTAAACCATAGTGGAATTTAATAAAATATGTCTGTCTATGTCTATCACATAATGAATGAGTAGAACCCAGACATGAAAGAGTTTCTCCACCAGTCACAAGTGCTCATCACAGATCAGTGGCAGAGTAAATTGGACATTACTAAGAACTATTGTAATTTCTGCTTAGTTTGCTGCCATGTCAACCACAATACAAATACATAGCTGTCTTAGTGATTCTTAGACAAGCAGTGTTGAGATACTGACATTGACCAATTATGTTGGAATGTTACTGACATTGACCAATTATGTTGGAATGTTGCAAGAGTTGATATTTATCCCGAATATCTTGTTTTTCCAGGCAATTGAATTTGGAGATAGCAGTTAATTCCTTGGGTGGGAATCTCCAGACAATATAGCTAAATTGTAACAAGAGACCAGAAAACGCACGTAGAAAACGCATGTAAAAAACTGCAGGGAAATTGTGTTGGATACCTTTTACACAATAAAACAAAGTTAAATTTCTTAAAAGTTTTGTGCTAAATTCAGGATATTGTGTTTCTTTCTAATAACAGGATAACTCATGCCACTTCACACACTATATTTACAGTAGGTGCGGATTCGTCCTGAATTCATGCCACTTCAAGCACTACATTTACAGCAGGTATGGATTCATCCTGAATTCATGCCACTTCACACATTACATTTACAGCATGTGCGGATTCGTCCTGAATTCATGCCACTTCACACACCACATTTACATTGGATGTGGATATGTCCTGAATTCAAGCCACTTCACACACTACATTTACAGCAGGTATGGATTCGTCCTGAATTCATGCCACTTCACACATTACATTTACAGTATGTGCGGATTCGTTCTGAATTCATGCCACTTCACACACTACATTTACAGCAGGTACTGATTCATCCTGAATTCATACCACTTCACACACTACATTTACAGCAGGTGCGGATTCGTCCTGAATTCATGCCACTTCACACACTACATTTACAGCAGGTACTGATTCGTCCTGAATTCATACCACTTCACACACTACATTTACAGCATGTGCGGATTCGTCCTGAATTCATGCCACTTCACACACTACATTTACAGCAGGTACTGATTCGTCCTGAATTCATACCACTTCACACACTACATTTACAGCAGGTGCGGATTCGTCCTGAATTCATGCCACTTCACACACTACATTTACAGCAGGTACTGATTCGTCCTGAATTCATACCACTTCACACACTACATTTACAGCATGTGCGGATTCGTCCTGAATTCATGCCACTTCACACACTACATTTACAGCAGGTACTGATTCGTCCTGAATTCATACCACTTCACACACTACATTTACAGCAGGTGCGGATTCGTCCTGAATTCATGCCACTTCACACACTACATTTACAGCAGGTACTGATTCGTCCTGAATTCATACCACTTCACACACTACATTTACAGTCGTTGCGGATACGTCCGGTACATATTCAAGCCACGCCACACACCACATTTACAGTAGTTGCGGATACGTTCAGTACATATTCAAGCCACGCCACACACCACATTTACAGTAGTTGCGGATACGTCCAGTACATATTCAAGCCACGCCACACACCACATTTACAGTAGTTGCGGATACGTCCGGTACATATTCAAACCACGCCACACACCACATTTACAGTAGTTGCGGATACGTCCGGTACATATTCAAGCCACGCCACACACCACATTTACAGTAGTTGCAGATATGTTCTGTACGTATTCAAACCACGCCACACACCACATTTACAGTAGTTGCGGATACGTCCGGTACATATTCAAGCCATGCCACACACCACAGTTACAGTAGTTGTGGATATGTTCTGTACGTATTCAAACCACGCCACACACCACATTTACAGTAGTTGCAGATATGTTCTGTACGTATTCAAACCACGCCACACACCACATTTACAGTAGTTGTGGATATGTCCTGTACGTATTCAAGCCATGCCAAACATCACTTGTAAATGTGAATGTACTTTCTGTATTCATTTCAATGTAAATAAATGTTTATGTTTCTATAATTACAGGTACAGCAGAGTGACATAGAGTCACATTCACGTGTAGTTTCTGCTGTCCTCAAGCTTAGCGACCATCTCCATGACAACAGTCTCGATGATGACTTCCTGGAAACCGCAGCCCATAGCCTGGAGCAGCGCTGGCACGGTATCTGGCTGCAATCCCTAGAGTGGCAGTGCCGCCTGGAGGATGCCATTAGCAGGAAAAAGGTGCGTACTTGCCAGTATGATTACATAAGGGGGAGATGAGTTGATAAGACATTGGCTCCTGTTTGTCTGGAAGATACGTTGCTCGGAGAAAGTTATTAATGCAACTGCAGATTGTATTGCATGTTGCTTCCAATAGGGATTAATTAGAGATCGATATGAACAGGTAGGCTAGAATAAAGATAATAGAATAAAGTTAGTAGAATAATGTTAGCAGAATAAAGTTAGCAGAGTAATGTTAGCAGAATAAAGTTAGCAGAATAAAGATAGTAGAATAAAGATACTAGAATAAAGTTAGTAGAATAATGTTAGCAGAATAAACATAGTAGAATAAAGTTAGCAGAATAATGTTAGCAGAATAAAGATACTAGAATAAAGTTAGTAGAATAATGTTAGCAGAATAAAGATAGTAGAATAAAGTTAACAGAATAAAGTTAGCAGAATAAAGTTAATTAGCAGAATAAAGATAACAGAATAAAGATAACAGAATAAAGTTAGTAGAATAAAGTTAATTAGTAGAATAAAGATAACAGAATAAAGATAACAGAATAAAGTTAGTAGAATAATGTGTATATAGAGCCATGCTTGCAGCATTCAATTTGGTTGTATATTAATATAGGCTGTGTATTTGTGCCTGGAGAGTATTCTCAATAGAGATATGCTTCATGTTATTTGCTTTAGAAATAATATTTGTCTTTCGGTTATTTATTGGCGAATAAAACATGGTTTGGAGTGCCGACTCGTATGAATTAACCATGCAGGCCGGATGCCTAAGTGGTTAATTTCGGCGCTCATACCGACAAACCATGTTTATTTGCCAATAAATAACTGAAAGACAAATATTATTTCGATTCTAACATGACCAAAAAATAGTTGGTGTTATTGCTTAGTGTGTACATATATATAATTTTATATGACATCACAGAAACTTCCATGAAGGTAGCAGAAACAACCTTCTGTCATGATCTCACCAATTAATGCAGTTACCCCCACATCTTACAGAAACTTCCATGAAGGTAGCAGAAACAACCTTCTGTCATGATCTCACCAATTAATGCAGTTACCCCCAAATCTTACAGAAACTTCCATGAAGCTAGCAGAAACAACCTTCTGTCTTGATCTTGCCAATTAATGCAGTTACCCCCACATCTTACAGAAACTTCCATGAAGGTAGCAGAAACAACCTTCTGTCTTGATCTTGCCAATTAATGCAGTTACCCTCACATCTTACAGAAACTTCCATGAAGGTAGCAGAAACAACCTTCTGTCTTGATCTTGCCAATTAATGCAGTTACCCCCACATCTTACAGAAACTTCCATGAAGGTAGCAGAAACAACCTTCTGTCTTGATCTTGCCAATTAATGCAGTTACCCTCACATCTTACAGAAACTTCCATGAAGGTAGCAGAAACAACCTTCTGTCTTGATCTTGCCAATTAATGCAGTTACCCCCACATCTTACAGAAACTTCCATGAAGGTAGCAGAAACAACCTTCTGTCTTGATCTTGCCAATTAATGCAGTTACCCCCACATCTTACAGAAACTTCCATGAAGGTAGCAGAAACAACCTTCTGTCTTGATCTTGCCAATTAATGCAGTTACCCCCACATCTTACAGAAACTTCCATGAAGCTAGCAGAAACAACCTTCTGTCTTGATCTTGCCAATTAATGCAGTTACCCCCACATCTTACAGAAACTTCCATGAAGGTAGCAGAAACAACCTTCTGTCTTGATCTTGCCAATTAATGCAGTTACCCTCACATCTTACAGAAACTTCCATGAAGGTAGCAGAAACAACCTTCTGTCTTGATCTTGCCAATTAATGCAGTTACCCCCACATCTTACAGAAACTTCCATGAAGGTAGCAGAAACAACCTTCTGTCTTGATCTTGCCAATTAATGCAGTTACCCTCACATCTTACAGAAACTTCCATGAAGGTAGCAGAAACAACCTTCTGTCTTGATCTTGCCAATTAATGCAGTTACCCCCACATCTTACAGAAACTTCCATGAAGGTAGCAGAAACAACCTTCTGTCATGATCTCACCAATTAATGCAGTTACCCCCACATCTTACAGAAACTTCCATGAAGGTAGCAGAAACAACCTTCTGTCTTGATCTTGCCAATTAATGCAGTTACCCCCACATCTTACAGAAACTTCCATGAAGGTAGCAGAAACAACCTTCTGTCATGATCTCACCAATTAATGCAGTTACCCCCACATCTTACAGAAACTTCCATGAAGGTAGCAGAAACAACCTTCTGTCATGATCTCACTGCAGTTACCCCCACATCTTACAGAAACTTCCATGAAGGTAGCAGAAACAACCTTCTGTCATGATCTCACCAATTAATGCAGTTACCCCCACATCTTACAGAAACTTCCATGAAGGTAGCAGAAACAACCTTCTGTCTTGATCTTGCCAATTAATGCAGTTACCCCCACATCTTACAGAAACTTCCATGAAGCTAGCAGAAACAACCTTCTGTCATGATCTCACCAATTAATGCAGTTACCCCCACATCTTACAGAAACTTCCATGAAGGTAGCAGAAACAACCTTCTGTCATGATCTCACTGCAGTTACCCCCACATCTTACAGAAACTTCCATGAAGGTAGCAGAAACAACCTTCTGTCATGATCTCACCAATTAATGCAGTTACCCCCACATCTTACAGAAACTTCCATGAAGGTAGCAGAAACAACCTTCTGTCATGATCTCACCAATTAATGCAGTTACCCCCACATCTTACAGAAACTTCCATGAAGCTAGCAGAAACAACCTTCTGTCTTGATCTTGCCAATTAATGCAGTTACCCCCACATCTTACAGAAACTTCCATGAAGCTAGCAGAAACAACCTTCTGTCATGATCTCACCAATTAATGCAGTTACCCTCACATCTTACAGAAACTTCCATGAAGCTAGCAGATACAACCTTCTGTCTTGATCTCACCAATTAATGCAGTTACCCCCACATCTTACAGAAACTTCCATGAAGCTAGCAGAAACAACCTTCTGTCATGATCTCACCAATTAATGCAGTTACCCCCACATCTTACAGAAACTTCCATGAAGCTAGCAGAAACAACCTTCTGTCATGATCTCACCATTATGCAGTTACCCCCACATCTTACAGAAACTTCCATGAAGCTAGCAGAAACAACCTTCTGTCATGATCTCACTGCAGTTACCCCCACATCTTACAGAAACTTCCATGAAGCTAGCAGAAACAACCTTCTGTCATGATCTCACTGCAGTTACCCCCACATCTTACAGAAACTTCCATGAAGCTAGCAGAAACAACCTTCTGTCATGATCTCACTGCAGTTACCCCCACATCTTACAGAAACTTCCATGAAGCTAGCAGAAACAACCTTCTGTCATGATCTCACCAATTAATGCAGTTACCCCCACATCTTACAGAAACTTCCATGAAGCTAGCAGAAACAACCTTCTGTCATGATCTCACTGCAGTTACCCCCACATCTTACAGAAACTTCCATGAAGCTAGCAGAAACAACCTTCTGTCATGATCTCACCAATTAATGCAGTTACCCCCACATCTTACAGAAACTTCCATGAAGCTAGCAGAAACAACCTTCTGTCATGATCTCACCAATTAATGCAGTTACCCCCACATCTTACAGAAACTTCCATGAAGCTAGCAGAAACAACCTTCTGTCATGATCTCACCAATTAATGCAGTTACCCCCACATCTTACAGAAACTTCCATGAAGCTAGCAGAAACAACCTTCTGTCATGATCTCACCAATTAATGCAGTTACCCCCACATCTTACAGAAACTTCCATGAAGCTAGCAGAAACAACCTTCTGTCATGATCTCACCAATTAATGCAGTTACCCCCACATCTTACAGAAACTTCCATGAAGCTAGCAGAAACAACCTTCTGTCATGATCTCACCAATTAATGCAGTTACCCCCACATCTTACAGAAACTTCCATGAAGCTAGCAGAAACAACCTTCTGTCATGATCTCACCAATTAATGCAGTTACCCCCACATCTTACAGAAACTTCCATGAAGCTAGCAGAAACAACCTTCTGTCATGATCTCACCAATTAATGCAGTTACCCCCACATCTTACAGAAACTTCCATGAAGCTAGCAGAAACAACCTTCTGTCATGATCTCACTGCAGTTACCCCCACATCTTACAGAAACTTCCATGAAGCTAGCAGAAACAACCTTCTGTCATGATCTCACCAATTAATGCAGTTACCCCCACATCTTACAGAAACTTCCATGAAGCTAGCAGAAACAACCTTCTGTCATGATCTCACCAATTAATGCAGTTACCCCCACATCTTACAGAAACTTCCATGAAGGTAGCAGAAACAACCTTCTGTCATGATCTCACCAATTAATGCAGTTACCCCCACATCTTACAGAAACTTCCATGAAGCTAGCAGAAACAACCTTCTGTCATGATCTCACCAATTAATGCAGTTACCCCCACATCTTACAGAAACTTCCATGAAGCTAGCAGAAACAACCTTCTGTCATGATCTCACCAATTAATGCAGTTACCCCCACATCTTACAGAAACTTCCATGAAGCTAGCAGAAACAACCTTCTGTCATGATCTCACCAATTAATGCAGTTACCCCCACATCTTACAGAAACTTCCATGAAGCTAGCAGAAACAACCTTCTGTCTTGATCTCGCCGATTAACGCTTCAGGAGATAATATAGAATAAGTAGAGGAAATGTTAAGAACCTTTTCTAAATCAGGGTTATAATTTCATAAAGTGGCTAGTGGGTAAATGTAGTCCGACTTGGTGTCATACGTCCATTAGTAGAGCAAGTTGTCTGCAGAAAAATAGTGGAAGTACAGAAATATTGTTCGTTGAAGAATAAGTACGGAAAATATTATTCATTGCCTTAACTATCTCTGAAAATATATAGAGAAAATTGGGTTATTGGTGACTTGGAGAAAATATTTTTTCGGAGATGAGCCTAATACAAAATTTATAAGACAGTAACCTAATATTCTATTTATCCTATCTTCTGATAAAAAAGAAGTTTTAGAAGGAAAGATTACCGAATATTCATGAAGTGAAGTTTATCTTACAATCTGTGCACACATGACGTCATACACGCAGCGTTATGGTCACTAAAGGTTTATTAGGCAGGCTGATTTTAACAATTATTAGTTTAACCCTTTCCTTCATAGAGATTTAGGTTAAGTTGTTTTATTATACATTTGATCTCTATTAAGCAGCCACCTGTGCTAAGCAGCCACTTTCTGTGAGTCCCTTGGCTGGCTGCTTAACACAGGTTTGACTGTACAGTAATTAACATAAAGTGATTAGCTTGAAAAAAATCAAGTTAATTGTTCTCATTGATTGTCCCACTACTAATTGTTGTTAATATCCGTCAATATTCATTGTTATAGCAGATCAATAATATGACAAATCAATACATTGTTAAAACAATAGAATAAAGACACCCTAGCGATCATTTTTGCCTTCTATTAATTCTTTTGATATCTCGGAGCTTTGTATAGTTATGTAAGGGTATGTTTACGTCTGTTATGTCTCGTAGACGAATCAATACTATAGATGCATCGCCAAGAGAACAAACAGATCTATGAATTATTAAGCTTGTCTTTCTAGGAGCCGAAGACCTCTACATTTAGCAACATTTAGCCACCAAGATAGATTTTGCCAAATATGTAACATATTTTTCAAGATACATTTTGCTAAATGTGTAATGTATCTCACAAGGTATATTTGACTAAATATATAACATATATCACAAGATACATTTAGCCAAATATGTAACATAACTCACAAGATACATTTAGCCAAATATGTAACATAACTCACAAGATACATTTAGCCAAATATGTAACATAACTCACAAGATGATACATTTAGCCAAATATGTAAATAACTCACAAGATACATTTAGCCAAATATGTAACATAACTCACAAGATACATTTAGCCAAATATGTAACATAACTCACAAGATACATTTAGCCAAATATGTAACATAACTCACAAGATACATTTAGCCAAATGTTTTACATATCTCACAAGATACATTTAGCCAAATATGTAACATAACTCACAAGATACATTTAGCCAAATATGTAACATAACTCACAAGATACATTTAGCCAAATATGTAACATAACTCACAAGATGATACATTTAGCCAAATATGTAACATATCTCACAAGATACATTTAGCCAAATATGTAACATAACTCACAAGATACATTTAGCCAAATATGTAACATATCTCACAAGATACATTTAGCCAAATATGTAACATAACTCACAAGATACATTTAGCCAAATATGTAACATAACTCACAAGATACATTTAGCCAAATGTTTTACATATCTCACAAGATACATTTAGCCAAATATGTAACATAACTCACAAGATACATTTAGCCAAATGTTTTACATATCTCACAAGATACATTTAGCCAAATATGTAACATAACTCACAAGATACATTTAGCCATATATGTAACATATCTCACAAGATACATTTAGCCAAATATGTAACATAACTCACAAGATACATTTAGCCAAATATGTAACATAACTCACAAGATGATACATTTAGCCAAATATGTAACATAACTCACAAGATGATACATTTAGCCAAATATGTAACATAACTCACAAGATGATACATTTAGCCAAATATGTAACATATCTCACAAGATACATTTAGCCAAATATGTAACATAACTCACAAGATACATTTAGCCAAATATGTAACATATCTCACAAGATACATTTAGCCATATATGTAACATATCTCACAAGATACATTTAGCCAAATATGTAACATATCTCACAAGATGATACATTTAGCCAAATATGTAACATAACTCACAAGATACATTTAGCCAAATATGTAACATAACTCACAAGATACATTTAGCCATATATGTAACATATCTCACAAGATACATTTAGCCAAATATGTAACATAACTCACAAGATACATTTAGCCAAATATGTAACATAACTCACAAGATACATTTAGCCAAATATGTAACATATCTCACAAGATGATACATTTAGCCAAATATGTAACATAACTCACAAGATGATACATTTAGCCAAATATGTAACATAACTCACAAGATGATACATTTAGCCAAATATGTAACATATATCACAAGATGATACATTTAGCCAAATATGTAACATAACTCACAAGATGATACATTTAGCCAAATATGTAACATATATCACAAGATGATACATTTAGCCAAATATGTAACATATATCACAAGATGATACATTTAGCCAATTGTTTATAAAGATGACTTTTACCAGATATTCTGGGGCAGGGTGTGTGTTGGGGGTCAGTCTGGGGCAGGGTATGTGTTGGGGGTCAGTCTGGGGCAGGGTATGTGTTGGGGGTCAGTCTGAGGTAGGGTGTGTGTTGGAGGTCAGTCTGGGGCAGGGTGTGTGTTGGGGGTCAGTCTGGGGCAGGGTGTGTGTTGGAGGTCAGTCTGGGGCAGGGTGTGTGTTGGGGGTCAGTCTGGGGCAGGGTGTGTGTTGGGGGTCATTCAGCACCTTACTTGATATCATGCTCGAACAAAGGTTTTGGCAACAGACTGAAACAGCGAGAGCAAGTACTATTGCATTATAGCTGGTGAAATAATACCCCTTTTTAATGTATTCAAATTGAAGCAATGCAGCCAAGAACCCTGTTTATTCTACTATAAGTTCAGATTTCCTACCCTTGGACAATGATGAGATTATGAAGTGCCATACCTTTAACAATTAATATTAACCCATTTCTTTCTGGATACATTTAAAGGCTTTTGCAAACAACATAGATCCAGATCAGCCGCAGCATGACGCTGCATGCTGATCAGGATCTATGTTGTTTGCTACATAACCAAGTGTCTTAGCAAGATCATCTGAATAGCAAACAGCATAGAGCCTGATCAGACGGAACGTTCCGTGGTGGCTGATCTGACTCTATGTTCTTTGCAAATACTGTTTGAACGGTATCCAGAATCAAACGGGTTAAAATGCTGAATAAATTGGGATGAATGTGCAAACAACATAGATCCAGATCTGCATCTGCCAAGTGTCTTATAGCTCCACTATCCAAACAGCATAGAGCCTGGTCAGATGGTACGTTCTATGCACGTTCTGTGCCATCTGGCTCTATACTGTTTGCAACAATAAATATACTCGTTTCCAGCACAGTGGCTAAAGACAAGAAATTTGAGCTCATGGTCAACATTTTTATCTTCATCAAAATTGGCTAACGGATTGGTTTATTCTAAAACACAATGTAGCATGCAACTTCTGTAACTGTTATAGTGGCAGACAATTTGACCAACTGATGATTTACTGGCTGAGCAAATCTAGTTTCATTCATCACAAACGATTCCATTCATTTATGATTTTGACAAATTATGTACACAATTTGGACTTGCTTAGCAAAACCATTTTTGCATTGTTTGTTTTACATTCGGCAAATTGTCTTAGCTTTTTCTGTGAGGGCAGAGGGTATTTGTATTTAAACTGCCTTGATCATGTAAGGCCTCGTTAGGGAAACTGCCATTCCAGATTCTGCTCTACCTCTTAATTAATCTGTTAAGTCATGCAATGTCGAGAGAATGTGTGGGGATTTAAGAAAATGTATTGTTTTTTTGTATCGATTGGCAATACTTCACCCACTAACACCTTGGCGCACACTCTACTTGCTATATAATATCCTTCTTATTGTAACATCTGGCACATCTATCATTATGCGCGTATGTTGCGTATGTTGTTAGATTCCTTGGAAAGCGCATGAATCTAACTTGTCCTTCATAGGGAATTGCAGCATTTTGCACATATTTATAATGTCCTTGGTGGGCAGAATTATGAATAAAAAGCAACAATACAAATAAGATGCGTGGATAGAGGAGAAATGAGGGAACACAGATTATATAACCCATATTCAGTGGAACCCCTCAAAACCAGAATCCCTCGATATCGGAATTCCCTCCAAACTGGATGATTTTTGCGGAAACCGATTGTTTTCCCGTCTTTATAAATTATATTCATTTCCGAATACCTGACAAGTTTTTGGAACCTTTTCTATTGCAAACTAACCCTGAAAACCGAACACTCGGTGCCCAAGATCCTAATCCAAACGATCTTTAACCCTTTCAACACCACAGGCCTCTCAATAGGCTTACAAAAAGTGTAGATCCAGATGAGCCAGCTCGTAACGAGCCGTCTCATCAGGATCTGCACTTTTTGCCAGTAATATTACTATTTTTAGACAAAAATGACCCATTCTGATAAATGAACTGGTCCAAATGTAATTTTCTTATTAATTTATTGGTCTGAAAATATCATACATCAGTTACTTGGTGTTGAATGGATTAAGTCTCGTCTGAAGTTCAGCACCTTCCGTGCTTTCACACATGTAATCATTCCACATATTGCTTATGCCATTATATTCATTACGGGAGAACATAAAAAGTATCATAAAAACGAATAGATTATTACGGGACATTATTTAATTGCGTTCTTTGTTAAGGAATAGTAGGTTTGCTATTTCATGTTTGAGTAATTAGTTTTATAAATACGATCCATATAAATATGATTGCAAGTTCACAAACAGCAAACTATCTATACCCTCGAGTTTCCAGTTTCCGCTATATTTGATGCATAACATTTACTATTTTCGGTGTTACAGTAATTAACCCATTTGATTCTGGATACCGTTGCAAAGAACATAGAGTCAGATCAGCCGCCACGGAACGTGCCATCTGATCAGGCTCTATGCTATTTGCTATTCAGATGATCTTGTTAAGACACTTGGCTATGTAGCAAACAACATAGATCCCGATCAGCATGCAGCGTCATGCTGCGGCTGATCTGGATCTATGTTGTTTGCAAAAGCCTTTAAATGTATCCAGAATGAAATGGGTTAAACTTAATAGCTATGGAACAAATACGAGATTTGTAGCTAATATTTTTTGGAATACATTTTCTTCCTCATTCTATACATATCTTTTATTAGTAAAATAATTTAATGTCACCAAGTGTTATATAGCTCCACAATCTTAATAACAATCAGAAACTCATCTAAGCCATATATGTGGAGAGAATTACCATAAGCTTTTAGCTTTTATTTCAAATCCATATATCACGATATAAATGTATGTTTCTGTCTATTTCTCAATGTATATTACATGTATCCAGATAAATAAATATGTTTAAACCAATCCACATAGCACGATATAAATGTATGTTTCTGTATATTTCTCGATGTATATTACATGTATCCAGATAAATAAATATGTTTAAACCAATCCACATAGCACGATATAAATGTATGTTTCTGTATATTTCTCGATGTATATTACATGTATCCAGATAAATAAATATGTTTAAACCAAGCCAAAAATGCCTCCAAATCGAACTTCTCTGTTCCGAAGGCTGTGTGGTTTAAAGGGCTTTTATTGTACACAATCTCTCCACAAATGTAAGCAGAATTTCTAGATAGTAGATAGAGAGATAGTGATTGGATAGACAAAGAGTTCCCTTCTAGGCTGTTGAAGAAGTGTTTGGATATGTTGCAATAGACTTGATATGGGGAATGAACTGCTACCGGAGAGTGTAAGGAATTTCTAGGTTGCCAGTGTTCCTCTTTGTTTTAACTGCAAAATAAGAAGTAGAGTATTAAACCTTACTACACGCGTATTGTATAATTTAGCTTCAGGGGATGAAGATGCATTGTATCCATCTGGCTTGTTGAAGGCTGGTGGTTCTACCTGTGTACCCGCCAGTGCCTGAAAAACTGCTAATAGGTGCACTGGGCGATTTCCTCCACCAATACTAGCTGGAGAATGGCCGTATGAGCTAAGCTGATGGTGCGACTTTATACCCCAAAAAACAAACAATCAGTGTAGCTATCATTTTATATTACAAACTGAATGTTTTTATTGAGCGCTGTCATCGTATAACGTAATTTGAGGGTAAACTTAGTTCATTTATAAAACACATACAAACCATTAACAAATTAGCGCTACTTCCATTTCTTTGTAATAGAGGTATATATTCTCCTATTTACCACTTTACTCACCATAATTGACATTTCAGTTTTTTCCCCTCAAGCAGTCGGTGAAAATAACCTTTGATCGGAAAAAGCTTAATTGAACTTTGATTTACAAGGACTAAAATCTTGATTTTGGGTAACACGCCTGTTTTATGAAAAATATAGGCCACTTCAGCATTTTATCAATCCATTACAATGAGGGTTATTCAATAAGTAATCTATTTTAATAACTCTTTCGTGTCAGGAGTATATAAAATAATAATAAACAAAATAATTGTATTACACCATTGTGAACCAGGGCCAGTATGGGATGAATGGGAAAATGCTGGCAGATTTCTGATTTATGTTAACTTTAATTTAAGCTGTATTTATTCAAATGTTTTATGTTGGTTCAACATGAGGTCAATATGTAGGATATAGGACATATACATGAACTGTTGTTTATATATCTTTTTCCCGATTGGAACTACCCCACTACGCAGCGAAATATTTACAAATGTGATAATCCAAGATTAATAAGCAGAAATAACCATCTATTATATAACTATTATATAACTATTATTACTTAATTTGACTTTAAAATGTGGGTAATTTCATTTTTTGCTCATACCAGGGATTATTCTAGAGGGCGATGTGGGCGAAATAATCGCCCTAGGACCTGGACTTCGCCCTCTGGCCCCACTTCTCCCTAAAAAAAAACATTTTTTTATACAATTTTCATACAAGATTTTGTCCAGTAAGATCCACTGGCCCATTATAAAGCACTCTTTCTATTCAAATATTGTATTAAATGGTCATAGTGTGAATTTTAACCATATTTTGTTGACATTTATTAAATAACACCATTTAAGGACGCGATCGCGCGCTTTCTCACTTCTCCCAAAAATTCTAACGTAGAATGAACCCTGTCATACGACATGTGTGTTGCTACGGGCGATAAGCAGTAATGTCGTATATTAGAAAATATCTGTATGTGAAACCTTATGTTAATCGGGGTGACGCCTGCAGACGTATATTAGTCATGTTAACTTTTTAGAGGACAGTGATACAACACACAGAAGATGCTCCAGAGACATTCCTGTTTCCTTTTAAGTGTATCCATCGTGCATGAATCCTCGGTCCATAGTACCATCTGTTAATATTATTAGCGTTAGCCGGGAGATCCCTGGTTTCTTGAACAAGGAGCTACGATGAATTATACGTATCAAATAAATATATATATATATATACCATGATAATTTCTTCTTTATTGTAATAATTAAAATATCAATTACAAGACATAAATAAACATATCTATCCAAAATGCAACAAATCCAGAGCTGTTAACATGGCAACAACTTTCCTCAAAATATTGGAGAGCTTTCCTCAAAATATTGGAGATCTTTCCTCAAAATATTGGAGATCTTTCCTCAAAATATTGGAGATCTTACCTCAAAATATTGGAGAGCTTTCCTCAAAATATTGGAGATCTTACCTCAAAATATTGGAGAGCTTTCCTCAAAATATTGGAGATCTTACCTCAAAATATTGGAGAGCTTTCCTCAAAATATTGGAGAGCTTTACTCAAAATATTGTGTCCTATTTCAGAACAAAGAAATCTCTTGATATAAACATACTTTGTAGTACATGTTCTGTTTATGTCTTTGAAGACCATAGGTTATATGCAAAGGCATATGTCACACACATGTAAAAGTCACAAAGAAAATGTAAAGAAAATTATGAATTATTTATTATTAATATAAACCTGGCAAGCTATTGGGTTATTAAATAGAAGAAGAAATGTTCTCTTTATTAAAACTGTGTTTATATTTGTAAAATAAAAGCACATTAACCATTATGCTACAATACCGAAGAAATATTCACTTTTAAACCTTGTGTTTTGTTTATATTTGTAAAATAAAAAAACACTTAAACATATTATATTAAAATATCGAAAGCAAAAAAATATATATATTCACTTTAAAACTGTTTATGTTTATAAAATAAAAGCACATTAAAATATTAATTAAAAGTAGATATGTTTTATGCAACGATATTTCACAGACAGGTAAAAGTCACAAAGAAAATGTAAGTTGCATTAACTGGAATGCGTTGCAACTTGTCACTACATCACTTGCATGTTGCCGGTGGTTGACGTGCGATGTGACAGCTTCTGATTGCGTATGACTCAATATTATCACTGTTGATCACCCAACCATGAACGTACAACTGTCGCATTTCCTTCAGTACATATTTTTGACGTAGCTGTCAGTTGCTTGAAAACTGAGAATTGATCAGTTTTGTACCAATGTGTGGACTATTTAATAAACATAATGGATGAAAACAAGCATACTATGTTTGTGGGGTAAGCTTGTTTATAATAAAACGCAACAATTGTTATTGACCTGTTTTATTATTTCATTTTAAGTCGTTCTACAGTATTTTATCATTTTATTATCACCATTTTGACAAGACAAATTACAACGTAATTACATTATAATTATGATGTAATGAACCACCATATCACTAGTGTAACAGAACAATTACTATGCCACCTGTGTAACAACAGAGTGTTTCACTTGATTATATGTATTTGTAAAATACTAGTATTTTAACACTTTCCTTCATAGATATTTAGGTTAATATACTATTATATCTCCATACAATCGACATCCATTTAGCTATGCAGTGGATAAATAGTTGCCATATCTATCCCACCTCCATTGATATTACTGGGACTACACAAGATTCTGGCCTTTATTATGAACATTGGTTTGACTACTACATTGTCAATGCCTGTTGTATTGGTAAAGGCGTCAAGAGGTGCTTCTATGAGGGAAAAAGTTTATGAACATTGGTTTGGCTACTACATTGTCAATGTCTGTTGTATTGGTAAAGGCGTCAAGAGGTGCTTCTATGAGGGAAAGGGTTTATGAACATTGGTTTGGCTACTACATTGTCAATGTCTGTTGTATTGGTAAAGGCGTCAAGAGGTGCTTCTATGAGGGAAAAAGTTTATGAACATTGGTTTGGCTACTACATTGTCAATGTCTGTTGTATTGGTAAAGGCGTCAAGAGGTGCTTCTATGAGGAAAAGGGTTTATGAACATTGGTTTGGCTACTACATTGTCAATATCTGTTTATTGGTAAAGGCGTGTTGTTTTGGGGGGTTTTGACATTGTTTGGCTCTACATTGTCAATATTGTTGTATTGGTAAAGGCGTCAAGATGTGCTTCTATGAGGGAAAGGGTTTATGAACATTGGTTTGGCTACTACATTGTCAATATCTGTTATATTGGTAAAGGCATCATGAGGTGCTTCTATGAGGGAAAGGGTTTATGAACATTGGTTTGGCTACTACATTGTCAATATCTGTTATATTGGTAAAGGCGTCAAGAGGTGCTTCTATGAGGGAAAGGGTTTATGAACATTGGTTTGGCTACTACATTGTCAATATCTGTTGTATTGGTAAAGGCGTCAAGATGTGCTTCTATGAGGGAAAGGGCTACGGTTCAATGTGCTTTGTATTATGAAAATAAAGGTATTGCGCAATGATACACCAGGGTGGAGATACTAGTACAGACTGCAGACAACTCCTTGTGTGTGTTTTACGTTTATTTATCGTCGCTACCGGTTGCCCATATGAGCGACGCCTCCTGAAGAGATTAGTCACTTTAGATTTTTGGAGGATAGCGCATGATGATACAGACAGAGACCCATTCCAGAGTCTCCTCTGGTTCTTTTACGTGCACGGTGTAAAGCACCGACACGAGACCTCGGTTTAACGTCCCATCTGAAAGACTGTTAATTTTATTAGAGTCAGACGGTGGATCGAACCAGCGATCCCTGGATTACCAGTCCAGCGCAGACAACTCCTTGTACATCACAAACAATAGATTTGTCCATTTAGTTGGAATCCTTTGTTTTTACTGTTGTTCCATAGCTAGATGTGGACGGATGATACTCTCTACAGTAAAGTATCTGGATATACTATCTGGATATACTATCTGGATATACCATCTGGATATACCATCTGGATATACCATCTGGATATACTATCTGGATATACTATCTGGATATACCATCTGGATATACTATCTGGATATACTATCTGGATATACTATCTGGATATACTATCTGGATATACCATCTGGATATACTATCTGGATATACCATCTGGATATACTATCTGGATATACCATCTGGATATACTATCTGGATATCTGCCGGGGATTTAATAATTTAATAAGATGAGAAAACGGATGAAAATTGATAGCATGTGAGTTCAAAGGAAACCAGAACGAAAACAGAGAACACCAATTAAGGAGATCTGTGTTCATTGAAGAGTATTCAGGGGGCAGTAACTAGCCAATGTCTCTTGTTGAGATACAAGCCACACAAAGTATTGGCAGATATAGGCTAACTGCAATGCGTTGGTTTGGATATGGCAATAAATGGTGATGTGTACCGATATCTGACTCCTGTGATTATACTTTCCATTAATGGGAATGAATAAAATATTCCCAGAAACGGGATTGTTTGAGGTCTGCATTTGAGGTTCTTGCAGAACTGTCGTCACGTCATCTCCAGGATTTGAAGAATTGTTGACCTTATATACGAGTTCTGAGAATTGTTGACCTTATATACAAGTTCTGAGAATTGTTGACCTTATATACGAGTTCTGAGAATTGTTGACCTTATATACAAGTTCTGAGAATTGTTAACCTTATATACGAGTTCTGAGAATTGTTGACCTTATATACGAGTTCTGAGAATTGTTGACCTTATATACAAGTTCTGAGAATTGTTGACCTTATATACGAGTTCTGAAATATAATGTTGTATAATTAATAATAGTAATAATAGTTGTAAACTCTAAACAGGATTTTGATATAATGCACAATTTTACTACATTGACAAACAGTTTTCAACTTTTACCTTTCGTTATGATCATTGCCCTTGTTGACCGGTTAACATGTTGTAGGCTTCATTCATTATTCATTATGCATAGCAGTCAGTGGGCACAAGGTGTTTGAAGTTCTTGCTTTGACTTCATCAACAAATGAGATCGAGCTATTTGTGTGTCATCGACTGTATTGCCCGAGCCAAGACCTTATAACCTATACCGTATAACCGTCATGTTAAGACATTTTCCTTATGACCTTTGACTATTAAGCTTATGACCTTTACCATATAGCTTTTCTTATAACCTTCACCTAGGAACTTTAGCTTAAGACCTTTACCCTGCGACATTTAGCTTATAACTGTTTCCTCATAACCGTTACCTTATGACCTTTACCGTATAACCTCTACATTATGGCCATTACCTCATAACCTTTACCTTATAACCTCTACATTATGGCCGTTACCTCATAACCTCTACCTTATAACCTTTACCTTATAACCTTTACCTTATGTTACCTTATAACCTCTACCTTATAACCTTTACCTTATAACCTTTACCTTATAACCTTTACCTTATAGCCTTTACCTTATGACCTTACCTTATAACCTTACCTTATGACCTTACCTTATAACCTTTACCTTATAACCTTTACCTTATAACCTTTACCTTATGACCATTACCTTATAACCTCTACCTTATGACCATTACCTCATAACCTCTACCTTATGACCATTACCTTATAACCTCTACCTTATAACCTTTACCTTATAACCTTTACCTTATAACCTTTACCTTATGACCTTACCTTATAACCTCTACATTATGGCCTTTACCTTATAACCTTTACCTTAAGACCATTACATTATTATAGTTTTACCGTATGACCTCTACCTTAATACTTTTCTTATAAATTTCACCTTAAGAACGCTCTTAAATGACCGTTACCGTATAACCGTTCTTATAACCTCTATATTATGACGTTTACCTTAAGACCATTACCTTATTAGCTTTACCTTAATACCGTTATTATAACCTTACCCTTAATACCGTTATTATAACATTACCCGTAAGACTGTTATTATAACATTACCCGTAAGACTGTTATTATAACCTTACCCTTAATACCGTTATTATAACCTTACCCGTAAGACTGTTATTATAACCTTACCCTTAATACCGTTATTATAACCTTACCCGTAAACTGTTATTATAACCTTACCCTTATGACTGTTATTATAACCTTACCCGTAAGACTGTTATTATAACCTTACCCTTATGACTGTTATTATAACCTTACCCTTAAGACTGTTATTATAACCTTACACGTAAGACTGTTATTATAACCTTACCCATAAGACTGTTATTATAACCTTACCCTTAATACCGTTATTATAACCTTACCCGTAAGACTGTTATTATAACCTTACCCTTATGACTGTTACTGTAAGACTGGACCTTCACCTTTACTGTATAACCTATCTTTAATTACTACTATGGCTTTTATAGCAAAAAATAATGCCAGATCCTCGTTGTATTAAGCCCTGAAAACCATTTAATTTGCACTAAACTATTGTATAAAACTTGTATAGTCAGTTTTCCTATACATCACAGACGGATCTGTAGTCCAGTGGTAACACGCTGGACTGGTAATCCAGGGATCGCAGGTTCGATTCCCCCTTCTGACCCTAATAATATTAACAGTCTTTCAGATGGGACGTTAAACCGAGGTCTCGTGTCGGTGCTGTACACCGTGCACGTAAAAGAACCAGAAGAGACTCTGGAATGGGTCTCTGTCTGTATCATGCACTATTCTCCAAAATCTAAAATGACTAATCTCTTCATGAGGCGTCGCTCATATGGGTAGCGACGATAAATAAACGTAAAATACACACTCCTATCATTTCTGTCTGATTGCCACAATCGATGATATAATGTTTGCAATGTGTCTTATTTGCCATGTGTCTCTTCCCAGCCCCCCCTCCAGCAACCAATCTGTTTACGTTGTGGAGTGTATTTTCTATTTGCTTTTTGAGTTGATTATGTGCGAGTTCTAATCGTGGTTCACCAACGGTAATTATGTCCAGAAATGCACTGTCACAATGAAGGGCATCATTGAATGCTCATTAAGCTGTATTCATTTCCAATTTTAACTAACCACAGTTGGAGCATAGTTTGATAGAACCACAGTTACATTGAGATTAGTTTCTGACCGGGGGTGTGGGGGGGGGTTGAGTTGCCGGGTTTTGGATTGTTGGTTGAGGCCCTGGGTTTTGGATTGGTATGTTGTGGTTTTGAGTTCCTGGTTTTGGATTGCTAGGATGTGAGTTTGAGTCGCAGGCTTTTGGATAGGTTTTTAGCCCCGTGTTTGAGATTGTAATATATGATACAACATACAATACAATATTAATACATGCATATCCATACCACACAATACTAACATATCCATACCACACAATACTAACATGTTCATATCCGTACCACACAATACTAACATGTTCATATCCATACCACACAATACTAACATGTTCATATCCGTACCATACAATACTAACATGTTCATATCCATACCACACAATACTAACATGTTCATATCCGTACAATACTAACTGTTCATATCCATACAATACTAACATGTTCATATCCATACCACACAATACTAACATGTTCATATCCATACCACACAATACTAACATGTTCATACAATACTAACATGTTCATATCCGTACCATGCAATACTAACATGTTCATATCCGTACCATGCAATACTAACATGTTCATATCCGTACCATACAATACTAACATGTTCATATCCGTACCACACAATACTAACATGTTCATATCCGTACCACAATACTAACATGTTCATATCCGTCCATACAATACTAACATGTTCATATCCGTACCACACAATACTAACATGTTCATACAATACTAACATGTTCATATCCATACCACACAATACTAACATGTTCATATCCGTACCACACAATACTAACATGTTCATATCCATACAATACATGCATATTCATATCCATACAATACTAACATGTTCATATCCGTACCATACAATACTAACATGTTCATATTCGTACCATACAATACTAACATGTTCATATCCATACAATACTAACATGTTCATATCCGTACCATACAATACTAACATGTTCATATCCGTACAATACTAACATGTTCATATCCATACAATACTAACATGTTCATATCCATACAATACTAACATGTTCATATCCGTACCATACAATACTAACATGTTCATATCCGTACCATACAATACTAACATGTTCATATCCATACAATACTAACATGTTCATATCCATACAATACTAACATGTTCATATCCATACAATACTAACATGTTCATATCCATACAATACTAACATGTTCATATCCATACAATACTAACATGTTCATATCCATACCACACAATACTAACATGTTCATATCCATACAATACTAACATGTTCATATCCATACAATACTAACATGTTCATATCCATACAATACTAACATGTTCATATCCATACAATACTAACATGTTCATATCCATACCATACAATACTAACATGTTCATATCCATACCATACAATACTAACATGTTCATATCCATACAATACATTACTAACATGTTCATATCCGTACAATACTAACATGTTCATATCCATACCATACAATACTAACATGTTCATATCCATACAATACAATACTAACATGTTCATATCCGTACAATACTAACATGTTCATATCCATACAATACTAACATGTTCATATCCATGCAATGCTAACATGTTCATATCCGTACCATGCAATACTGACATGTTCATATCCATACAATACTAACATGTTCATATCCATACAATACTAACATGTTCATATCCATACAATACTAACATGTTCATATCCATACAATACTAACATGTTCATATCCATACCATACAATACTAACATGTTCATATCCATACAATACTAACATGTTCATATCCATACAATACAATACTAACATGTTCATATCCGTACAATACTAACATGTTCATATCCATACCACACAATACTAACATGTTCATATCCGTACCATACAATACTAACATGTTCATATCCATACAATACACTAACATGTTCATATCCACACAATACTAACATGTTCATATCCATACAATACTAACATGTTCATATCCATACAATACTAACATGTTCATATCCATACAATACAATACTAACATGTTCATATCCGTACAATACTAACATGTTCATATCCATACAATACTAACATGTTCATATCCATACCATACAATACTAACATGTTCATATCCATACAATACTAACATGTTCATATCCATACAATACTAACATGTTCATATCCATACAATACATGCATATTCATATCCATACAATACTAACATGTTCATATCCGTACCATACAATACTAACATGTTCATATTCGTACCATACAATACTAACATGTTCATATCCATACAATACTAACATGTTCATATCCGTACCACACAATACTAACATGTTCATATCCGTACCATACAATACTAACATGTTCATATCCATACAATACTAACATGTTCATATCCATACAATACTAACATGTTCATATCCATACCATACAATACTAACATGTTCATATCCGTACCATACAATACTAACATGTTCATGTCCATACCACACAACACTAACATGTTCATATCCATACAATACTAACATGTTCATATCCATACAATACTAACATGTTCATATCCATACAATACTAACATGTTCATATCCATACAATACTAACATGTTCATATCCATACAATACTAACATGTTCATATCCATACAATACTAACATGTTCATATCCATACAATACTAACATGTTCATATCCATACAATACTAACATGTTCATATCCATACATACTAACATGTTCATATCCATACAATACTAACATGTTCATATCCATACAATACTAACATGTTCATATCCATACCATACAATACTAACATGTTCATATCCATACCATACAATACTAACATGTTCATATCCATACAATACTAACATGTTCATATCCATACCATACAATACTAACATGTTCATATCCATACCATACAATACTAACATGTTCATATCCATACAATACTAACATGTTCATATCCATACAATACTAACATGTTCATATCCATACCATACAATACTAACATGTTCATATCCATACAATACTAACATGTTCATATCCACACAATACTAACATGTTCATATCCGTACCATACAATACTAACATGTTCATATCCATACCACACAATACTAACATGTTCATATCCGTACCACACAATACTAACATGTTCATATCCATACAATACTAACATGTTCATATCCATACCACACAATACTAACATGTTCATATCCATACAATACTAACATGTTCATATCCATACAATACTAACATGTTCATATCCGTACCATACAATACTAACATGTTCATATCCGTACAATACTAACATGTTCATATCCATACAATACTAACATGTTCATATCCATACAATACTAACATGTTCATATCCATACAATACTAACATGTTCATATCCATACAATACATGCATATTCATATCCATACAATACTAACATGTTCATATCCGTACCATACAATACTAACATGTTCATATTCGTACCATACAATACTAACATGTTCATATCCATACAATACTAACATGTTCATATCCGTACCACACAATACTAACATGTTCATATCCGTACCATACAATACTAACATGTTCATATCCATACAATACTAACATGTTCATATCCATACAATACTAACATGTTCATATCCATACCATACAATACTAACATGTTCATATCCGTACCATACAATACTAACATGTTCATGTCCATACCACACAACACTAACATGTTCATATCCATACAATACTAACATGTTCATATCCATACAATACTAACATGTTCATATCCATACAATACTAACATGTTCATATCCATACAATACTAACATGTTCATGTCCATACAATACTAACATGTTCATATCCATACAATACTAACATGTTCATATCCATACAATACTAACATGTTCATATCCATACAATATTGTTCATATCCATACAATACTAACATGTTCATATCCATACCATACAATACTAACATGTTCATATCCATACAATACTAACATGTTCATATCCGTACATACTAACATGTTCATATCCATACCATACAATACTAACATGTTCATATCCATACAATACAATACTAACATGTTCATATCCGTACAATACTAACATGTTCATATCCATACAATACTAACATGTTCATATCCATACCATACAATACTAACATGTTCATATCCATACAATACTAACATGTTCATATCCATACAATACTAACATGTTCATATCCATACAATACTAACATGTTCATATCCATACAATACTAACATGTTCATATCTGTACCATGCAATACTAACATGTTCATATCCATACAATACTAACATGTTCATATCCATACAATACTAACATGTTCATATCCATACAATACTAACATGTTCATATCCATACAATACTAACATGTTCATATCCATACAATACTAACATGTTCATATCCATACAATACTAACATGTTCATATCCATACAATACTAACATGTTCATATCCATACAATACTAACATGTTCATATCTGTACCATACAATACTAACATGTTCATATCCATACAATACTAACATGTTCATATCCATACAATACTAACATGTTCATATCCATACAATACTAACATGTTCATATCCATACAATACTAACATGTTCATATCCATACAATACTAACATGTTCATATCCATACAATACTAACATGTTCATATCCATACCATACAATACTAACATGTTCATATCCATACCATACAATACTAACATGTTCATATCCATACAATACAATACTAACATGTTCATATCCGTACAATACTAACATGTTCATATCCATACCATACAATACTAACATGTTCATATCCGTACCATACAATACTAACATGTTCATATCCATACAATACTAACATGTTCATATCCATACAATACTAACATGTTCATATCCGTACCATACAATACTAACATGTTCATATCCGTACCATACAATACTAACATGTTCATATCCATACAATACTAACATGTTCATATCCGTACCATGCAATACTAACATGTTCATATCCATACAATACTAACATGTTCATATCCATACAATACTAACATGTTCATATCCATACAATACTAACATGTTCATATCCATACAATACTAACATGTTCATATCCATACAATACTAACATGTTCATATCCATACAATACTAACATGTTCATATCCATACCATACAATACTAACATGTTCATATCCATACAATACATTACTAACATGTTCATATCCGTACAATACTAACATGTTCATATCCATACCATACAATACTAACATGTTCATATCCATACAATACAATACTAACATGTTCATATCCGTACCACACAATACTAACATGTTCATATCCGTACCATACAATACTAACATGTTCATATCCATACAATACAATACTAACATGTTCATATCCGTACCATACAATACTAACATGTTCATATCCATACAATACTAACATGTTCATATCCATACAATACTAACATGTTCATATCCGTACCATGCAATACTAACATGTTCATATCCATACCATACAATACTAACATGTTCATATCCATACAATACTAACATGTTCATATCCATACCATACAATACTAACATGTTCATATCCATACAATACTAACATGTTCATATCCATACAATACTAACATGTTCATATCCGTACCATGCAATACTAACATGTTCATATCCATACAATACTAACATGTTCATATCCGTACCACACAATACTAACATGTTCATATCCATACAATACTAACATGTTCATATCCATACCACACAATACTAACATGTTCATATCCACACAATACTAACATGTTCATATCCATACAATACTAACATGTTCATATCCATACAATACTAACATGTTCATATCCGTACAATACTAACATGTTCATATCCATACAATACTAACATGTTCATATCCGTACCATACAATACTAACATGTTCATATCCGTACAATACTAACATGTTCATATCCATACAATACTAACATGTTCATATCCATACCATACAATACTAACATGTTCATATCCATACAATACTAACATGTTCATATCCATACAATACTAACATGTTCATATCCATACAATACTAACATGTTCATATCCATACAATACTAACATGTTCATATCCGTACCATACTAACATGTTCATATCCATACAATACTAACATGTTCATATCCATACAATACTAACATGTTCATATCCATACAATACTAACATGTTCATATCCGTACAATACTAACATGTTCATATCCATACAATACTAACATGTTCATATCCATACAATACTAACATGTTCATATCCATACCATACAATACTAACATGTTCATATCCATACCAACAATACTAACATGTTCATATCCGTACATACAATACTAACATGTTCATATCCATACAATACTAACATGTTCATATCCATACCATACAATACTAACATGTTCATATCCGTACCATACAATACTAACATGTTCATATCCGTACAATACTAACATGTTCATATCCATACCATACAATACTAACATGTTCATATCCATAAATACAATACTAACATGTTCATATCCGTACAATACTAACATGTTCATATCCATACAATACTAACATGTTCATATCCGTACAATACAATACTAACATGTTCATATCCACACAATACTAACATGTTCATATCCATACAATACTAACATGTTCATATCCATACCATACAATACTAACATGTTCATATCCATACCATACAATACTAACATGTTCATATCCATACAATACAATACTAACATGTTCATATCCGTACAATACTAACATGTTCATATCCATACAATACTAACATGTTCATATCCATACAATACTAACATGTTCATATCCGTACCATACAATACTAACATGTTCATATCCGTACCATACAATACTAACATGTTCATATCCATACAATACTAACATGTTCATATCCGTACCATGCAATACTAACATGTTCATATCCATACAATACTAACATGTTCATATCCATACAATACTAACATGTTCATATCCATACAATACTAACATGTTCATATCCATACAATACTAACATGTTCATATCCATACAATACTAACATGTTCATATCCATACAATACTAACATGTTCATATCCATACAATACTAACATGTTCATATCCATGCAATACTAACATGTTCATATCCGTACCACACAATACTAACATGTTCATATCCATACAATACTAACATGTTCATATCCATACAATACTAACATGTTCATATCCATACAATACTAACATGTTCATATCCATACCATACTAACATGTTCATATCCATACAATACTAACATGTTCATATCCGTACCATACAATACTAACATGTTCATATCCGTACAATACTAACATGTTCATATCCGTACCATACAATACTAACATGTTCATATCCATACAATACTAACATGTTCATATCCGTACCAATCAATACTAACATGTTCATGTCCATACAATACTAACATGTTCATATCCGTACCATACAACACTAACATGTTCATATCCATACAATACTAACATGTTCATATCCATACAATACTAACATGTTCATATCCATACAATACTAACATGTTCATATCCACACAACACTAACATGTTCATATCCGTACCATACAACACTAACATGTTCATATCCACACAACACTAACATGTTCATATCCATACCATACAATACTAACATGTTCATATCCATACAATACTAACATGTTCATATCCGTACCATACAATACTAACATGTTCATATCCGTACAATACTAACATGTTCATATCCATACAATACTAACATGTTCATATCCATACAATACTAACATGTTCATATCCATACAATACTAACATGTTCATATCCATACCATACAATACTAACATGTTCATATCCATACCACACAATACTAACATGTTCATATCCGTACCATGCAATACTAACATGTTCATATCCATACCAACAATACTAACATGTTCATATCCGTACCACACAATACTAACATGTTCATATCCATACAATACTAACATGTTCATATCCGTACAATACTAACATGTTCATATCCATACAATACTAACATGTTCATATCCATACAATACTAACATGTTCATATCCGTACCATACAATACTAACATGTTCATATCCGTACAATACTAACATGTTCATATCCATACAATACTAACATGTTCATATCCGTACAATACTAACATGTTCATATCCGTACCATACAATACTAACATGTTCATATCCGTACCATACAATACTAACATGTTCATATCCATACAATACTAACATGTTCATATCCGTACTAATACTAACATGTTCATATCCATACAATACTAACATGTTCATATCCATACAATACTAACATGTTCATATCCATACAATACTAACATGTTCATATCCGTACCATACAATACTAACATGTTCATATCCATACAATACTAACATGTTCATATCCATACAATACTAACATGTTCATATCCATACAATACTAACATGTTCATATCCATACAATACTAACATGTTCATATCCATACAATACTAACATGTTCATATCCATACAATACTAACATGTTCATATCTGTACAATACTAACATGTTCATATCCATACAATACTAACATGTTCATATCCATACAATACAATATAACATGTTCATATCCATACAATACTAACATGTTCATATCCGTACAATACTAACATGTTCATATCCATACAATACTAACATGTTCATATCCATACAATACTAACATGTTCATATCCATACAATACTAACATGTTCATATCCATACCATACAATACTAACATGTTCATATCCGTACAATACTAACATGTTCATATCCATACAATACTAACATGTTCATATCCGTACAATACTAACATGTTCATATCCATACAATACTAACATGTTCATATCCATACAATACTAACATGTTCATATCCATACAATACTAACATGTTCATATCCGTACAATACTAACATGTTCATATCCGTACCATACAATACTAACATGTTCATATCCGTACAATACTAACATGTTCATATCCGTACCATACAATACTAACATGTTCATGTCCATACAATACTAACATGTTCATATCCGTACCATACAATACTAATATGTTCATATCCATACAATACTAACATGTTCATATCCATACAATACTAACATGTTCATATCCATACAATACTAACATGTTCATATCCACACAACACTAACATGTTCATATCCGTACCATACAACACTAACATGTTCATATCCACACAACACTAACATGTTCATATCCATACCATACAATACTAACATGTTCATATCCATACAATACTAACATGTTCATATCCGTACCATACAATACTAACATGTTCATATCCATACAATACTAACATGTTCATATCCATACAATACTAACATGTTCATGTCCATACAATACTAACATGTTCATATCCATACAATACTAACATGTTCATATCCATACTAATACTAACATGTTCATATCCATACCACACAATACTAACATGTTCATATCCGTACCATACAATACTAACATGTTCATATCCATACCACATTTGTTTTGTAATACTAACATGTTCATATCCATACAATACTAACATGTTCATATCCGTACAATACTAACATGTTCATATCCATACAATACTAACATGTTCATATCCATACAATACTAACATGTTCATATCCGTACCATACAATACTAACATGTTCATATCCGTACAATACTAACATGTTCATATCCATACAATACTAACATGTTCATATCCGTACAATACTAACATGTTCATATCCACACAACACTAACATGTTCATATCCGTACCATACAACACTAACATGTTCATATCCACACAACACTAACATGTTCATATCCATACCATACAATACTAACATGTTCATATCCATACAATACTAACATGTTCATATCCGTACCATACAATACTAACATGCTCATATCCGTACAATACTAACATGTTCATATCCATACAATACTAACATGTTCATGTCCATACAATACTAGCATGTTCATATCCATACAATACTAACATGTTCATATCCATACCATACAATACTAACATGTTCATATCCATACCACACAATACTAACATGTTCATATCCGTACCATGCAATACTAACATGTTCATATCCATACCACACAATACTAACATGTTCATATCCGTACCACACAATACTAACATGTTCATATCCATACAATACTAACATGTTCATATCCGTACAATACTAACATGTTCATATCCATACAATACTAACATGTTCATATCCATACAATACTAACATGTTCATATCCGTACCATACAATACTAACATGTTCATATCCGTACAATACTAACATGTTCATATCCATACAATACTAACATGTTCATATCCGTACAATACTAACATGTTCATATCCGTACCATACAATACTAACATGTTCATATCCGTACCATACAATACTAACATGTTCATATCCATACAATACTAACATGTTCATATCCGTACCATGCAATACTAACATGTTCATATCCGTACAATACTAACATGTTCATATCCATACAATACTAACATTTTCATATCCATACAATACTAACATGTTCATATCCGTACCACACAATACTAACATGTTCATATCCATACAATACTAACATGTTCATGTCCATACAATACTAACATGTTCATATCCATACAATACTAACATGTTCATATCCATACAATACTAACATGTTCATATCCATACCATACAATATTAACATGTTCATATCCATACAATACTAACATGTTCATATCCGTACAATACTAACATGTTCATATCCATACAATACTAACATGTTCATATCCATACCATACAATATTAACATGTTCATATCCACACAATACTAACATGTTCATATCCATACAATACTAACATGTTCATATCCATACAATACTAACATGTCATATCCGTACAATACTAACATGTTCATATCCATACAATACTAACATGTTCATATCCATACATACAATATTAACATGTTCATATCCATACAATACTAACATGTTCATATCCGTACAATACTAACATGTTCATATCCATACAATACTAACATGTTCATATCCATACAATACTAACATGTTCATATCCATACAATACTAACATGTTCATATCCATACCATACAATACTAACATGTTCATATCCATACAATACAATACTAACATGTTCATATCCGTACAATACTAACATGTTCATATCGATACAATACAATACTAACATGTTCATATCCATACAATACAATACTAACATGTTCATATCCATACAATACTAACATGTTCATATCCATACCATACTAACATGTTCATATCCATACAATACTAACATGTTCATATCCATACAATACTAACATGTTCATATCCGTACCATACTAACATGTTCATATCCATACAATACTAACATGTTCATATCCGTACAATACTAACATGTTCATACAATACTAACATGTTCATATCCATACAATACTAACATGTTCATACAATACTAACATGTTCATATCCATACAATACTAACATGTTCATACAATACTAACATGTTCATATCCATACAATACTAACATGTTCATATCTGTACAATACTAACATGTTCATACAATACTAACATGTTCATATCCATACAATACTAACATGTTCATATCCATACCACACAATACTAACATGTTCATATCCATACCATACAATACTAACATGTTCATATCCATACAATACTAACATGTTCATATCCATACCACACAATACTAACATGTTCATATCCATACAATACTAACATGTTCATATCCATACCATACAATACTAACATGTTCATATCCATACAATACTAACATGTTCATATCCATACAATACAATACTAACATGTTCATATCCGTACCATACAATACTAACATGTTCATATCCATACAATACAATACTAACATGTTCATATCCATACAATACAATACTAACATGTTCATATCCATACAATACTAACATGTTCATATCCATACAATACTAACATGTTCATATCCATACAACACTAACATGTTCATATCCATACCATACAATACTAACATGTTCATATCCGTACAATACTAACATGTTCATATCCATACAATACTAACATGTTCATATCCATACAACACTAACATGTTCATATCCACACAACACTAACATGTTCATATCCATACAATACTAACATGTTCATATCCATACAATACTAACATGTTCATATCCATACAATACTAACATGTTCATATCCGTACCATGCAATACTAACATGTTCATATCCTACAATACTAACATGTTCATATCCATACAATACTAACATGTTCATATCCACACAATACTAACATGTTCATATCCATACCATACAATACTAACATGTTCATATCCATACCATACAATACTAACATGTTCATATCCATACCATACAATACTAACATGTTCATATCCATACCATACAATACTAACATGTTCATATCCGTACAATACTAACATGTTCATATCCATACAATACTAACATGTTCATATCCGTACCATACAATACTAACATGTTCATATCCGTACCATACAATACTAACATGTTCATATCCGTACCATACAATACTAACATGTTCATATCCATACAATACTAACATGTTCATATCCGTACCACACAACAATAACATGTTCATATCCATACAATACTAACATGTTCATATCCGTACCACACAACACTAACATGTTCATATCCGTACAACACTAACATGTTAATATCCATACAATACTAACATGTTCATATCCATACAATACTAACATGTTAATATCCATACAATACTAACATGTTCATATCCATACAATGCTAACATGTTCATATCCGTACAATACTAACATGTTCATATCCATACAATACTAACATGTTCATATCCATACAATACTAACATGTTCATATCCGTACCATGCCATACTAACATGTTCATATCCATACAATACTAACATGTTCATATCCATACAACACTAACATGTTCATATCCACACAACACTAACATGTTCATATCCATACCATACAATACTAACATGTTCATATCCATACCATACAATACTAACATGTTCATATCCATACCATACAATACTAACATGTTCATATCCATACCATACAATACTAACATGTTCATATCTGTACAATACTAACATGTTCATATCCATACAATACTAACATGTTCATATCCGTACCATACAATACTAACATGTTCATATCCGTACCATACAATACTAACATGTTCATATCCATACAATACTAACATGTTCATATCGTCACACAACATAACATGTTCATATCCATACAATACTAACATGTTCATATCCGTACCACACAACACTAACATGTTCATATCCGTACAACACTACATGTTCATACAATACTAACATGTTCATATCCATACAATACTAACATGTTAATATCCATACAATACTAACATGTTCATATCCATACAATGCTAACATGTTCATATCCGTACAATACTAACATGTTCATATCCATACAATACTAACATGTTCATATCCATACAATACTAACATGTTAATATCCATACAATACTAACATGTTCATATCCATACAATGCTAACATGTTCATATCCGTACAATACTAACATGTTCATATCCATACAATACTAACATGTTCATATCCATACAATACTAACATGTTCATATCCATACCATACAATACTAACATGTTCATATCCATACCACACAATACTAACATGTTCATATCCATACAATACTAACATGTTCATATCCATACAATACTAACATGTTAATATCCATACAATACTAACATGTTCATATCCATACAATGCTAACATGTTCATATCCGTACAATACTAACATGTTCATATCCATACAATACTAACATGTTCATATCCATACAATACTAACATGTTCATATCCATACAATACTAACATGTTCATATCCATACCATACAATACTAACATGTTCATATCCATACCACACAATACTAACATGTTCATATCCATACAATACTAACATGTTCATATCCATACCATACAATACTAACATGTTCATATCCATACAATACTAGCATGTTCATATCCATACAATACTAACATGTTCATATCCGTACCATACAATACTAACATGTTCATATCCGTACCATACAATACTAACATGTTCATATCCGTACCATACAATACTAACATGTTCATATCCGTACCATACAATACTAACATGTTCATATCCGTACAATACTAGCATGTTCATATCCACACAATACTAACATGTTCATATCCATACCATACAATACTAACATGTTCATATCCGTACCATACAATACTAACATGTTCATATCCATATAATACTAACATGTTCATATCCATATGATACAAATTGTGTTGTCTATCCACTCTTTCTGCAATTATTTTAATGACATTTTCTGAGACATTAGTAAGCAGGAACTGTTACCGAATGGAAGCCAATGTAATACTCTTCACTGAGCAATCAAATCGTAATATTTTAAAACCAATAAATCAACTGCTACAGAAGTCTTTGCTAGCTTCTGGCTATGGTAGCTTCTGGCTATGGTAGTGCCGGTAACCTCAGATCTTTGACTATGATAAGAATGGTTTATGAGGCTCATCATGCAAGCGATCAACCAATGGAAACCTTTGTTCTTGTATGTCAACCGGTGTGCTGCTTTGAAGGTTTAATTGCACATTTTTATGGCTTAATTCATTTATGGGTACGGTATTGATTATGAAATTAAAAAAACCTTAAAGTGACAGGTTTAGTGAAGCAGTTGACACTGCGATAGTTTCGATAATGTTTTTTTAAAAATATTTTATCTTACATATGTTTCTAATGAAAATGTTATGATCATTTTATTTAATATTGATAATTAGTCTTGTTATATACGTGTGTGTTTTACGTTTATTTATCGTCGCTACTGGTTGCCCATATGAGCGACGCTTCCTGAAGAGATTAGTCATTTAAAATTTTTGGAGGATAGTGCAATGATACAGACAGAGACCCATTCCAGAGTCTCCTCTGGTTCTTTAACGTGCACAGTGTACAGCACCGACACGAGAACTCGGTTTAAAGTCTCATCTGAAAGAATGTTAATTGTATTAGGGTCAGACGGGGGATCAAACCTCGAACCTGCGATCCCTGGATTACCAGTCCAGCGTGTTACCACTGGTTACCACTGGACCACACTCCACAGTGTTATCGTGAACTGAGGTTTGTGTCTCTACTGTTTGTGATCATTCATTGTTGGCATTAAGTAATTTACCCCCCCCCCCCCCCACACACACCCCATTATTAATAAATTAGTTTTATTATTAACTGTTTTATATCCTGGGTATACCGATTACCAGTGACATAAGCAATAACCCGTGTATTTGTGTGCAAATAATGTTCACTCTCAAGCATAATCATATTTATTTTATTGTGTGCAATATTAGTTAGTAAGAAATAAGTCATAACTGAATCAATAACAAAGTGAAAGCAACAGCACTGACCTCCATCTTTTATTTATCAGGTGATACCAATTATCTGTGACGATGTCAATTTCGCCTCAGACGTTTATGCCAGTAGCAATACATGCCATATAAGCAAATCATGTGATGTTACACATGCGGCACCTTACAAAATGTCAAATGCAGATGATACTTAACAATGTCATTGAAATTCACCTAAATATTGACTACATGAACGAAAACGTATGAGAGTAATGAAAAAAGAACAAGTTTTGAATAAATGAGATTTACCAGTAGAAATAACATTTCAACAGGATTTTCCTATGGACAGATGCAGAACTCTGACGGAAATAGTCAATAATAAGCACAAAATGAGCATGTGCGGTTCATTTGGATTTATTCTGATACCATCGCTAATTGGTATTCACTGATGTTAGTGTCACTGAGGATAGTATATCAATAGGTGTTCAAACAGTAACCAATCTCTAACCAATTAATGTGTGGTGCAAATGTGTTCTCAACTAAGAAATGAAATACATAAACATTGTGTAAATAGTTTCTTCCTGTTGCAATCGTCTCATCAGGGCTGTAAATGTGGATTACCTAGCATTATCCGAAGATGGCTTGATCTTGTGACTTTATTGGAAGAAAATTGTCCACCGTTCTGCTAATTGATTTGTCTAAAACCCTTATCTTGGACAAAATGAATAGGATCAAACTTTCTTCACACCCTACCCTGTACATATTGTTTTGTTTTCCTGTTTTCTGAGGCAAATTTTAGAGATTTTAGTGTTTGCAACATCAGGGTAAAAATGTGAAATAAATATATTTAAAGCAGAAATATATTTATATACAATACAATACAATACAATAAGTTTATTGCATAAAACAGACACATGTTTATAGCAATTAAACAGTAGAAACAGGCAGTGACATGGAATTTTACAAAAGAGCATAATTATAGGTTATTAGTATTCAAATACATGTATATGATATAAAAAGGTGTTAGGTTCGTTGTTTATTTGCAAAATATTTAAATTTGGAAAGATCGATAGTGATTTTTTGGGATTTGCATGACAAGAGATTAATAAATTTCTGTATAGTCGGCCAGGTATGGTAATATCTTTTAATAAATTTCGATCTTAAAGTTGCATAATGTGGGCAGATTAGTATGAAATGATATTCATTTTCCAAAATTCTCGAATTACAATAAATACATAATCTTTCGTTTCGTGGCAGGTGTAGGTAACGACCACGCTCAATAGCTAAATCATGCGATGATGTTTTAAATCGTGTAAGGGCAATTCTGTATTTGTTTTCTTTAATAAAATCAAGGTAAGTTTCAAAGATAAATTCATTTTTAAACAAACTGTATGTCTCTAGACGTGCAGAGTTATTGATAGCAGTATAGCGTTGATAATATATGTCTAATATGCGTGATTTTATAGTATTGTAATTAATAAGCATTCTTGACTGGTTTTGCCACAAATAGGACAGTCCGCATGTATCGATAATATTTTTTAACTGATAAGCCCAGTTCATTTTGTTGTGATAATTTTTGTTTTCAACATCAGTTTTCAACAGTTGGTAAGTTTTATAAAGTAAGGAATCTTCTGGTAAAGTCAATAATTTTAACCAATATTTTACCATTAGTAGTTGTCTGCGTATCGACATGGGAAGACAACCAAGTTCTCCATATAGTGCATTTAGGTTTGTTGAGCGCCTTACGCATAATATTTTTCTGCAAAATTTTGAAAGTATTAATTCAACATCGGGTGCATCATGGTAGCCCTAAAATTCTGCTGAATAGTTTAAAATTGGTGCGACAAGAGAATCAAACAAGCTTAACTTTCTCGATGATGGGAAGTCTACTTGATTAAAAGCAATAAATAATTTATGTAAAGAAAAAGAGGCGTGCTTAGCTACAAGTTTTTGTGTTCGATTCCAATTACCGTTCTTGTATAGATGAACACCTAAATATTTAAACGATTCTACAATTTCAATACGTGAATTATATATGTAAAAATCATGTCGAGAATGTCGACCATTTTCAAAAATCATAATATTTGTTTTATTAGTATTAAGGCGTAAGCCCCATGTATTACAGTAAGTCTCAATATCGTTCAACATAGATTGTAATGCTTCAGGATCTTGCGCAAACACAACAGCATCGTCAGCAAATAATAGTAAGAATATTTGTAGGTCACCAATGTTCATTATTCCATTCAGATCTGCATTAATATTATTTAATATATCATTCAAAAAAAATAAACACAAAATGATACTGGACGGGTCTCCTTGCTTTACGCCAATATTCGATGTGATACAATCAGACGTGTTTGACCCATAGCGAATATACGATCGTACTACTGTATACATAGATTTTAGAGCAGTTATAAATCTAGTGCTAACATTTGAATTAAGCAGTTTCCACCATAAGTAAACCCTATCAATTCTATCAAACATCATTTGCCAGTCCAAGTAGGCTACATAGAGTTTTTTCTTGGCAGCAAGAGTTTTACATATAAGGGCATGCAAAATAAAAATACAGTCACTAGTGGATTTATTCTTCTGAAAACCAAATTGATTATCAGTCCATTTTATTAATCTATTGACCAATAGTTTTGAATATATTTTTGAAATTATATTATTAAGTGTGATTCCTCGAAAGTTTTTGGCTTCACGATTACCACCCTTGAATATCGGTATAATGATACCTTCTCCCCAGCTTTGTGGGAAAACCCCAGAGCTAAATATAGTATTGTATAGTTTAGTCAGGTAAGGCGCAATTATATCGAACGAATACTTAAACACTTCGGCAATTAATTGATCTGTTCCCAGGCTTTTCGAGTTATTTTGCGCGAATACAGCATTTCTTACCTCCGACTCAGTAACTCAGTATCTAGGTCATTATCATAAATAAGAGTGTCCGCATTTTCAAAATTATCTTGATCATGTTCTGGTTGCGAGCCGTACAGGTTATTAAAATGAGTAAACATATCTTCAATTGAAACATTATCTATATTTGGACCTTTTGTTTTATATTGAGCTTTTACATTTTTCCAAAATGCTTTTGGATTTGATTTAGCTACATTATTTATACGTTCGCTTTCCTTACGATTAAACTGCCGTTTGTGCAAAGGCTTTAAATTAACATAATCTCGCCTTTTACTTAGAAATATTAATTTACTTTCTTGTGTTTTGTTTCTTAAAAATGCATTTCTTGCTATATTAAATTGCTTTCTAGCAGCAATACAATCATTATTAAACCACCTCTTTCTATTTTTACTTATATTATTGCTCGCCAGATTATGAACTGTTTGCAAACTTTTCTGAATACACTAAAAGCTTTATCCTGCATGTATTGTGTGAACTGCTGTACTGATTCATTTATTGTATTGTTATTTAAATCTGATGACAGTCGCTGAAGTAGGTCATTACTGTCCAATAATTGTGTACGGAATGTATCGGTCAGCGTATCGTCCCACTCTAAGTATTCCCCATTGGTTGTATTATTATCACGTGATTCGCATTCCTTACTGTGTTTACGTTGTATACAAATATTCAATGCGCAATGGTCCGATAGATCATTGGGCGGTTGTACGCAAAAGTTATTAATGTAAATAAAGTCATTCTTATTCAATAAACAATAATCAACAACACTTGAACCATTATTATTAATGAATGTAAGCTCGCCAGTTTGATCATTACATAGACGACCGTTACATATAAGTAAATCAGTAGATTGACAAAGTTGTATATTACCATGTGCGTCTAACACGTGACCTGTGTTTACTCTCTGACTGTAAACATTAGATTGTACATCAATAATGTTGTCTAAAAACCTGTCAAAAACGATATAATCTGGTTCATTCGAAGTTCTACAATTTAGATCACCGATTAAGAGGACCTTACCTTGAACATGATATTTTTCTATATCAGTTTCAATTTGTTCAAATACATCAAAATCATTGTTAAGGTTTCTGAGTACATTTGATTGTTGTGGTGGTATATAATAATATATTTTATATAACGAAATAAAGTTTTGTCAAACGTGTTTTAGATATGCCAGCATTGTGTGGTTTAGATATGCCAGCATTGTGTGGTTTAGATATGCCAGCATTGTGTGGTTTAGATATGCCAGCATTGTGTGATTTAGATATGCCAGCATTGTGTGATTTAGATATTCCAGCATTGTAACCTCGGTAACTTAGTTTGTCTGCATGTCTCTTGTGTATGTAATATTTTAACAGTAAGTAAAACTCTTATTTTGTGTATTTCCAGGGCATATTCACCTCTGGACCATACCTGAACACATTTGCAAACCTTAGAGAATACACAGATGATGATGAAGACGAATACGACTCCCAGGATGTAACCAGCGGGGGCGAGGACAGTTTCCCGGGACTTGGTTACCGTGCTGACTTCATCCAGTCCCCACCCTTATTGGAAAGCAGCACTCTGTCCCAGTCTTCGGACTGTGACAAGAATAGCGAGAAGGACAGTGCCGTTGCCAGCGAGTCAGAGCAGAAAACTTGCTCAGACATGTCGGAAAATTACCAGGATCTGTCTGTGTCCACCAGTAGTGATTCAGATAGAGAGTTTTTGCGGCAGATCAAGATGAAGAAACACGACAGTCGAGATATTGGGTATGGCAGTGAAAGTCAATCGGATGAACTAGAGAGCCGCTACAAGGGCATCACATTCTCCGGAATCAGTGGGCATGCGCGCAAAACCTCAACGAAATGTGGCGACTATTACGCCACTGTTGCTGTTGATACCAGTTCCACAGATAAAACAGAAGGTTGGATGTCAACGAATCCCGACCCAACGTGCGATGATTCTGATATTAATTCTCAGATTCAACAAGTTCTGAAACAAGAAGAGCCAGAAATGGAAGACATACGATACCTGATTGACCAGGCAGACATAATGGTACAGCAGGGTAACACATTCAGCAAGTCAAAGTTCTCCCCACAACGTAATGTTGCTGGTACAGGAGAAGTTGCTACTGAATCGCAACAAGAATCACTATCATCATCATCGTCTGCTGCAACAAGGGAGATGGTTGACAAAGGTGTTGGCACTGTTGAGAGTTCCTGTGATGCTAGTGATGAGGAAAGTGGAGAATCGGATGGCCACCAGGAAGATGACACAGAAACAATGGACAGCATGATCGCAAGTGAATATACCTCAGACGAAATGAAAAATAATGTTCGGGATTATTCGAAACTGCCGAAACTGTATGACACAAATTCTTTGAGAACAAGGCTAAAAGGAGACAGGAAAGATCGACCATGGAGTGTGGTTGAGATGCCATATGTGACTGAACGGAAACAGTTGTCAAATTCGGAAAGTGCTATCGACTGCATACATACTGCATACAGTGATTCTGATATCCCAGTGAACAAGTCACGTCAGTCTTCACAATCGCTATCACCCACATTCCCCCGACATCGGATACGGAAAGCACATTGTGTTCAGCGCCCCATTTCTCGTGATTTGATCCCGAAAAGATCTCAGTTAGGTGCCAAAAGAAAACTGAATCTTATCTTACCTATAAACTTGCATGACAAAACTTCAGGAATGGATTCATCTCATAGTGTTTCATGCATCGTCACCCCAACTAATACTGTATATAGTGAAACTGTACATATGGACATTGAACCCAATCAGGGTAGCATGAACTCAGAGACCAAAGAAGTGAACTCAGAGAACAGTGCCTCAGGTAACGCCGCTGTAGTGCCTTATATGGAGTCGTGTACGTCGGATGATGAGGCTCTAACACCGCTGTCAGGGAAGAGTGCACTGATCTCCACGTTGCAGAACGCCAGGTTCAAATCTAGCGGCAGCAGCCAGGATGAATCAGATACACAAGGTAAAGAATATTGTAGATGCTTATACATGTTTAAAGAATTATTTCAGATAAAGTTTGAGGATGAGTAGATGTTCTGCAGTGTTTTCAGTATAAAATATATACAAAGCATAAGACCAGAGTTCCCTCTGTCTGAATGTTTATCTGCACCACTTCTGTCGACAATTGAAAAACACTGGAGCAAATTTAAAAAACATAGAGCCCAACTAAGAGCCATATAGTTCACAAATAAATATTTGACGACATGTATTTGACAAAACATGTGCCGCCAATTCACAATATTTAGCGCCAATATTTGTTTTTTGGCGCCATTGGCGACTGACAGCGGGTACCCTGAAGACCATACTCTACTGTTGAACTCAACTAGCTGACTAAGCATGGAGTATTTTGAGGTTTATAATTAGTTGTAACATAGGAAAACCAACAGCATGCTGACTAAGAAATTGCATACGTTATGAACCATTAGTGATAGAATAAAATTCAAGGATATATTTTGGAATTTCACCAATTTTCAAATAGCAAACAGCTAGGCAGCTGTATAGTTCATTTTCTTATGTTGTGACAGAAATGGAGTTTAAGAAGGTTCAATACCAGATTAGGGGCGTGTTGGATCCTCTAACCCACTTTAGCGGGTTGCCTCTCTAGTAAAATATATATAATGGGCTCAAATTCCGGGCACATTGACCAGTAAACATTTTTTCTAATTCTCTCGTATATACATGTTTAGGCATTAATGTTTGCAATGTCTGCCAGTCAGTCTGTCTGTCACACATATTGTCTTCAGTCACAATAACTACATTCACATACATTTATGAATTTTTTATCAATTGGTTCCCACCATTAAAAAATCTCATCAGCTTACTATAGGAAAATGGAAAAATGACAGAAAGTGTGTACCACATGAGCTGTGTGGTATTTTGGCTTCATCCTAGAAATATTTCCTGGGGATAATTGCTCCAAGTTCATCTTGGAAATCTTTTCTTGGAAATCTTTAGACATTTTGATTCAAACCTTATTGACTATATTGACCAAATTCAATTTGTACATTCAGTACCTACTTTACCTTGTTGTGAATTTTCCATAGCACCTACCTAGTTCACCTAGTCCATCAGTACTTTCAATTTATACATAGATATAAATTGCTATGGTTGCATGCAAACAGAATGAATCCCCCAACATTTAGTAATAATTCCAGAGCTTGCTAGAGCTTGCCTGTATCATCCTGGCAGTAAACAGTTTAAATATCTCTGCTTGTTCAGAACAGTCCCCGATCTATACGAAATAACCCATTTACTGCAACACTGACTTGTCCGGATCATGCAAATGTGCTCATGATTGGCAGATTTAGATGGACAACATGTGAAATAAACAGATTACTTTAAGTTTTCTACGTGGAAGTTTGGTAATATGTTTGCTATGTCATTTCAGTTGCATCTGAGCGCGTGTCAAAAATATCTCCGAGTGTCGGAGAGATACAAGTTGGTTATAAGAGTGTCAGAGAGATACAAGTTGGTTATAAGAGTGTCAAAGAGATACAAGTCGGTTATAAGAGTGTCAGAGAGATACAAGTCGGTTATAGAGTGTCGGAGAGATACAAGTCGGTTATAAGAGTGTCAGAGAGATACAAGTTGGTTATAAGCGTGTCAGAGAGATACAAGTCGGTTATAAGAGTGTCAGAGAGATACAAGTTGGTTATAAGAGTGTCAGAGAGATACAAGTCAGTTATAAGAGTGTCAGAGAGATACAAGTTGGTTATAAGAGTGTCAGAGAGATACAAGTTGGTTATAAGAGTGTCAGAGAGATACAAGTTGGTTATAAGAGTGTCGGAGAGATACAAGTCAGTTATAAGAGTGTCAGAGAGATACAAGTTGGTTATAAGAGTGTCAGAGAGATACAAGTTGGTTATAAGAGTGTCGGAGAGATACAAGTTGGTTATAAGAGTGTCGGAGAGATACAAGTTGGTTATAAGAGTGTCAGAGAGATACAAGTCGGTTATAAGAGTGTCAGAGAGATACAAGTTGGTTATGTTATTTCAGTTGATTTTACCAGAGTGTCCGAGATACAAGATGGTTATAAGTTTGCTATGTCATTTCAGCTGCTCCTATCGCAGTATCAGAGATTGATGATCCGAACAATGATGGCAACTTTTCCGAGACTGCTTGGGACAATTATCAGGTAATGTATGGGGGATAATGTACCATGAGATATATTCGTGCTTAGGCGAGCATGTGAGCACAAGGTGCTCAAGGTGAGCGTTTGTAATTGCCCTGTGTCCAGCGGCATGCAGTGTGAATCGTGCGTCGGCTGTCTTCAACATTTTGTGTGGGGTATTATTAGATGATAATCGCTAAAGTAATAGAGTAAAGTTTGCTTAAGCTGGATCGATTCGTTAACAAATATAGTTGCCAGTGAGTGGGGAAGCTTTTTCTTGCAATATTTTTGTAGAATTATACGGTAAATTTTTAATCTTCTCGTAAATCACAATGCTCAGATTTTTTATATTTGCCATGTAGCATTACCTAGTGTCACTAGCGAACCTCAACAAAGTTGCTCATATTGTGGTCCTGAGGTCAGATTTGACCCCAATGGTTCAGGTCACATAGTTTATTTAGAATATTTAGACTTATATAGCCTAGAGCTTTGATATTTTGCATGTACATGTACAGGCAAACCTGTGTTGACCAATACTTCTATTAAGCAACCACCTGCATACCTTTGCTTAAATTGTTCAATAAATTTTGCAATTCTCTTACAACTTATATTAATCACTCTCGAGACTTCATTCCTGATGGAATCCATCGCCACGATGGAGAGAGAAGAGGCAACATGGAATTTAAATGCCTTGCCTAAGGGCACAATCGTAACGGCTCCAGCGGGGCTTGAACTCTGGACCTTTCGCACTTGATGTTTCCCTATATTAAAAATAATTATGATAATTAACTTTGACAGGCCGATTCTCTTTCCAAAATAATATGGCATGAATTCCCAAACACGCATGTTCTTTTAGCCCTTTAAAAAAAAGTTTAAGCTTTATTTATTTTACATCGATTGCGAAGCAAGTTTTAACAACTTATATTAATCACTCTCGTTGGCGCGGATGAAAGCGTAAATGTGGTCATTCGTGTGGATGGAAACCGGAGTACCTGGAGAAAACCCATCTGTCCGATCTGGTGACCACCGTACCATCTCACATACTTTCCGGTCCGAGGATCGAACCGGTTTACATTGGTGAGAAGCAAGCGCGCTAACCACTGCGCTAATCGGACAGCCTTCGGATAGTCCTTTGAGGTTTTCAACTGATCCAATACCTTCATGGTACATTTCATCACATATTCATATATTAGCATCGGAAATGAAACAGTACCAAAAGTGGCGACTTAGTTTTGAATTTTTTACCTCACCAGTAGGTGTTGGGAGATTAGCAACGGAAATGAAACAGAACCAAAAGTGGTGAATTAGTTTTGAATTTTTTACCTCACCAGTAGGTGTTGGGAGATTAGCATCGGAAATGAAACAGAACCAAGTGGTGATTTAGTTTTGAATTTTTGACCTCACCAGTAGGTGTTTGGAGATCAATAATGTAGCAGGACACTAGGCGATTAAACATGCATTGAAAATGTGATCTCGTGAATATAACCTTGTGGATAGATCGCAAGCGACAGCATAGGAATTGTTGTGTTTATATTAACGGTAGGAGATTGGTAAAGTATCCTAGAAAAGGAAATATCCAGCGGCGTAGCCAGCTGAAAATGTTGTGCAAGCCCATTTGAACTGTTAAGCAACGTAGGTGCGAATTTGAACCCCAAAGGTGCGAAGGCGGTCTGGTGGCATCCTCCCCTTCTTTTTCTTTGAAACCTAGACATAAATTGTGCACTAACAAACACATAAGAACAGTTCAGTTTTTATTTACTACTGTATCCAGCAAAAAAAACACACTTGAATATAATGTGCATGTGTGGCGTAAAGGCAACTACACCCAAAGGTATGAACCCGGTAGGGGGTCTGCTGGCATCCTCCCCGCTAATTCTTTGAAACCTAGACATCAAATCGTGCACTCTGGCACCTATTAGGGAAGTTTATACACAACAAACACATAAGAAAAGTTCCGGTTTTTATTTACTACGGTATATCCAGCCAAAAAAAACACTTTAATATAATGTGCAAGCCCCAGGCATTGTGGCGTAAAGGCAACTACACGCCTGCCCTGATATCTATGAGGGGGTGGGTGCTTAAAATACTTTCCAAATCTTGATATTAATGCTTTGTCAGTACCACAATTCATATCCACAGTTGCTTTTCTTGTCTTGTAAGACTGCGCCAAACTTATGGAGAGGAGTATAATGTAAGTAAAATCAATAATCAGTGAATAGGACCAGAGGTCACAGGTTTCAAAATACAATCCACCATTTCAGGCTGCCATGTACCCAACAGGAAGTGAAGATCAACCAGAGGATGCGCTGACCTGGGAACCAGGGGAGATGGAGTTTGATGACGAGTTCAGTCTGCCCCAGTCTACAATCGTCGCCACGCTGCTGGCACACAGGTCCGAAGAGGAGTCATACTCAGGAGTACCACCAAAACTGGTAAGTGATCGGGTCGTCGTAAGGTTGATAATGTTGTTGAATTCATGATGGATGCTGCTGTCAAGTTGACATTGGGTGGACATTGCACATTGTGTGAAAGTTCCACATGTCGGTTAATCGCATCTGTCGTCTGAGATACCAGCACAAATAGTGACTCTGTGGCCGAATGGTTACTGTCATTGACTTCAAATCACTTGCCCCTCACTGCTGTAGATTCGAATCCCACTGGGATGTCGAATTCTTTCAGTGAGGAAGCTATCCAGCTTGCAGTGGGTCGGTGGTTCTAGCCATGTGCCAGCAAGGGCATCCGGGGTCGTCCTCCAACAATAATAGCTGGAGAGTCGCCATATGACCTAAGCTGTTTGTGCAAAGCTAAACACCAAAAAAAAACCAACAACAAAACGAATATCTATAATCAGACATTAGCAATCAACAATACAAACTTTCATTCTTAAATGTGAATATGATGGTAATAGGACGTGTTCTGAATGCGATGTTAATAGGACATCGCAATGTGATGGCAATAGGACGTGTTCTGAATGCAGTGTTAATAGGACATCTGAATGGGATGGCAATAGGACGTGTTCTGAATGCAGTGTTAATAGGACATCTGAATGTGATGGCAATAGGACATGTTTTGAATGTGGTGTTAATAGGACATCTGAATGGGATGGCAATAGGATGTGTTCTGAATGCAGTGTTAATAGGACATCTGAATGTGATGGCAATAGGACATGATCTGAATGCAGTGTTAATAGGACATCTGAATGTGATGGCAATAAGATGTGATCTGAATGTGGTGTTAATAGGACATATGAATGGGATGGCAATAGGACGTGTTCTGAATGCAGTGTTAATAGGACATCTGAATGTGATGGCAATAGGACATGATCTGAATGTGTGAATGGATATGAATGGATGGCAATGGCAATTGGATGTAATCTGAATGTGATGGCAATTGGTGTTTCGCCAGTAAATGTATACTTGTGAACATGCTCGGGGGTTATGCCAGTATATGTATACTTGTGAACATGCTCAGTATATGTATACTTGTGAACATGCTTGGGGGTTATGCCAATATATGTATACTTGTGAACATGCTCGGGGGTTATGCCAGTATATGTATACTTGTGAACATGCTCGGGGGTTATGCCAGTATATGTATACTTGTGAACATGCTCGGGGGTTATGCCAGTATATGTATACTTGTGAACATGCTCGGGGGTTATGCCAGTATATGTATACTTGTGAACATGCTCAGTATATGTATACTTGTGAACATGCTCAGGGATTATGCCAATATATGTATACTTGTGAACATGCTCGGGGGTTATGCCAATATATGTATACTTGTGAACATGCTCGAGGGTTATGCCAATATATGTATACTTGTGAACATGCTTGGGGGTTATGCCAGTATATGTATACTTGTGAACATGCTCGGGTGTTATGCCAGTATATGTATACTTGTGAACATGCTCGGGGGTTATGTCAGTATATGTATACTTGTGAACATGCTCGGGGTTATGTCAGTATATGTATACTTGTGAACATGCTCGGGGTTATGTCAGTATATGTATACTTGTGAACATGCTTGGGGGTTATGTCAGTATATGTATACTTGTGAACATCTCAGAGGTTATGTCAGTATATGTATACTTGTGAACACGCTCGGGTTTTGCCAGTAAATGTATACTTGTGAACATGCTCGGAGGTTATGTCAGTATATGTATACTTGTGAACATGCTCGGGTGCAGTATATGTATATGTGAACATGCTCGGGGTTATGTCAGTATATGTATACTTGTGAACATGCTCGGGGATGAGATATGTATACTTGTGAACATGCTAGTATATGTATACTTGTGAACATGCTCAGGGGTTATGTCAGTATATGTATATGTGTGAACATGCTCGGGGGTATGTCAGTATATGTATACTTGTGAACATGCTCCGTATATGTATACTTGTGAACATGCTCAGTATATGAACTTGTGAACATGCTCGGGGTTATGTCAGTATATGTATACTTGTGAACATGCTCGGGGATATGTTAGTATATGTATACGTGTGAACATGCTCGGGGTTATGTCAGTATATGTATACTTGTGAACATGCTCGGGGATATGTTAGTATATGTATACTTGTGAACATGCTCGGGGATATGTTAGTATAAGTATACTTGTGAACATGCTCAGGGTTTTGCCAGTAAATGTATACTTGTGAACATGCTTGGGGTTATGCCAGTATATGTATACTTGTGAACATGCTCAGGGGTTATGTCAGTATATGTATATGTGTGAACATGCTCGGGGGTTATGTCAGTATATGTATACTTGTGAACATGCTCCGTATATGTATACTTGTGAACATGCTCAGTATATGTATACTTGTGAACATGCTCGGGGTTATGTCAGTATATGTATATGTGTGAACATGCTCGGGGGTTATGTCAGTATATGTATACGTGTGAACATGCTCGGGGGTTATGTCAGTATATGTATACGTGTGAACATGCTCGGGGGTTATGTCAGTATATGTATACGTGTAGACATGCTCGGGGGTTATGTCAGTATATGTATACGTGTAGACATGCTCGGGGGTTATGTCAGTATATGTATACGTGTAAACATGCTCGGAGTAAGTGTTATATGTGTATTACAGGTAGCATCAAACAAAGGTGTGTTTGAGGACAGTGACTCTGATATTGAGGATCTACATCATGTACTCGAGGAATCGAGAATGCAGCTAAAGGTCGCCGACAAATCTCTGAAGAAAAAGAGGAAGGACCCTCTCAAAACGGGGCTATACCTAAACCCTGGCAAATACGTACGTTTCAAGTCTCCAAATGTTTAAGTGTGTATTACTACACAGAGTTTGACCTACTTACAATTTATGTTATGTCTTGTCTACAGATTACGTTGCCATTCAAGTTACCTGAATAGTGACTTACAAAGCTAGTGACAACTTTTGTATCAAAAGAGTTTTTTCTAACCTTACATTCTTCATCTTGCGTGTTTTATGGACATATTTTGTCATTTTAATAAACTTGTTTTAAACAAGTTCAGAAAAAATGTTACACGGTTCATTTTAACATGTATGTACTGTACTGGACGGTGTAATGTACTGGATGGTGTAATGTGCTGGATTGTATGTAATTTACTGGATGGTGTAATGTACTGGATGGTGTAATGTGCTGGATTGTATGTAATGTACTGGACGGTGTAATGTACTGGATGGTGTAATGTGCTGGATTGTATGTAATTTACTGGATGGTGTAATGTACTGGACTGTATGTAATGTACTGGACGGTGTAATGTACTGGATTGTATGTAATGTACTGGACGGTGTAATGTACTGGACTGTATGTAATGTACTGGATGGTGTAATGTGCTGGATTGTATGTAATGTACTGGATGGTGTAATGTGCTGGATTGTATGTAATGTACTGGATGGTGTAATGTGCTGGATGATGTAATGTATGGACTGTATGTAATGTACTGGATTATATGTAATGTACTGGACGGTGTAATGTACTGGATTGTATGTAATTTACTGGACTGTATGTAATGTACTGGATTGTATGTACTGGACTGTATGTAATGTACTGGACTGTATGTAGTGTACTGGACTGTATGTAACATACTGGACTGTATGTAATGTACTGGACTGTATGTAATGTACTGAATTGTATGTAATGTACTGGAATGTATGTAATGTACTGGACTGTATGTAATGTACTGGAATGTATGTAATGTACTGGACTGTATGTAATGTACTGGATTGTATGTAATGTACTGGATTGTATGTAATGTACTGGATTGTATGTAATGTACTGGATTGTATGTAATGTACTGGGTTGTATGTAATGTACTGGACTGTATGTAATGTACTGGACTGTATGTAATGTACTGGATTGTATGTAATGTACTGGATTGTATGTAATGTACTGGACGGTGTAATGTACTGGATTGTATGTAATGTACTGGATTGTATGTAATGTACTGGACTGTATGTAATGTACTGGACGGTGTAATGTACTGGATTGTATGTAATGTACTGGATTGTATGTAATGTACTGGACTGTATGTAATGTACTGGACTGTATGTAATGTACTAGATGGTGTAATGTACTGGACGGTGTAATGTACTGGATTGTATGTAATGTACTGGACGGTGTAATGTACTGGATTGTATGTAATGTACTGGACGGTGTAATGTACTGGATTGTATGTAATGTACTGAACTGTATGTAATGTACTGGATTGTATGTAATGTACTGGACGGTGTAATGTACTGGACTGTATGTAATGTACTGGACGGTGTAATGTACTGGACTGTATGTAATGTACTGGACGGTGTAATGTTCTGGATTGTATGTAATGTACTGGACTGTATGTAATGTACTGGATTGTATGTAATGTACTGGACTGTATGTAATGTACTGGATTGTATATAATGTACTGGACTGTATGTACTGTACTGGACGGTGTAATGTACTGGATTGTATGTAATGTACTGGACTGTATGTAATGTACTGGATTGTATGTAATGTACTGGATGTATGTAATGTACTGGACTGTATGTAATGTACTGGATTGTATGTAATGTACTGGATTGTATGTAATGTACTGGACGGTGTAATGTACTGGATTGTATGTAATGTACTGGACGGTGTAATGTACTGGATTGTATGTAATGTACTGGACGGTGTAATGTACTGGATTGTATGTAATGTACTGGACGGTGTAATGTACTGGATTGTATGTAATGTACTGGATGGTGTAATGTACTGGATTGTATGTAATGTACTGGATTGTATGTAATGTACTGGACGGTGTAATGTACTGGATTGTATGTAATGTACTGGACGGTGTAATGTACTGGATTGTATGTAATGTACTGGATTGTATGTAATGTACTGGACGGTGTAATGTACTGGATTGTATGTAATGTACTGGACTGTATGTAATGTACTGGATTATATATAATGTACTGGATTGTATGTAATATACTGGACGGTATGTAATGTACTGGATTGTATGTAATGTACTGGACGGTGTAATGTACTGGACAGTGTAATGTACTGGATGGTGTAATGTACTGGATTGTATGTAATGTACTGGACGGTGTAATGTACTGGATGGTGTAATGTACTGGATTGTATGTAATGTACTGGATGGTGTAATGTACTGGACGATGTAATGTACTGGACGGTGTAATTACTGGATGGTGTACTGTACTGGATTGTATGTAATGTACTGGATGGTGTAATGTACTGGATGGTGTAATGTACTGGATGGTGTGATGTACTGGATTGTATGTAGTGTACTGGATTGTATGTAGTGTACTGGGCGGTGTAATGTACTGGACGGTGTAATGTACTGGATTGTATGTAATGTACTGGATTGTATGTAATGTACTGGACTGTGTAATGTACTGGACGATGTAATGTACTGGACGGTGTAATGTACTAGACGATGTAATGTACTGGACGGTGTAATTACTGGACGGTGTAATGTACTGGACGGTGTAATGTACTGGATTGTATGTAATGTACTGGATTGTATGTAATGTACTGGACGGTGTAATGTACTGGATTGTATGTAATGTACTGGGTTGTACGTAATGTACTGGACTGTATGTAATGTACTGGGTTGTATGTACTGTACTGGATTGTATGTAATGTACTGGATTGTATGTAATGTACTGGACGGTGTAATGTACTGGACGGTGTAATGTACTTTGTAATGTACTTGATTGTATGTAATGTACTGGACTGTATGTAATGTACTGAATGGTGTAATGTACTGGACGGTGTAATGTACTGGATTGTATGTAATGTACTGGACGGTGTAATGTACTGGATTGTATGTAATGTACTGGACTGTATGTAATGTACTGGATTGTATGTAATGTACTGGACGGTGTAATGTACTGGATTGTATGTAATGTACTGGACTGTATGTAATGTACTGGATTGTATGTAATGTACTGGACTGTATGTAATGTACTGGATTGTATGTAATGTACTGGACTGTATGTAATGTACTGGACGGTGTAATGTACTGGACGGTGTAATGTACTGGATTGTATGTAATGTATGGACTGTATGTAATGTACTGGATTATATGTAATGTACTGGATTGTATGTAATGTACTGGACGGTGTAATGTACTGGACTGTATGTAATGTACTGGATTGTATGTAATGTACTGGACGGTGTAATGTACTGGACTGTATGTAATGTACTGGATTGTATGTAATGTACTGGACTGTATATAATGTACTGGATGGTGTAATGTACTGGATTGTATGTAATGTACTGGATGGTGTAATGTACTGGACGATGTAATGTACTGGACGGTGTAATGTACTGGACGGTGTAATTATTGGACGGTGTAATGTACTGGATTGTATGTAATGTACTGTATTGTATGTAATGTACTGGACGGTGTAATGTACTGGATGGTGTAATGTACTGGATGGTGTAATGTACTGGATTGTATGTAATGTACTGGATTGTATGTAATGTACTGGATGGTGTAATGTACTGGACGGTTTAATGTACTGGACGGTGTAATGTACTGGACGGTGTAATGTACTGGATGGTGTAATGTATTGGATTGTATGTAATGTACTGGACGGTGTAATGTACTGGACAATGTAATGTACTGGACGGTGTAATGTACTAGATGATGTAATGTACTGGACGGTGTAATTACTGGACGGTGTAATGTACTGGACGGTGTAATGTACTGGATGGTGTAATGTACTGGATTGTATGTAATGTACTGGGTTGTATGTAATGTACTGGACTGTATGTAATGTACTGGATGGTGTAATGTACTGGATTGTATGTAATGTACTGGACTGTATGTAATGTACTGGATGGTGTAATGTGCTGGACGGTGTAATGTACTGGACAGTGTAATGTACTGGACGGTGTAATGTGCTGGACGGTGTAATGTACTGGACTGTATGTAATGTACTGGACTGTATGTAATGTACTAGATGGTGTAATGTACTGAACTGTATGTAATGTACTGGACTGTATGTAATGTACTGGATTGTATGTAATGTACTGGATTGTATGTAATGTACTGGACGGTTTAATGTACTGGACGGTGTAATGTACTGGATGGTGTAATGTACTGGACTGTATGTAATGTACTGGATGGTGTAATGTACTGGACTGTATGTAATGTACTGGATGGTGTAATGTACTGGATTGTATGTAATGTACTGGATTGTGTAATGTACTGGACTGTGTAATGTACTGGACGGTGTAATGTACTGGACGGTGTAATGTACTGGACGGTGTAATGTACTGGACTGTATGTAATGTACTGGACAGTTTGCAATGTACTGGACTGTGTAATGGATGGACTGTGTAATGTACTGGACAGTATGTAATGTACTGGACTGTGTGTGATCTACTGGACTGCTTGTAATATACTGGACTGGACGGTGTAATGGCTGGACTGTGTGTGATCTACTGTTCTGTGTAGTCAATTCAATATTTTGAGAACCATTCACTATGTGAGTTATTGACCAATATTTTTGTTTGACTTTGTACAGGGAGAGTTGTTGGCCACCATTGAGACAAACATAAAATGTCTGGAGGCGATCAGTCAACATCTAGACAATGCAGACGTTACCGAGGCAGATATACGTACCATACAAGGTAAGCACCTAGACCAGGCAGACACAACTGAGGCAGATATGCACACCATATAAGGTAAGCACCTAAACCAGGCAGACATAACTGAGGCAGATATACACACCATACAAGGTAAACACCTAGACCAGGCAGACATAACTGAGGCAGATATACACACCATACAAGGTAAACACCTAAACCAGGCAGACATAACTGAGGCAGATATACACACCATACAAGGTAAACACCTAAACCAGGCAGACATAACTGAGGCAGATATACACACCATACAAGGTAAGCACCTAGACCAGGCAGACATAACTGAGGCAGATATACACACCATACAAGGTAAACACCTAAACCAGACAGACATAACTGAGGCAGATATACACACCATACAAGGTAAACACCTAAACCAGGCAGACATAACTGAGGCAGATATACACACCATACAAGGTAAGCACCTAGACCAGGCAGACATAATTGAGGCAGATATACACACTATACAAGGTAAGCACCTAGACCAGGCAGACGTCACTGAGGCAGATATACACACCATACAGGGTAAGCACCTAGACCAGGCAGACATAACTGAGGCAGATATACACACCATACAGGGTAAGCACCTAGACCAGGCAGACATAACTGAGGCAGATATACACACCATACAAGGTAAGCACCTAGACCAGGCAGACGTCACCGAGGCAGATATACACACCATACAAGGTAAGCACCTAGACCAGGCAGACGTCACCGAGGCAGATATACACACCATACAAGGTAAGCACCTAGACCAGGCAGACGTCACCGAGGCAGATATACACACCATACAGGGTAAGCACCTAGATCAGGCAGACATCACCGAGGCAGATATTCGCACCATACAAGGTAGGCACCTAGACCAGGCAGACATAACTGAGGCAGATATACACACCATACAAGGTAAGCACCTAGACCAGGCAGACGTCACCGAGGCAGATATACACACCATACAAGGTAAGCACCTAGACCAGGCAGACGTAACTGAGGCAGATATACACACCATACAGGGTAGCACCTAGACCAGGCAGACGTCACTGAGGCAGATATACACACCATACAGGTAAACCCTTTCAACACCACAGACCTCTAAATTGGCTTACAAAAAAGTGTAGATCCAGATGAGCCGGCATCAGGATCTGCACTTTTTTCAAGTAATATAACTATTTTTAGAAATAAATTACCCATTTTGATAAATGAACTGATCCAAATGTAATTTTGTTATTAATTTATTGGTCTGAAAATATCATGGACCAGTCCATGTCAGTTACTTGGTGTTGAATGGGTTAAGACTACTGATCCAATTGTTTGTCTCTTTCATCCATCAAGAGTCTATGTTTAGCTAGATATGATTATATGACTCATCAGACGTCACTTATTGTTTCCTTCCGAGTTATATATAAAAACAAGATAAATAAGTATCCCCCTTTGGGATGAGAGGTATGGGTATGGTCTCTGAAAATGGTTGACATGTATGTCTCCGTGGCCTAGTGGTTAATGCGTCCGCCTATGGAGCGGGAGGTCGAAGGTTCGAATCTCGTCAGGGGTTCGTTCTGATATGGCTGGTTTATGAGCCGCCAGCTAGTTAAATAATTGTAACCGATCGCCTGGCATCTGGCATACAAGCATAGGATTCGGGATGTACTGATGTTCATAAAAAGAGGTGTCTCATAAATCAGAAATGACTGCCCCTTTAAATAGGGGTGACACTATAATAAACAAACACTTACTTACTGTATGGTAATACACACATACAAGTTTGTTAAAGGTAGCCCTGAAAATGTACATGTATGTTCTTACGACAGCTCTATATAGATCTAAATAAAAATGGTCGGTGTTGATTAAACATTTGCAGGTATTAACATGCTTAGACTAGTACATGTGAGTAACATAATTTGAACTGGGTGTAGATTCCTAACTCTAACTATGCTGTGTTTTAGATCTCTTGTATCAATGGGAGAAGTTACATGCACTAGCATCAGACAGACGCAACCAGTCACAGGAGGTGAAGACCATGTATGCCACGTACCTGTCGATAGAGGGTGTGGCCATGGAAGGCGTGCCTCAGGCTGAAAGGAGGAGATTTAAGAGTCTGGAAGATCTCGCGACAAATGTGCTGCAAGTACAGGTAATGAAATATTTAATTAAATCACACGCCCGTATTTAGTCAGGCCTGGAGATTAAAAAACTTTTCTCCATTCTCAAACTCTGTCTTAACCTTTCTGATTGGTTGCGCCAAGAGTACATTTCAGACTTAACCAATCATATCACTTGATCTTGAGACCTAGACATGGTTTTGCAGCCTAGCATCATATCAATCGGTGACTTTTAAAGCTTGTAATGTTTGACCCATATCTTATAAACCAACGTGCATTTAGTATAGTTTGATGCACGATACAGCCAAGTTACGTGGGAATGTGTTTACGCTCTAGTGATTCTGTGTATGCATATCTGTACTAGTCCTAAATGCTGTACCCTGCCAATGTTCTACACCAGTCCTAAATGATGTACCTGCCAATGTACTACACCAGTCCTAAATGATGTACCCTGCCAATGTACACTAGTCCTAAATGCTGTACCCTGCCCAATGTACTACACCAGTCCTAAATGATGTACCCTGCCAATGTACACTAGTCCTAAATGATGTACCTGCCAATGTACTACACCAGTCCTAAATGATGTACCCTGCCAATGTTCTACACCAGTCCTAAATGATGTACCTGCCAATGTTCTACACCAGTCCTAAATGATGTACCCTGCCAAGGTACTACACTAGTCCTAAATACTGTACCCTGCCAATGTACTACACCAGTCCTAAATGATGTACCCTGCCAATGTTCTACACCAGTCCTAAATACTGTACCCTGCCAATGTTCTACACCAGTCCTAAATGCTGTACCCTGCCAATGTACTACACCAGTCCTAAATGATGTACCCTGCCAATGTTCTACACCAGTCCTAAATGCTGCACCCTGCCAATGTTCTACACCAGTCCTAAATGCTGTACCCTGCCAATGTACTACACTAGTCCTAAATGCTGTACCCTGCCAATGTTCTACACCAGTCCTAAATGCTGTACCCTGCCAATGTACTACACAAGTCCTAAATGCTGTACCCTGCCAATGTTCTACACTAGTCCTAAATGCTGTACCCTGCCAATGTACTACACTAGTCCTAAATGCTGTACCCTGCCAATGTTCTACACTAATCCTAAATGCTGTACCCTGCCAATGTACTACACTAGTCCTAAATGCTGTACCCTGCCAATGTTCTACACTAGTCCTAAATGCTGTACCCTGCCAATATTCTACACTAGTCCTAAATGCTGTACTCTGCCAATGTACTACACTAGTCCTAAATGCTGTACCCTGCCAATGTTCTACACTAGTCCTAAATGCTGTACCCTGCCAATGTACTACACTAGTCCTAAATGCTGTACCCTGCCAATGTACTACACTAGTCCTAAATGCTGTACCCTGCCAATGTTCTACACTAGTCCTAAATGCTGTACCCTGCCAATGTACTACACTAGTCCTAAATGCTGTACCTTGCCATTGTTCTACACCAGTCCTAAATGCTGTACCCTGCCAATGTACTACACCAGTCCTAAATGCTATACTCTGCCAATGTACTACACCAGTCCTAAATGCTATACTCTGCCAATGTACTACACCAGTCCTAAATGATGTACCCTGCCAATGTACTACACTAGTCCTAAATGCTGTACCCTGCCAATGTTCTACACCAGTCCTAAATGCTGTACCCTGCCAATGTACTACACCAGTCCTAAATGCTGTACCCTGCCAATGTACTACACAAGTCCTAAATGCTGTATCCTGCCAATGTTCTACACTAGTCCTAAATGCTGTACCCTGCCAATGTACTACACTAGTCCTAAATGCTGTACCCTGCCAATGTTCTACACTAATCCTAAATGCTGTACCCTGCCAATGTACTACACTAGTCCTAAATGCTGTACCCTGCCAATGTTCTACACTAGTCCTAAATGCTGTACCCTGCCAATATTCTACACTAGTCCTAAATGCTGTACTCTGCCAATGTACTACACTAGTCCTAAATGCTGTACCCTGCCAATGTACTACACTAGTCCTAAATGCTGTACCCTGCCAATGTACTACACTAGTCCTAAATGCTGTACCCTGCCAATGTACTACACCAGTCCTAAATGCTGTACCCTGCCAATGTTCTACACTAGTCCTAAATGCTGTACCCTGCCAATGTACTACACAAGTCCTAAATGCTGTACCCTGCCAATGTACTACACAAGTCCTAAATGCTGTACCCTGTCAATGTTACAAAACTTGTCCGTTCATTCGTGCCATAGATATGTTGCCTAGTATTATTCACACTCTTAGAATAATTTTTAAATGATATCATTTTGTCGTATTAATATTGTAAATTGTTCTTAATTGGCAGGATAAGATGAAATTCCTACACTGCCAGAAACAGATGTTGGGTGATTTGAGAGGTGCCATAGCAACATTCTCTTCCCAGAATCCTTCAGTCAACATTGCCGGATTCCTTGGCCAGATTGAGAAGACAGAGAAAGCCATTGAGGATCTAATCAACCAGTAAGAACAACTTGACATGCTAGTAAACCATTTGTTGACATACTAGTAAACCATTTGTTGACACACTAGTAAACCATTTGTTGACACACTAGTAAACCATTTGTTGACACACTAGTAAACCATTTGTTGACATACTAGTAAACCATGTGTTGACACACTAGTAAACCATTTGTTGACATACTAGTAAACCATTTGTTGACATACTAGTAAACCATTTGTTGACATACTAGTAAACCATTTGTTGACATACTAGTAAACCATTTGTTGACACACTAATAAACCATTTGTTGACATGCTAGTAAACCATTTGTTGACATGCTAGTAAACCATTTGTTGACACACTAGTAAACCATTTGTTGACATATTAGTAAACCATTTGTTGACACACTAGTAAACCATTTGTTGACACACTAGTAAACCATTTGTTGACATACTAGTAAACCATTTGTTGACATGCTAGTAAACCATTTGTTGACATACTAGTAAACTATTTGTTGACATACTAGTAAACCATTTGTTGACATACTAGTAAACCATGTGTTGACATACTTGTAAACCATTTGTTGACATACTAGTAAACCATTTGTTGACATACTAGTAAACCATGTGTTGACATACTAGTAAACCATTTGTTGACATGCTAGTAAACCATTTGTTAATGAAATAATATTTGTGTTTCTGTTGGCGGATAAAACACTGTTTGGAATTGTGATGTCTAGGAATTAGAGTTTAAACTTTATTTATTTTACAACAATTGCGAAGCAAGTTCGAACAACTTATATTAATGACTCTCGTTGGCGCGGATGAAAGCGTATATGTGGTCATTCGTGTGGGAGGAAACCGGAGTATCCGTAGAAAACGCACCTGTCCGATCTGGCGACCACCGTACCATATCACATACCTCCCAGGTCGATGATCGAACAAAAAACAGGTTGCATTGGTGAGAAGCGAGCGCGCTAAACACTGAGCTAATCGGACAGCCTAGATGCTTAGGATATACAGTCCATGCGTCTAATTGGCTAATATTCCAGCGCATCAGAACGACAAACAATGTTTTATTCGATGACTACAGGTAACGGAAAGACATTTATTATTTCTATTCTAATATGACCCAATAATGATATTAACAAATTCATGTTAGTGTTATTTTGTCGGACTGTCACTTAACCCATTCAACACCAAGTAACTCACATGGACTGGTCCATGATATTCTTAAACCAATAAATGAATCAGAAAATCACATTTGGACAAGTTCATTTATCAAAATGGGTAATTATGTCTAAAAATAGTAATATTACTGGCAAAAAGTGCAGATCCTGATGAGACGGCTCGTCACGAGCCGGCTCATCTGGATCTACACTTTTTGTAAGCCTATTTAGAGGTCTGTGGTGTTGAAAGGGTTAATTACTTTTCTTGCCGTTATATATAGCTGACGGCTTTATAAATTACCTTGCAAGATTTATACTACAACTGTTTGTCACATTATTTTCCTTCATAGAAAAGTGATTTATATTTTTACAAATGAAGCAAATTCTCACCAACCATAAAATAGTCCGGTTCGCGTGTATTTTATTGCATATTATACACGTTAGATTTTGTTCTTTGTTTATATGAACAACATACAAAGTCGTTTTAGAATTATGAATAAAGTGCATCATACTCCTTGTCAAATGTTGTTGAAACCGGTATATCACATTATGGATTGTACGGGCAATTAAAGCCGACAAAGAAATTATAGTAAATTCAAAAAGATCTTAGCATGGACATTACGTCTGTTCAGTTTATTTAACATTTGAATGTTCTATTTCTGCATTTCATCGAGGTATTTTTACACCTAATTTGCACAAAACCCGAAATTATTAGAACTAGTATTTTACAAATTACGAAACAAGTTGTTTAATTTATTCGTCACACCAACAAAAAGTAGTGCGCTATGAATATTAATGAGAATAGAATCATTATGCAATTCATTGGGTTATGAACAGCGATCACATGGGCTGAATCGGCCAATCAGAATTGCGATATTGCAAGAAGTTGTAATTATTGGTGTTTTAAACATTCATGATGTAAATTTCCATCTTTTGCCATAGATGATAAATTGGTCTATATCCTTACAATTGCTTGTGGCATAAATATGTAGGCAAAACTTACATCTGAATAGCATAGCTTACATCTGAATAGCATAACTTACATCTGAATAGCATAGCTTACATCTGAATAGCAAAACTTACATCTGAATAGCATAGCTTACATCTGAATAGCATAACTTCTTACATCTGAATAGCATAACTTCTTACATCTGAATAGCATAACTTACATCTGAATAGCATAGCTTACATCTGAATAGCATAGCTTACATCTGAATAGCATAACTTCTTACATCTGAATAGCATAACTTACATCTGAATAGCATAACTTACATCTGAATAGCATAGCTTACATCTGAATAGCATAACTTACATCTGAATAGCATAACTTACATCTGAATAGCATAACTTACATCTGAATAGCATAGCTTACATCTGAATAGCATAACTTCTTACATCTGAATAGCATAACTTACATCTGAATAGCATAACTTACATCTGAATAGCATAACTTACATCTGAATAGCATAGCTTACATCTGAATAGCATAACTGACATCTGAATAGCATAACTTACATCTGAATAGCATAACTTACATCTGTATAGCATAGCTTACATCTGAATAGCATAACTTCTTACATCTGAATAGCATAACTTACATCTGAATAGCATAGCTTACATCTGAATAGCATAACTTACATCTGAATAGCATAACTTACATCTGAATAGCATAACTTACATCTGAATAGCATAGCTTACATCTGAATAGCATAACTTACATCTGAATAGCATAACTGACATCTGAATAGCATAACTTACATCTGAATAGCATAGCTTACATCTGAATAGCATAACTGACATCTGAATAGCATAACTGACATCTGAATAGCATAACATCTGAATAGCATAACTTACATCTGAATAGCATAACTGACATCTGAATAGCATAACATCTGAATAGCATAACTTACATCTGAATAGCATAACTTACATCTGAATAGCATAGCTTACACCTGAATAGCATAACTGACATCTGAATAGCATAACTTACATCTGAATAGCATAACTTACATCTGAATAGCATAACTTACATCTGAATAGCATAACTTCTTACATCTGAATAGCATAACTTACATCTGAATAGCATAGCTTACATCTGAATAGCATGACTTACATCTGAATAGCATAACTTACATCTGAATAGCATAACTTACATCTGAATAGCATAACTTCTTACATCTGAATAGCATAACTTACACCTGAATAGCATAACTGACATCTGAATAGCATAACTTACATCTGAATAGCATAACTTACATCTGAATAGCATAACTTACATCTGAATAGCATAACTTCTTACATCTGAATAGCATAACTTACATCTGAATAGCATAACTTACATCTGAATAGCATAACTTACATCTGAATAGCATAACTTACATCTGAATAGCATAACTTACATCTGAATAGCATTCTCCGCCACTGCTTGAACTCTGACATTTACAGAGGTGACTGATATGCTATTAACATGTAATGCCATACCATCTAGTTTGTGTGTATTTTACGTTTATTTATCGTCGCTACCGGTTGCCCATATGAGCGACGCCTCCTGAAGAGATTAGTCATTTTAGATTTTGGAGGAAAGTGCAATGATACAGACAGAGACACATTCCATAGTCTCCTCTGGTTCTTTTACGTGCACGGTGTACAGCACCGACACGATACCTCGGTTTAACATCCCATCTGAAAGACTGTTAATTTTATTAGGGTCAGATGGGGGTTCGAACCTGCAATCCCTGGATTACCAGTCCAGCGTTTTACCACTGGACTACAGATCCGTCTGGACCTTCCTGTTTTATTTTTGTGTATTGTTGCTATCCCATAAACCTCTCGCCAACCACAACAAACATTATCTTGTGTTTACAGGTGTATGAAGCGTGTGCTGGAGCTCGAACATACTCGGTGTGTATGGTTGGAGTACAAGGAGTCGCGCCGGGAACTTGAGTTCCTCCTCACTCAGGAGCGCGAGTTGTTGCAGAAACTCGCCTTCTCTCAGGAGCTGGACGACCGTGGGTGCCGTGTTGGGACAGAAATTGATCTCCAGGTAGGATAAGCTGAGGCAATATATATACATATGTAAACTGGTTTAATTGTTGATGTAGTAAATGAGTGGTACGACTAGAGTGCAGAAACTGCCTTGTTCCCATAGCCTATAACTTTTTATGCCCCCAAAGTTTCTTCTTCGGGGGCATATAGTTTTTGCACTGTCCGTCCGAGTCAATATTTACAGTCCGGGCTGTGGTTATTACCTGTAACTTCCTTGGCTATGGTTATTACCTGTAACTTCCTTGGCTATGGTTATTACCTGTAACTTCCTCGGCTATGGTTATTACCTGTAACTTCCTCGGCTATGGTTATTACCTGTAACTTCCTCGGCTATGGTTATTACCTGTAACTTCCTCGGCTATGGTTATTACCTGTAACTTCCTCGGCTATGGTTATTACCTGTAACTTCCTCGGCTATGGTTATTACCTGTAACTTCCTCGGCTATGGTTATTACCTGTAACTTCCTCGGCTATGGTTATTACCTGTAACTTCCTCGGCTATGGTTATTACCTGTAACTTCCTCGGCTATGGTTATTACCTGTAACTTCCTCGGCTATGGTTATTACCTGTAACTTCCTCGGCTATGGTTATTACCTGTAACTTCCTCGGCTATGGTTATTACCTGTAACTTCCTCGGCTATGGTTATTACCTGTAACTTCCCGGCTATGGTTATTACCTGTAACTTCCTCGGCTATGGCTATTACCTGTAACTTCCTCGGCTATGGTTATTACCTGTAACTTCCTCGGCTATGGTTATTACCTGTAACTTCCTCGGCTATGGTTATTACCTGTAACTTCCTCGGCTATGGTTATTACCTGTAACTTCCTCGGCTATGGTTATTACCGGTAGCTTTTGGGGCATTCATCACCTACTGTGATATTTCTTGTTATTTTCTAAGCTTTACATCATATTATTACATTTAGCAAGAAAACACTTACCTGGGCTATATGTCCTGTACCTTTTTTTTTAAACTTTATTTATTTTACAACGATTGCGAAGCTTATATTAATCACTCTCGTTGTGGTCATTCGTGAATAGGCTTAGGGATGGCTGTGTTGCAACTGTAATGGAGCTATAACAACTTTCAATGGGAGACATATTAAAACAATATTAATGAACTTTATGTAAGTAGTAGCTTTAAAACGAATGTGCAAACTTCCCGAACACCCATATGTCCATGTTATGTTATGGACTTTGAGGTTTTCAACTCTGGGAGTAATCATTCCATGGCCTTCATGCCCCTCTTGTTTATATTTGCTGTTGAAGTGATTACGATTGGTCATGCTGAAATCAGAATATTTTAAAATTCAAACCCAATGCACTGTGTTGCGAATTTACTTGTACAATAAAGTGAAAAGGGGGGACATGTACGTTTTTGCTGCCAAAACAAGCTTCTAGTTTAAATTAGCAAGAATTTGTTTTGCAATCAAGCTAAAATAACTATTTGTAGCTACTAGGGTTAGTTGTAAAGTATGGTATCTTACCACACTATATGTCTATGCATGCATGTATGTGGCATGTCTGGATATATTCCCCGCTCAGGCCGTGTCTCATTTATATGAAAAAGTTGGCAGTTTCTTACGGAGGTTGGTGCACCCAAGTACTGGTTAACCGCTGGAGCCTGCCCAGGAAAGGTGTTATTAGGTAAACTGTTCGTCTCTCAATTTGGCAACCGGTAGCGACGTTAAATATACTGGAATAAAAATATGTATATATATTCTTAGAAACCAGTGTTTACTACTTACTAGTTGAGTGCAAGGCATCAACAACTATACAGATTTATATAAAACTGTATATTCTTCTTTGTTCATATGAATAGATGGTCCAGTGGTCCAGCGGTTAACATGTTGCAATTCGAATCCATGGATCGCAGGTTCGATCCCCCCCTATCTGATCCTACTAATATTAACAGTCTTTCAGATGGGGTTATAAAGCGAGATCTCGTGAATCAGTGCTATGCCGGGCATGTAAAAGAACCGGGGATGCCTCTGCAATTGGAGCGTCTTCTGTATCTTCACTATCCTCCAAAAGAATATAATGACTGATATACTTCTGCCGGTGTTCTCCGATTGTTGAGAAAATAAATGATGAAAAGAATTCTTTCTTACAAATCCTCTGTTAACCCTTTCATAGAGATTTACGTTAATATACTGTTATATCTCCATACAAACGACAGCCATTTAACCCTTTCCTTCATAGAGATTTACGTTAATATACTGTTATATCTCCATACAAACGACAGCCATTTAACCCTTTCCTTCATAGAGATTTACGTTAATATACTGTTATATCTCCATACAAACGACAGCCATTTAACCCTTTCCTTCATAGAGATTTACGTTAATATACTGTTATATCTCCATACAAACGACAGCCATTTAACCCTTTCCTTCATAGAGATTTACGTTAATATACTGTTATATCTCCATACAAACGACAGCCATTTAGTTATCATGCAGTGGATAAGTAGTCGCCATATCTATCCCACCTCCATAGATATTACGGGGACTACATAGAGATTTAGGTTAATATACTATTATATCTGCATACAAACGACAGCCATTTAGCTATCATGCAGTGGATAAGTAGTCGCCATATCTATCCCACCTCCATAGATATTACTGGGACTACATAGAGATTTAGGTTAATATACTATTATATCTCCATACAAACAACAGCCATTTAGCTATCATGCAGTGGATAAGTCACCATATCTATCACACCTCCATAGATATTACTGGGACTACATGAGATTCTGGCCTTTATTATAAACAGTGGTTTGGCTACTACATTGTCAATGTATGTCATATTGGTAATGGCGTCAAGAGGTGCTTCTATAAGGGAAAGGGTTAACGGAAATCTATGTTGCTAAGAAAAAATACCATATATAATATCACCGTTTCTTAAAATGTGTATTTATGTACCGTCAAACCTGTGCTAAAGTCCACCTCCTAATAAAGGCCGCATATGAAAACCCTGTCTCTAAAGACCACCATTTTTCTCTCGCGTCGAGCCATTTTCAATGCATTTTAACACTCTATTGAGAGGCCACCTGCCAACAAAGTCCACTTTTTGACTTTCCAAAGGGTGGCCTTTATAGACAGACAGGTGTCACTGTATTTGTGTATGTCTTTTTGCCATAGTTTATGCTTGTGTAAATGGCCAAAGGCAATATAATGCTGATAATACCAATAAACTTGAAACTGAAACTTGTTAAACCTTCAGAAACTGATTTACAAGTTGGGACTGTATGAGGAGAAGTTGCTATATATGCAGCAATTACGTGCAGAGCTGTTGGACGTCTCTGATGACGACATGCAGACAGACCTGACAGCAGCCATTGCCGACATCCGTAACCAGTTGTTCGTGGCACAGAGACAGTGCCAGGAGATCATGGATGTAGACCTACATGCCAAGGAGCTTCAAGAGAAAGATGTTGAACAGGTTAATCTATTCCCCCACTAGATACCTCAGTTATTCAGAAATGATATATACAATTTTCTTACATAGCAATACCAGTGGCCGAGGGGTTACGGTCATTGACACAAATCATTTGCCCCTCACTGCTGTAGGTTCGAATCCCACAGGGGATGGCGAATTCTTTCATCTGAGGAAGCTATCCAGCAGGATTGCAGTAAGTTGGTGGTTCTACCCAGGTGTCCGTCCGTCCGTGCCTGCAATTCTGCAAGGAGGGGCACCAGGTCTTCCTCCACCAATAATAGCTGGAGAGTCGTTGCTCATAAAAGCTGTTTCTGCGACTTTAAACACCAAAGGCAAACAAACAAATACATAGCAGTATGACTGTACATACGACTGTACATAGCAGTTTGACTGTACATAGCAGTATGACTGTACATAGCAGTTCGACTGTTCATAGCAGTTCGCTTGTACATAGCAGTACGACTGTACATAGCAGTACGACTGTACATAGCAGTACGACTGTACATAGCAGTACGACTGTACATAGCACTGTACATAGCACTGTACATAGCAGTACGACTGTACATAGCAGTACGACTGTACATAGCAGTACGACTGTACATAGCAGTACGACTGTACATAGCAGTTCGCTTGTACATAGCAGTACGACTGTACATAGCAGTACGACTGTACATAGCAGTACGACTGTACATAGCAGTATGACTGTACATAGCAGTACGACTGTACATAGCAGTTTGACTGTACATAGCAGTACGACTGTACATAGCAGTACGACTGTACATAGCAGTTTGACTGTACATAGCAGTTTGACTGTACATAGCAGTTTGACTGTACATAGCAGTACGACTGTACATAGCAGTACGACTGTACATATCAGTTCGACTGTACATAGCAGTTCGACTGTACATAGCAGTTTGACTGTACATAGCAGTACGACTGTACATAGCAGTACGACTGTACATAGCAGTACGACTGTACATAGCAGTTCGACTGTACATAGCAGTTCGACTGTACATAGCAGTTTGACTGTACATAGCAGTACGACTGTACATAGCAGTACGACTGTACATAGCTGTACATAGCAGTATGACTGTACATAGCACTGTACATAGCAGTACGACTGTACATAGCACTGTACATAGCAGTACGACTGTACATAGCAGTACGACTGTACATAGCAGTATGACTGTACATAGCACTGTACATAGCAGTATGACTGTACATAGCAGTACGACTGTACATAGCAGTTTGACTGTACATAGCAGTTTGACTGTACATAGCAGTACGACTGTACATAGCAGTTCGACTGTACATAGCAGTTCGACTGTACATAGCAGTACGACTGTACATAGCAGTACGACTGTACATAGCACTGTACATAGCAGTACGACTGTACATAGCAGTACGACTGTACATAGCAGTACGACTGTACATAGCAGTACGACTGTACATAGCAGTTTGACTGTACATAGCAGTTCGACTGTACATAGCAGTACGACTGTACATAGCACTGTACATAGCAGTACGACTGTACATAGCACTGTACATAGCAGTTCGACTGTACATAGCAGTACGACTGTACATAGCAGTACGACTGTACATAACAGTTTGACTGTACATAGCAGTTTGACTGTACATAGCAGTACGACTGTACATAGCACTGTACATAGCAGTTCGACTGTACATAGCAGTTCGACTGTACATAGCAATATGACTGTACATAGCAGTACGACTGTACATAGCAGTTCGACTGTACATAGCAGTACCTTAGTTTAACCATATTTTATTTTTCAATTATTACAGCAACACATGACAATAATACAAAATAAAGGATAATAATGAAATACTAAGTCCTATAGAATTCATCTCCTTGGTTACACTTAGTTACATTGTATTTGGCTGATAGAGAAGTTTACAATCAATGTAAGAGATAATTGTGCTTGAACAGTACCTTCATTATTGGAAGAAGAAGAGTGGATCAAGACTTATAAAAGTATCTTAATTTCAAAAGATCCTTAAAGCATCCTACAGTATTAACTGATTCAGGGTTTCCCGCTGTCGGTCGCCAATGGCGTCAATTGCGACAAACTTTTTTGCGCTAAATTTTGTGATTTGGCGAACCTTTTTTTAAAAACTTTTTTCGCACATGTTTTGTCAAATACCTGGCTTCAAATATTTATTTGTGAACTATATGGCTCTTAGCTAGCTCCAAGTTTTTTAAATTGGCTCTAGTGTTTTTCAATTGGCGACAGAAGTGGCGTATATAAATATTCAGACAGAGGGAACGCTGTGATTCCAGTCTGTGTATTGTATAGCTGATAATGCAGTAAATTTTATTCAATGAAAGACAGTTGCAAAATAATATTATTTGTTGAATTTTGATATTAATTTTGGTGTGTATTTACAGGATTCTGGTATGGAGGTGGAAGATGATCTCGTGTATCAGAAGCTCCAAGCCGTTCCCATGGAAATGGAAATACCCAGGTTTGATGATGCACTCTTTGCCCTCTTACCAAAACTGTAGCTAAATTTATTCTGAATAATAAATACTTATATATGGCTGCTAAAACAGTTTGACTTGTACCACCATAAAATTTACCAGTGTTAACCCTTTGCCTGCTGAGTAAATAAAATAACATTTGCAAACAGCATAGATCCAGTTCAGTGACATTAAGCTGTCTGATCAGGAGCTATGTTGTTTGCTATTCATCCAAGTGTTTTAGCTCCACTTTCCGAATAGCAAACAGCATAGAGCCTGATCAGACAGAACATTCTGCTCTATGCTGTTTGCAAAATTGATTTTATCTGCCACTAGCGTGCAAAGGGTTAACCCTTTCAACACCACAGACCTCTAAATTGGCTTACAAAAAAGTGTAGATCCAGATAAGCCGGCTCATGACGAGCCGTCTCATCAGAATCTGCACTTTTTTCAAGTAATATAACTATTTTTAGAAAAAAAATTACCCATTTTGATAAATGAACTGATCCAAATGTAATTTTGTTATTAATTTATTGGTCTAAAAATATCATGGACCAGTCCATGTCAGTTACTTGGTGTTGAATGGGTTAAAGAAGGAATTGACCGTGTCTAAATCTGCAATAGCACATGATGTCAAACGTGACGTAATTTTACTTGCAATTTTGTAGTTTTATGGACTCTATTTTGTTTCTATAAAATAACACCCAACTAGTTTTTCGCTTTTTAGATATTTCGGTCATGTTAGAATCGAAATTATATTTGTATTTGCATTCTTTATAGTCCAATAAAACTTGGTTTGTCGTTCTAAGCGCCGGAATTAGGCCTAGGGCCTGCGCGGTTTATTCCTACGCGTGAGAACTCGAAACCATGTTTTATTCGCCAATACAAGCTGAATATTATTTCTTAACATTATTAGCATTATCTCAGCACCTTGTTTGAGTTGATGGTTGTGGCTCAAGCGGCCGAGTGTATTGACTGCCAGACAAAGTGACAAGGGGCTCCGAGGTTATGCAGCATTTCTCCAATCTCAAGCTCAGTCTCGCGCTGTATGATTGGTTGAACTAAGTGCACATCCCAGATTCAACAAATCAGATTCCTTGAGCTTGAGATCTAAGAAAAGTATCATAACCTTGAGTCCAGCTTGATGTGGGTTTGGAACCAATCTAATGCCGAAATAATTGTCATTTAATGATATTTCATTGGACAGCAATGATAGGTTGTTTTGTCTGTATAATGTTGTCTATTGCCAGGAAGTTATATTTATCTGATTGATTAATTTAACAAGATTTGTCTACAGTCAAACCTGTCTTAACCCTTTCATTCATAGAGATTTTGGTTAATATACTATTATATCTCCATACAAATGACAGCCATTTAGCTATCATGCAGTGGATAAGTAGTCGCCATATCTATCCCACCTCCATAGATAATACTGGGACTACATGAGATTCTGGCCTTTATTATGAACATTGGTTTGGCTACTACATTGTCAATGTATGTCGTATTGGTAATGGCGTCAAGAGGTGCTTCTATGAGGGAAAGGGTTAAGCAGCCAGCCAAAGGAATCGCAGAGAAAGTGGCTGCTGAGCACAGGTTGGCTGCTTAATGGAGGTGACCACTAACACAGGTCTTGCTGTATATGTTCTTTATCGCCAGGAAGTTATTTACATGATTTACATTATTATTGAATACTTTCCATTGCTATTTCATTGATGAAGGTCGTATAGAGTGGGATGCATAGATATTTAAAACACGTTTCGTTGTTTTACAGGATTGTAGAAGTGACCAAGCGTAAGAGAGTTGTACCAAGGTCACCGGTAAAGAAGATGTCTTGGGTCCCAGGCTGGCTCAAGTCCTTCCCACTACAAGCTATAGCCTTTGCCGTATTCTTGGGTCTCATGTATCTATTTGCACCAAACTCGTTGACTAAGTTGCTCGATTTCTCACTGAGATTATCCCCAGAGCTGAATTACGTAAATGGGCCCCCGACTGTGTAACAGGATGATGTAAATATTCATGAATTCAATGTACAGGCCCTGGATATGGGGATAAACGGAACAAAAGAATGTGCTGGCCCTGTAAGTTGCATTGTAGGATATGTATATACACAGTATATATAGCGTTAATGTGGAGTGAGGAAGGTGCAAGAAGTGAGTGGCAGACACGAGAAGTCTTGGAATTGGATGAAACTGAATTTTAACAAATATATAAATGGTACTAAAAATCCATTTATATCGAATAGTCAGAATTTGTAAATAGATTTGTGAGATTTATTTAGCAAGATGGTAAGGGAGTTTAGTAAGCAGAAAATGTAAAGACTAAAACATATAATTATGCTATAATATTAGTAAAATGGGTAAAAATATCGCTATAGCAACAGAGAATGATGCGTAGTTAGCATATTTACAGGTTAGCAAGGAACACTGTAAATACCTTGTATGCTTATAGTAAATACTTCTGTTATAAACAAAGTATTTGTAAGTAGTTTCGCTTTAATGATGGTAACTAGAATAGGCAACAATTGTTCACCAGTAATATATAATCAGAGTTAACATATCAACAAATACTAGGAAACGGGAAACACTGATTGTGAATATATGTTTCCCAAACATTTACTGCCCATTCTGTGTGCAGGTGTAAAATTTACTGCCCATTCTGTGTGCAGGTGTAAAATTTACTGTCCATTCTGTGTGCAGGTGTAGATTATATGTAACCAGACAGAAGATATTGTATTACATGTCCGGAATAAGGGACATGGTCTCGGATATGACAAACTCGAGGGTTATGACAAACTCGGATGTGACATTCACAGAAATTTATTTATGAGAGAATAATGGGGCGTTGCGAGGACAGTGGGAAAGGGCTGTCCAGCAAGTAACTAGTGGGCACTACGTGAAACTAGAATAAGTGCATATATAGGTAGTGCAGATGCACCGAGCCGTAATGATGCCAATGGGCATACAGCGCAAAACACATATACATGTATATATAAATAATGAAACATGGTATATTGTAGTCAAGAACTAGGAGAGTTCTGAAGAAATGTGCAACAGCACTCAAAATTGAGTAGCTAGAAAATACTAGAGACTGCTGCCAGTATGTGGTATTGAATGCAGTCCTGTTGGTGCTAGTTGGTGCATGCAGAAATGCTAGAGGTGCAGCATCGTGCTGTAGATATTGATAATGTACATGCAGGTTCTGGAGAATGCTGCATGCAGAGATGCCCGAGGTGCAGCATCGTGCTGTAGATATTGATAATGTACATGCAGGTCCTGGAGAATGCTGCATGCAGAGATGCCCGAGGTGCAGCATCGTGCTGTAGATATTGATAATGTACATGCAGGTTCTGGAGAATGCTGCATGCAGAGATGCTAGAGGTGCAGCATCGTGCTGTAGATATTGATAATGTACATGCAGGTCCTGGAGAATGCTGCATGCAGAGATGCCCGAGGTGCAGCATCGTGCTGTAGATATTGATAATGTACATGCAGGTCCTGGAGAATGCTGCATGCAGAGATGCCCGAGGTGCAGCATCGTGCTGTAGATATTGATAATGTACATGCAGGTTCTGGAGAATGCTGCATGCAGAGATGCTAGAGGTGCAGCATCGTGCTGTAGATATTGATAATGTACATGCAGGTCCTGGAGAATGCTGCATGCAGAGATGCCCGAGGTGCAGCATCGTGCTGTAGATATTGATAATGTACATGCAGGTTCTGGAGAATGCTGCATGCAGAGATGCTAGAGGTGCAGCATCGTGCTGTAGATATTGATAATGTACATGCAGGTCCTGGAGAATGCTGCATGCAGAGATGCCCGAGGTGCAGCATCGTGCTGTAGATATTGATAATGTACATGCAGGTCCTGGAGAATGCTGCATGCAGAGATGCCCGAGGTGCAGCATCGTGCTGTAGATATTGATAATGTACATGCAGGTTCTGGAGAATGCTGCATGCAGAGATGCTAGAGGTGCAGCATCGTGCTGTAGATATTGATAATGTACATGCAGGTCCTGGAGAATGCTGCATGCAGAGATGCCCGAGGTGCAGCATCGTGCTGTAGATATTGATAATGTACATGCAGGTCCTGGAGAATGCTGCATGCAGAGATGCCCGAGGTGCAGCATCGTGCTGTAGATATTGATAATGTACATGCAGGTTCTGGAGAATGCTGCATGCAGAGATGCTAGAGGTGCAGCATCGTGCTGTAGATATTGATAATGTACATGCAGGTCCTGGAGAATGCTGCATGCAGAGATGCCGGTGAGCATCGTGCTGTAGATATTGATAATTACAGCAGGTCCGGAGAAGCTGCTCCGAGGTGCAGCATCGTGCTGTAGATATTGATAATGTACATGCAGGTTCTGGAGAATGCTGCATGCAGAGATGCTAGAGGTGCAGCATCGTGCTGTAGATATTGATAATGTACATGCAGGTCCTGGAGAATGCTGCATGCAGAGATGCCCGAGGTGCAGCATCGTGCTGTAGATATTGATAATGTACATGCAGGTCCTGGAGAAGGCTGTATGTGGTGCACAGAGATGCATGTAAAATCCTGTACATTTGATTATATAAGGAACTCTTCAATTTGGCTACCCGCTGAGCCAAAAGAAAGTATTTCCTACAACGTGGGATATTAAATTTAACCATGAAATTTGACATGGTGAAGATTACTGCAATGCGATGGTTGCAGCGTATGTGGCAGTGAATGAAGCTGTTCACAGGTTACATGGGATAACTGTTGCAGGTGTAGAGCATGAAGCTCCACAATATTGTATTGTGTTGAAACCTGACATTGGCACATGTCCCAGAATGCACTGGACATGGTGTGTATCAAGTTGTGCTGCTGGATAGAGCCTCCGTGGCCGAGTGATCTAGCGTGGCATCGTTTGAACTCACCTTTCACCGCTATCGTCAGAACTGGGAGTTCGCTACCAATCAGAAACAAGTTATAACTGATGATATGTGAGAAGGTTGTCAGTCGCTTACGGAGGTTGGCGAGTGGAGTACTGGTTCTGACCAAGGAAATGTGGGTTGTCTACTCTCCGCCACAACAGACTGACCTGGCAATAAATGATGTCCAGTAACTGGTAGAACGATTCCCCCTAGAATTTAGGCAAGGGTATCTATTACTTGTATGTTTTGCATATTTAAGCAGTGTACTGTGTCTGCTATAATTATGTTAGCAGAACTCAGGGTTTGGGAAAAGCCTTAGGTAGAGGTGGCCAAGATAAAAGGTAAACGGATGAAATGTTTTTGTGAATATTGTAAAATTTGATGCTTTTGTGAAAGAAAAAAAACGATTAAAACTTGAGTAACTATAAAAATGAGCATACAGATTTATTCTAGGTTATTGTGGTTGAATTCAATGAAACCTTAGTTTGACTAAGCACGACCAATAAGTAATACAAAATTTTCGAAATCTGTATGGTCATTTCTTAAGATTGAAAATGGAAACAGTTTCATGTACATGTAGATAGATACATGTACAAGGTGTTCATTATTGAGAGCACGCACTAAGTAGTTTCCATGTTCAAATATTCATTATTTCATTGGCAAAATAGATTGTATTTTTGAATGCGAGTAGGAAAAAGGAGAAATCGTTCAATGTTTCAAAAAACGTGTACAAAACAATGCGGACCATTCTGAATTTTGTGCATGTGAGGTGAGGGTTGTTGAAGGAAGCTTGAATATATAAGTTGATGAAATATACACGCTGTCGTGCGATTGTCTGAACGATCCTGGTGTGTGTAAGAAGTGCCTAGGACATGTATTTTGTAGGTAAATCTTTGTCCGTAATGTAAGTGCTGTAAAAGTTGAAGTAGGCTGGCCCGCTATGATTAAAATAAGACAAAATCAGTTTTCCGACTATCAAAGTTAGTAAGTACAGTAAAACCCTCATTAAGACCACCCCACTATTAAGACCACCTGCTATTAAGACCATTATCAGACCGGAATTATTTTGTCTATATTTCAAAGGTCGCAACCCCCTATAATAGGATCACCGCGTTAGTCAGTAATAAGACCACCTGTTTCAGTCCCAAATAACAGCAGAACTCCAGTAATAAGACCAGTTTCTGCCAAATTCACAAGTGTGATCACATGTTTTTATCCAACACTTATTAAGACGTCTACTTAATCCTGTGTATTGTGTCATCTCACCACACTTCACTGTAATTTAATATCAATTCATAATCGTGATCTATTATGAATTATCATTTATCAGTTTTAAATCCAGTTATTCTATTCCTAGTACATGTAAATATAAACATATGCTATATCTCCTTTCATTGGTGTAATATGGCTGTTAACTCAGTAATGAGACCACCCCTATAATAAGACAACATTTTTGAGGTCCTGTAGGTGGTCTTGTTACAGGGGTTTTACTGTATATTGTACTATGTGGACAAGCATCGTCACAGCAATTGGCTATCATATTAATTTTGTTTGTTTTTGACACCATTGACAAAATGTAAATTACAACGAAGATATATCACATTAGAACATACAGTTACAACAGGTAATAAAATACCTTTTACAGTGTTCAATGTTACCATGTACCTGTCTGTAGAAATCATTCCCATAAATGTTCTATGCATATTAATGAAAACGAATATTTAAAATCGGAGGCCAGGTATGGTGTATATTTGTATGGCATATCAATCAGTGTGCTGTATGGTGAATGTATATTACGGTGTGTCGTATAGTGTATATATATTACGGTGGATTGTGCGGTTTATCGTATGATGTATATATATATGCGGTGTACCGTATGGTGTATATATATATTACGGTGGATCGTGCGGTGAATCATATTGTGTGTATGCATATTACGGTGGATCGTGCGGTGAATCATATTGTGTGTATGCATATTACGGTGGATCGTGTATTCTATTTTTATGTCAGTCAGCATTGAATCTCCGCAACACTTATGAAATATGTGTGTATATGGTTAGTGTCTAAGTTATTTATTTGTGTGTTAATTGATTTATAATTAATTTTTCATGTACAAGGCAGCAAATGTACTTCTGTTCTTACACATTCTCAGTTTTCTTAATATTCTTTAAATTAAGTTGTGGTTTCTTTGGCTTTTCACACTGGTCAACTAAAGTTCTGTAATTCTACATACACCAGCTATGTAGTTGCGTGTACGTCGCATGTACAACATTTCTTTATATATTTCAACATCAGATCATTCCTATCAATGGATTGTTATTGTAATGTGAATCTTGCTGTACATGCTGTGTTCCATTCCATGGTAATGTGAATCTTGCTGTACATGCTGTGTTCCATTCCATGGTAATGTGAATCTTGCTGTACATGCTGTGTTCCATTCCATGGTAATGTGAATCTTGCTGTACATGCTGTGTTCCATTCCATGGTAATGTGAATCCTGCTGTACATGCTGTGTTCCATTCCATGGTAATGTGAATCCTGCTGTACATGCTGTGTTCCATTCCATGGTAATGTGAATCCTGATGTACAAGCTGTGTTCCATTCCATGGTAATGTGAAGCCTGCTGTACAAGCTGTGTTCCATTCCATGGTAATGTGAAGCCTGTTGTACATGCTGTGTTCCATGCTATGGTAATGTGAAGCCTGTTGTACATGCTGTGTTTCATTCCATGGTAATGTGAAGCCTGCTGTACATGCTGAGTTACATTCCATGGTTAACCGAAGTCTGCTGTACATGCTGTGTTCCATTGCATGTTAGTGTGAAGTCTGCTGTACATGCTGTGTTCCATTCCATGGTAGGTGAAACATACTGTGTTTCATTCCATGGTAATGTGAAGCCTGCTGTACATGCTGTGTTCCATTCCATGGTAAAGTGAAGTCTGCTGTACATGCTGTGTTCCATTCCATGTTAGTGTGAAGCCTGCTGTACATGCTGTGTTCCATTCCATGGTAGTTTGAAGCCTGCTGTACATGCTGTGTTCCATTCCATGGTAGGTGAAACATGCTGTGTTTCATTCCATGGTAATGTGAAGCCTGCTGTACATGCTGTGTTCCATTGCATGTTAGTGTGAAGCCTGCTGTACATACTGTGTTCCATTCCATGGTAAGGTGAAACCTGCTGTATATTATGCTGACATCATGCAGCAAGTTGATCAGTGTGGAAATGTCTGTTGTTCTTTGTATTTTAAATACATTAAGGTTGTAATCTGACCAAATATGTAGCTTATCACTCATTACCGTACTGCATTATGTGTAATTCACAGTCCATTCCTGTATCAACGACTTGGGTAAGGTTAATGAATTATCTGTCTCATTGTGTGTGCTTGTGACGTCATCTTGCACACTGCCGAGAACCAACAATTGAAGAAAATATTCTAATTTTAATCGCCATCTGATTTCTCATGAAACGTGAACTTCTTCTTTTTATTTCTAAGCTTTTTATCTCCGAGCGCTTTTTACTTTCATACACGATGATTTGTGTAGATTTGACAGGCATCTATTTATCTTCTAAAGGTTGTGATGTTTTTGTTAATGACATTCTTGTTGTTCTTTTTGTTGATTACTGATGTACGTTTATTATGTTCAATTCTACATTTTGTTCTAATTGATATTTGTTAAAGCCACAGCACCCTCTAATTGAAATTGATTAAAGCCACACGCCTTCTAATTAATATTTGTTAATGCCACACTGTTGTTTTCTTCAATGGCAAATAAAAACAATGTGGAAGTCGTGATAGCGCGTTCACTTCAGGTACGAAAGGCCCGGAGTTCACACCCAGCTATAGCCATTGATTGAAAGCAGTGGAATAGCGCAATTTTTTCTCTCACTGCTTTGCATGTGCGGTACCTAGCCGCTGCATGTTGAAATTTAGTCAACGTTTTCGCACTGAAATCTGTCAATGACGACATTTATGGTAGTCTAAAGGCGACGTTCTAGTGCCATTTAGCGCACGGCACGGTCGCATCGTTTTCTATCATAAAAACACTTCAGCCTAAAATAAAAAGAAAATTTGTTCGAATAATATTTTCACTCATGAACATAGAATGCTATTACTGTCACTCGTGGCTAGAGCCCTCGTGATAATAATGCTTTCAATGTTCATTCGGTGAAATATAATTCGATCATACACCGAAACAAACAAATAACCTATTAATATTTAAAATTTCCAAATCCGATATGATGGGAAATATGCCTAACTGAGTATACGAGTTGTCTTCATATGTTGATTATATACTCATTTCTTCCTTGTCTTATTGATGTTTCTTCCTTGTCTTATTGATGTTTCTTCCAGCTTTATGTAATGTGTTCTTCTGTTTCCATGGTAACGGTGGCATGTTTTTTGAAGGATGTATAATTTGCTTTCTCATTTCATACATTATACACATACCGCATAAACAATATCTATGTTTAATATATTCATTGTATACAAGAAAATAATATTTCATTGTGGAAATGGTCTATAAGTTTAATGCTTTTTTATTCGTTACTAGAAGCTGCCCGATTCACACAAGTAAGTACGATCAACTATGTAGGTAGCAATGGCTTTATTCTATATTCATGATACAAGCAATTATTGATGGAAAACACAAACACAAAAACAATGCTATTTATTGTCACAACCTTACTTAAACTATTCATGTGTTTGTTATATGAAGAATATAAATAAATAAATTTCCACAACGGTGTTGATAGTTTTATATTCTATGTAACAAGGTTAAAGTCGTTTACTGTGTTGAGTAATGAGCACGATTTATCATTCATTGAACTCCATGACGTAAGACAGGTCATACAGGTGACTGAAACCAGTCCCATGAGGTGATACAGGTGACTGAAACCAGTCCCATGATGTGATACAGGTGACTGAAACCAGTCCCATGATGTGATACAGGTGACTGAAACCAGTCCCATGATGTGATACAGGTGACTGAAACCAGTCCCATGAGATGATACAGGTGACTGAAACCAGTCCCATGAGGTGATACAGGTGACTGACACAAGTCCCATGACGTGATGCAGGTTACTGAAACCAGTCCCATGACGTAAAACAGGTGATACAGGTGACTGAAACCAGTCCCATGAGGTGATACAGGTGACTGAAACCAGTCCCATGAGGTGATACAGGTGACTGAAACCAGTCCCATGACGCAACACAGGTGATACATGTGACTGAAACCAGTCCCATGAGGTGATACAGGTGACTAAAACGTGTCCCATGATGCAACACAGGTGATACATGTGACTGAAACCAGTCCCATGAGGTGATACAGGTGACTGAAACCAGTCCCATGAGGTGATACAGGTGACTGAAATCAGTCCCATGAGATGATACAGATGACTGAAACCAGTCCCATGAGGTGATACAGGTGACTGAAACCGGTCCCATGAGGTGATACAGGTGACTGACACAAGTCCCATGACGTGATACAGGTTACTGAAACCAGTCCCATGAGGTGATAGAAGTGACTGAAACCAGTCCCATGATGTGATACAGGTTACTGAAACCAGTCTCATGAGGTGATACAGGTGAATGAATCCAGTCCCATGAGGTGATACAGGTGACTGAAACCAGTCCCATGAGGTGATACAGGTGACTGAACCCAGTCCCATGACGTAAAACAGGTGATACAGGTGACTGAAACCAGTCCCATGAGATGATACAGATGACTGAACCCAGTCCCATGACGTAAAACAGGTGATACAGGTGACTGAAACCAGTCCCATGAGGTGATACAGGTGACTGAAACCAGTCCCATGAGGTGATACAGGTGACTGAAACCAGTCCCATGAGGTGATACAGGTGACTGAAACCAGTCCCATGAGATGATATAGGTGACTGAAACAATGTTCTAATAATATAGCATACAACATATTGTTTCTATGAAGAAATAAGTAACTCTCAACATATTAACCCACACATTTTATATTTGAGCACATACTAAAATACAATCATCATTTTGTTTTTTCTCCATTCTCAGATAGTTCCCAAATTATGGACAACCATTAATGAAACTAATATAATTTGTATTAATACATTTGTATAACACAAACAAAATAAACTAGTTTTTTGTAATTGATATAGATAATGCGTTTTAAGCTGTTCGCCCATTGGTGGCCTCGTCAGCTCAAATGGACTGGAACTGTATTGGTCTAATAAACACCTAGTTATCACAAACCTTTGTGATATTATCAAATAATATGCCCCCCCCCCCCAAGAAAAGTGCAGGTTCGATCCCCGCCTTGCAGAGGAAGACTATGCCACCAAGTAGGCCTATAATAAAACAATGAAATCAAATACTGGCTGCAGTAAAATCCGCCAATCTGACATATAAATATTATAGATAGAGCAGTGTACACAAATGATAGTTAACCAACTAACTAAACTACTACCTGGATACAGCATGGCACACAGCATCACTAGCCTGGGTTCCAATCTGTCGATTTTTCACTTCTGGCAAAATGACGTTGATATGATCAGAAGCTCAATACGGCTCAATTAATAGTCTCGGTGTTAAAAATATATTTATTTGACTGACCAGGCAAAATATATCGACGCCTGTTCCCAGGCTACAACATCACTGATGGGACATACGTACACAGAATGAGATCTAATTGGATTGGCAGGTGGCGACTGGTCATAGAAGGCATCGCTATAAATGGAAACCTGAATGGTCAACCCATTCTAAACATGAAAGAGATCACAGTAAGTTCAAATGGCATAGATAAACGTCTCATTAACCTGAACCTCCATAAGGCTAGTGGTCCTGACCAAATTAAGCCAATCATACTTAAAGCTCTGTCTAAAGAATTCTCCCCGTTACTTATTCCAAAAATCCCTCAACGAAGGATCACTGCCATCCCAGTGGAAGTCAGCAAATGCTGCTCCTATTTACAAAAAAGGGACAAGTCAAACCCCGTCACTTATAGGTATATCTTATTGACATGTGTTCTATGCAAGGTTTTAGAACATATACTTTCCTCTTCGATAGTAAAACACTTCATAAACCACCGTATTCTGTACCACTTGCAGCATGGTTTTAGAGAAAAACGGCCATGCGTGACCCAATTAGTAATGCTAGTCAATGACTTGGTTACCTCTGACTGCAATAAGCAACACGTAGATCTCATCCTCTTAGACTTCAGTAAGGCTTTCGACAAGGTCAATGACTATGAAGTCAGAGGTCCAGCAGTAATGCGGATTAACAGTTTTCTAGATAATAGACTCCAGTCAGTTGTCCTTAATGGTATTAGTTCAGAAGCCATGCCTGTGCCTTCTGGAGTCCTACACGGATCCATCCGTACTTGGGCCCCTGCTATTTATAGTCTATGTAAACGACCTCCCACACAATATCAGTTCCAAAGTCCGTATCTTTGCAAATCATACTGCAGTATAGCTATCATTGATATCTACAATGAGTTGGTCACACTCCAAAACGATACTAAGAGGTTAGAAGAGTGGGAGTTGGAATGGGATATGTAATTTAACGCCTCCAAATGTCAAGTTATCCACGTCACCAGAAGGAAACATCCTATTCCCTGTCAATATAAACTCCATGGAGTCCTACTTGAGTCGGTCACCTCAGCACAATACATTGGCGTGGGTATTTTAAATAACTGTCGAGGGACGATCACATAACACATAACAAAGAAAGCTAATCAAACATTTGTGTTTCTACGAAGAAACATCCAAGTCAAATCCGAACCACTTAAGTCCATGGCTTACGAGACTCTAGTGAGACCCAGCTGGAATATGACTCAGGGATTTGGTCGCCCCATACCCAAAAAACTATGTATGTATGTATGTTCCATTAATGTCAAACCCCTTACGGGGACCTAGACATGTTTTCCTGGGCATGCTTAGCCGACCAGGTTAACCAGTACTAAGCAATGTGTGTGAGGTGCCTTGCTCAATGACACTACATACGTGGCCTGACTGAGTATCGAACCCGGACCGTTCGATTCCAAATCCGACGCTCTACCATTGGATCACGGACGCCAAACTAATATGCCAAATTGAATGCGTCCAGCGAAGAGCAGCCCGTTGGATAAAGGCCTACTTCTATCATACCTCTAGCATTACAGACATGTTCCATTCCCTAAATCTACGCAGATTAGATCAACGGCGTAGGCTATTGACAGTAGTATATCCCTTATGTATAGGCCTAAAATTCATAATGATCTGGTTGTTATCCACATTGAAAATTACATATAGTTCTACTATCCCGTCCCGCACGCTACTGCCATTCCATAAGCCATAGCTTAATTACAGCAACTACAGATTACTACCAGGTTTCCTTTTTTCCAAGAACAATCAATCATTGGAACTATCTCCCCCCGGATATTGTATATCTCCCTACCAGAGAGCAATTCAATACGGCTGTTTGCTGTATTGATCATACCAGCCCGTAGTTGTTCTGTCCAGTTGCTTTTAGACTCTTAACCCAACATATTTTTCATTACTTTCCTATTTGTATGCTTTTAACTACTCAAACTATTTTGCTGTTTGGCACACAACATGCAGGCTATATATCCCCGCGAGTGGCTTAACATTAGAGGCCCCGGTCGATCTCCTCACGACGTGCACGTTGTGACCGGGGCACATCCCGCAGCAGTAGCGTAGGATTCTGGGATCTTCTGGTCGTCGATCTTGCGAAGGGGGAAGCTCGCCAGCATGTGGATCCACGGCTATGGCACATCAGGACAGATCCACCATCTCTTCTAGATAGTGTTTATCGGATACACTATATCTTCGCTGGCTTCTTCGACCTTTTCCTCCTTCTTCTACTTCTCCGGCGGATAGACGAGACAGCGGACCTGAGGGAGCGGCAACGGTCGTGGCAACCACGCTCACCTGAGTGACAATCGACGACCAGATGTCTAACTGCTAGATCCGTATACATGCTGCTGCTGTGTGACCAACAGTGAGGAGGGTGGCCCTCCAAAGGACCACGTACAGACAAGGCCTTGTCACCCTGGCACGGAAAGAAGGAGCCACCTGAGGATGTCTTCGTAAGCTCCACAGAAGAAGAGTCATCGTAGAAGACAGAAGAAATCATCATAGAAGAACCAGCGTAGAAAAAAGAACGAAGAAGAATCATCTTAGAATCAACAATAAGAACCGTAGAGGATTAACCTACTTAGAAGACGACTAACCTACTTAGAAACATTCGGTCGCCCAAATGCTGTATTGCGGTGGCGACCTTAAACAAGCGTATTATCATCATCAACTTTAGAGGAAGATATTTTATTTATAAGATAGATAGATAGGAAAGCCGTCAACAATGGTAATACTACTTATCATCATATTCAGTATGTCTTGTTGTGACATTTATTTTGAACAATGAACAATCTTCCTGTTTAACAAAGACGACACCGATTGAATTCCCAATTTCGGAAATTTCTTAGACTATACCAAGATGTCTGCTCTCACAAGATGTGCACGTTATGCGAGGGTTTTTCACCGCTCACTACATAGTTCAGGAAGGAATGTAGTTAGATATAGTCCAACTGTAAAGAGCATTTCACTAGCAAACCATACATTGCAATTTCCTGCTAGGTAAATATTTATTTAGTATCGAGATAATAATATTCTTGTCAAGGTCAACATATAGGACAGTAGATTTCGCGACATTTCTCTTGATCTTGATAAATAACGTTGCAGGGTCGATCAGCGTAACGGGAGAGAAAGTGAGTGGGTATCATCTAGTACCCACGTGCGGACAGCTATTCTGAAGCTGTCCTCTCAGAATAGCTGTCCTCTGTACCCGTGCATGACATACTGCCAATGTTATCGTTGCGTCTACGCTGAAAGGCCCTGCAACGTTACTAACCAGAACCAGAACCAGAAGTTATAACATGTGGAACTATACTGTCAGGTCATAGGCAGCAGACCACCCAACTGAATAATGACATCAACCACGCGTTTTGACCCTAGCCTAACCCTGGGCGGAGCAAGTGATGAAGGCGTTCTTTATGCGTGGTTGATACTATATTCTGATCGGCTGGTTGAGATAAAGATTTTACGCATCAGATTGCATAGACACATCGCATGCAGCTCCGACATATATACATGTAAGCGGTCAACCTGTACCCTAGTCAACTTGGGGCCCCGTATTATGCCGTAGTACCCCTGGCAGTTGTACGAGGGTATTTTCTATTTTTGTGAATGACCCTCACTTCACCAGTGTTCACTGTGTTCAAATATAACAAACTTTACAGTAAAAGCATTGTTTTAAGAATGATAAAAAAACATTGAGTGTACTAATATGTTAGGTTCACACCCACTTGGTGGCTCGTCTTATTGTTACAATAAATTAACAGTTATGTAACAACTAGTTACAATAACAACCTTCTAGTTTATAGCCTACAAATTTATTTTATCTCGATTGTGAAACAAGTTCTTACAACCTATATTAATCACTCTCGAGACCTCATTCCTGGTGGAATCCATCGCCATGAGTGAGGGAGAGAGAAGGCAGAAGAGGCAATGTGGAATTTAAATGCCTTGCCAATAAAGGGCACAATCGTAATGGCTCCAGCGGGGCTCGAACTTCGGGCCTTTCACATCTGAAGTGAAAGCGCTACCACTTGCTGTCACTAACTTCTACTTTTCTTTTACTTGTGTAGGTATGCAGTTTCAAGAAGATATTGTGCTGCACTGTCTGAGGAGGCACAGCATAGCATGCCAGGGGGACGACAGGAAAGTCTACAACAACAGCGTCAAAACAGAAAAAATCTCACATATTCTAAAGACTATCCCGCGAGCACTTACTGGAGGAAATTTGATTATAGCAGAATACAGTTGCCACTAAGTTTTAAAGAGTCATGTAATCATATGTATAGACTGATGAGTGGGAGAGGATTCAACCCAGTAGAGTTCAACGACTTCATGAGTAGTGTGGAACAAAAAGGTATGTTTCATTCAAAATTATATACATCTATTATCCTCATCATCGGTTCTCCGATTAGCGCAGTGGTTGGCACACCCATGCAACCCAGGTTTCCTCCCATACAAATGACCACATATACAATTTCATCCGCGCCAATGAGAGCGAAGATGAGGTGAAACTCATTGTGAAAACAAGAGGGTATGTTAACAAGGACGTGAACATGGAAGACAATCTCAAATGGATTGAATATCTCACAAATAGATTTGTTTCTGTAGGTATATCTACCTCTCATGCCCTACCCCCTCCACCACCTTGGACTGAAGGTCTGACATAGATACTTATATCTGTGTCAGACTGTGAGTCTATACCTCCACCCACATTCTCAAATATCTCGCAAGCAGATTTATTTATCTTAAGTAAAACTAATTGTAATCCTGGAATTGGACAGTAATTGTAATAGAATATCTTGATAAGTAATCGGTTCCAAGTCTGCTGAATTCTATAGGACGAATTCACATCAGGCAGAGTCAATAACAACAGAACACAGAGTCCGTATTCTTGAAGCTAGGTTCGTCTCGACCATTCTTCTCCTATTCATTTATTGGGGCATACCTGGTATGTTAGAAACATTTTGTTTGTTTAATGCCAGTTCCAAATGTTTGTTTAATGCCAGTTCCAAATGTTTGTTTAGAATGTGTATGTTTTGTTTTGCAGATGAATTCACAGATGATGAAGTGAAGCTCATTGTAAAAACAATAGGGTATGTGAACAAGGACGTGAACAAGGAAGACAAACTCAAATGGACGGAATATCTCACAAATAGATTTATATCTCTAGGTACGTCTACCTCTCATACCCCACCCCCTCCACCATCTTGGACTGAAGGTCACATAATATTTATTTCCATGGATGGAATATCTCGCATTCAATTTCAGATATTAATTTCTCTAGGTACGTACACCTCATCTGCACTTCAAATGAACTTAACGTGTCATACAGCGTAGATCTTATATCTCATATGTCTAGGTGCAGCTACATCCCCCACCCCCCATGGATGGAATATCTCGCACAGATTCTGTTCCATCCCCCACCACATCCTCACCACCTCAGAAATGGAAGATCTCACAGACTTGACTTAAATCCAGGTAAATTTCAGCCCCACCCATCTAAAATATCTTGTATCAACCCCGACCCCCAATCCCATCCACCATGGAATATCTTGCACACAAATTGATGTCTCTGAGTTGCACGCTTGGTGGTATTTTTAGAGATATCCATAGACCGAGTCACTGTAGCAGTTTACTGTTATTAAAACTTTAGTCGTAGGAAAACCTGATTTCTCTTTGTGTTTGTACTATGAATATTGTCGGTTCATAAATATGTGGGTTGAGCGTAGTGCTTGCTGCTCATCTGGTTGTCTTGTGCGTTTCAGGAATAACTCCGGACGTTTCATACTATAACATAGTACTGAGGAATTACATTGAGAATGAAGCTACATTCTCTCCGGTCGTGTTTATGTCGGACATGGAGAAACATGGCGTGGCCCCTAATTCTGTAAGTATAGCATTGTGTTCTAGGCATTGGTAGTGCCAGGTTATCTGTTGCAAGAAGAGGACTACACTGTATCCCGTAAATTTAATAATGTTGTGGGGGATATGTCTCTCAGACAGTCCTCTTGTCTAGCATTTACCACAATGTTGACGCTAACTAGGCCAGGACGAGTGCATGGTCTGTAGTACCCATACAACCACCTGTACCAATTTGTGATGCCTCCTGACTGATCCACATACTGTTTACCCTTGCAACCACCTGTACCAATTTGTGATGCCTCCTGACTGATCCACATACTGTTTACCCATACAACCACCTGTACCAATTCATTATGTCTCCTGCTGAATCTGATTTGTACATGTCGGATGGTCAATCTACCGGTCACGTTTCTATGTCTGCTGCGTATCTTTCATACAATGTTCAGCATTTATGAGTCACATTTTCAGACACAAGACCCAGGTCCATATTGTCAAAAAACTTCTAATGTTCCCGCTCATTTTCTGTTTTCTCGTACATTTTGCAGGTCACGCTGTCAAGGTTTATCATAGCCTACTGTAAGAACGGAGATGTCAAATCAGCCAGGTATATATGTTTACAGGCTTTCCACTGGAGAAAATAACAATTTCGCCACTTTTTTAGCCCCCCCCCCCCGATCAAAACAAAAATGGGGCAGGGCACAGATATATAACCCATCTTCAATGTGGCAGAATTGACGTCGTGGTCTCATACAGTGTTTCCTGCAGCACTGGGTATTCAGGAAAGCTGTGACTGAAAAATCCTTTTTTCTGGTTTGGAATAGGCGTTGACTTCACCAATATGTGGCCAAAACTGGGGAAATGTCCTCTATTGATTTATGGCCAAGGTCACAAGGACATAGTGAATAGTATGGTCAAGTCGGTAGATGGCCTCTATTGATTTATGGCCAAGGTCACGAGGACATAGTGATTAGTATGGTCAAGTCGGTAGATGGCCTCTATTGATTTATGGCCAAGGTCACGAGGACATAGTGAATAGTATGGTCAAGTCGGTAGATGGCCTCTATTGATTTATGGCCAAGGTCACGAGGACATAGTGAATAGTATGGTCAAGTCAGTAGATGGCCTCTATTGATTTATGGCCAAGGTCACAAGGACATAGTGAATAGTATGGTCAAGTCGGTAGATGGCCTCTATTGATTTATGGCCAAAGTCACGAGGACATTGTGTTTCTGTTTAGTATCCTCAAACCTTGTTGGAGCCACATTGGCTTTTGTCAGTATAGTATTGGAATCAATAGGTCAATGGTCAAGGTCAACGAGAGGCCGATTTCAAAAACAATTTCCATTGAATTACTTGGCAACCATTGATTGTGCAGTCTTTTTCAGAACATTTCTCTTGACGGCTCTCAATTCACATTTACAGATTCTTGTTGTTTCTCAAAGATAAAGTGTTTCTGTTGGGTTTTATTTTTGCAGCCAAATATTGGAACATATGAAGACGTGTCAGATGGCCATTTCTGCAAGAGTCTACAACAATTTGATCCTGGGAAATTTCATAGCTGGGTAAGCAATTGTAGAATATAAGTATTTCATATTAATTATTAGTAACGCAGTTAACGTACAGATAGTTAGATATACGGGCGAAAGATCCTGAGTTTGCGCCCAGGTGTAGCCGTTAAGATTGTGCCCTTAGGCAAGGCATTTAAATTCCACATTGCCTCTTCTCTCTCCTTCATGGTGATGGAAGCCATCAGGAATGAGTCTCGAGAGTGATTAATGTAAGTTTTAAAAACTTGTTTCGCAATCGAGCTAAAATAAATTTATATAAACTAAGCAAGATTTCTTGGAAGAGACATTTGAAAGTTATTTCAAACAAAAATAAAAGATTGACAGTTTTTAAAATTATTTACAGGGACAAGGAGACGGCCATGAGGCTTTTCAGAGACACCAAGTAAGTAGTGTTCCCCCACACCTTACATATCGTGAACAGGGGGGCGGGGCCGGGCCTCCTTGGCCAAGCGGTTACGGTCATTGACTTCAAATCATTTGCCCCTCGCAGCTGCAGGTTTGAATCCCACTTGGGTGTCAAATTCTTTCAAGTGAGGAAGCTATCCAGCTGGCTTGTGGAAGGTCTGTGGTTCTACCTGGGTGCCCGTCCGTTCCGGAAATACTGGAGGGGCAGCTGGTGTCTTCCTCCGTCAATGATAGCTGGAGAGTTGCCATATGACCTAAGCTGTTTGTGCGATTTTAAACTCCAAAAACAAACAACAAACTTCCAAAAGTACTGTATATAGGCACATAGAATAATGAGCCGGGCATCAGTGCTTCAGGAATGCTTATGTAATAGAAGGAATCAAGGCCTCTGCACATACTTATGATAAAAAGAAATTTTGTTTCAATAATTTCACATCAACCCTAATAACGAAGATTTGTTGGTTTATAAAGATATATTTACATGGCTGTTGCATTTCCTTCAATGAACGTACATGCCCTGTTTGTATCTATTTTCGTTTGAATTTCCTCGCTAATGATATGCAGCTGACGTGCACATTCAAATTTTCTTTCTCAAACAAAAATCAGTCGGAACCTGATCGGGACTTAACTGATACACTAAAATATATTTGTTTTGATTGGGATGAAATCGGAATAATTTTAGATTCACACCTAAAGTACTGTCTTGCCAATCTTCTTGTACAATAAAGATCGCTGCTAGTGCACATTGTAGGTGACCAGGGTTCCCACTGTCGGACGCCAATTGCGGAAAAAAACAAATACTGGCGCTAAATTTTGTGATTTGGCCCAACTTTTTAAAAAATGTTTCTATTTTTGGATGCAACATTTTTTTGTCACGTGGCTTCAAATATTTATCTGTGAACTATTTGGCTCTTAGTTGGCTCTAAGTTTTCAAATTGGCTCCATTTTTTTTCTATTGGCGACAGAAGTGGCACAGACATAAATTCAGATAGAGGGAACCCTGTGTGACACCTGTATTTGTTACAAATACAACATTCTAGTTTGACCGTTTGTGTTTTGTCTTACAATAGGGAGATGGGGTTTGAGGTGGATGCGTCTGTGTACCATGCAGTTGTAGTCGGCCATGCTGTGTTGGGAGACATGGATGGAATGAAGGAGGTACACACATTAATCATGTAGTCCTAGGGTAAAACATGTGATGTGTAATCCAGGGACCCACCCACACACTCACCAGCAGTCTTTTGCATCAGAAGTTGCTGTATTGGTGTGGGTATGAATGCTAGCTCTTAACTGTATAATTTATGTCGATGCCATATATATCCTGACATTGGGCCCTCCGTGGCCGAGCTGTATGTGTAGGATCGCGATATTACAAAAAGTTGTAATTATGTTCTTATGGAATTTGTTTTTGTCTGTTTTTCCAATTTTGACATGAAAATTATATACTGGAACCATTTCTTTTATTGTTAATGACAAAAATGGTTGTGAGGTTGTGTTATGTAGTGAAATGGGGCTCTCGGGGCTGTAAAAATGAATAAAAGTGGATATAACAATATATTAGCCAAATTTCACTTGAAATAAAGAGAAAGACAATTTGTGTAAGATAGGATTAATCTTGTTATCACCAAAATAATGTTTTTCAACTCATGGCAATTAATGACATTTGTGGTGATACTCAAATTTCAGTGATCACCCGATGAAATAAATTATAATCTTCCACTAATAAACACAAATAGCATCCCATCCTCTTGTCTTTCATAGACTGAAATTTTGTAAAAGGATGTGTTTTTCTTGCAGATGATCCAACAGGCCCAGGAAAATTATATCACATTCTCTGATGGTGCATATTCCTCGATGATAGAACAGGTAGCACCCAAAGGTCGTCAGGACATACTTGATTACGTAAGCATTACAATTCCATCGGGGCTGTTAAAATGTTCAAATTCATTTCGGCTTTACCCCTTTCCCCACCACCCTATCCGAAGTCTGAAGCGTCCTGCCTTGACTCTTGGTAGATTCTGTTAACATTTCATCTGAAGCGTCCTGGCCTTGACTCTTGGTAGATTCTGTTACAATTTTGTCTGAAGCGTCCTGCCTTGACTCTTGGTAGATTCTGTTACAATTTTGTCTGAAGTGTCCTGGCCTTGACTCTTGGTAGATTCTGTTAACATTTCATCTGAAGCGTCCTTGCCTTGACTCTTGGTAGATTCTGTTACAATTTTGTCTGAAGCGTCCTGGCCTTGACTCTTGGTAGATTCTGTTACAATTTTGTCTGAAGCTTCCTTGCCTTGACTCTTGGTCGATTCTGTTACAATTTTGTCTGAAGCGTCATGCCTTGACTCTTGGTCGATTCTGTTACAATTTTGTCTGAAGCGTCCTGGCCTTGACTCTTTGTCGATTCTGTTACAATTTTGTCTGAAGCGTCCTGGCCTTGACTCTTGGTAGATTCTGTTACAATTTTGTCTGAAGCTTCCTTGCCTTGACTCTTGGTAGATTCTGTTACACTTTTGTCTGAAGCTTCCTTGCCTTGACTCTTGGTAGATTCTGTTACAATTTTGTCTGAAGCGTCCTGGCCTTGACTCTTGGTAGATTCTGTTACAATTTTGTCTGAAGCGTCCTGGCCTTGACTCTTGGTAGATTCTGTTACAATTTTGTCTGAAGCTTCCTTGCCTTGACTCTTGGTAGATTCTGTTACACTTTTGTCTAAAGCTTCCTTGCCTTGACTCTTGGTAGATTCTGTTACAATTTTGTCTGAAGCGTCCTGGCCTTGACTCTTGGTAGATTCTGTTACAATTTTGTCTGAAGCATCCTGGCCTTGACTCTTGGTAGATTCTGTTAACAGTTTGTCTGAAGCTTCCTTGCCTTGACTCTTGGTAGATTCTGTTACAATTTTGTCTGAAGCATCCTGGCCTTGACTCTTGGTAGATTCTGTTAACAGTTTGTCTGAAGCTTCCTTGCCTTGACTCTTGGTAGATTCTGTTACAATTTTGTCTGAAGCATCCTGGCCTTGACTCTTGGTAGATTCTGTTATCATTGTGTCTGAAGCTTCCTTGCCTTGACTCTTGATAGATTCTGTTATCATTTTGTCTGAAGCTTTCTTGCCTTGACTCTTGGTAGATTCTGTTATCATTTTGTCTGAAGCGTTTGATAGATTCTGTTAACATTTAATCTGAAGTATCCTGGCCTTGACTCCTGGTAGATTCTGATAAACATTTGGTCTGAGCATCCTGACATTGATCCCTTGCCAGTTTTGTTCAAATTTGTTACTGTCCAAATACAGAAAACCCATTACATATTGGACTACATGAATGATCGATAGATTCAATTCTTAACTAAAATGATAAAAGCAGATGCAAACATGTACGATAATCATAAATAATGTTTGTTTTTCAGTTAATGAATTTGTTGTCAGAAACCAGTACCTACTACTTCAATGAATCAGCTGACACCCTGCCTATTCTAATGGAACAAGGTATATAACCCAGTCTCTTATATCACCTACCCTGCCTATTCTAATGGAACAAGGTATATAACCCAGTCTCTTATATTACCTACCCTGCCTATTCTAATGGAACAAGGTATATAACCCAGTCTCTTATATCACATACCCTGCCTATTCTAATGGAACAAGGTATATAACCCAGTCTCTTATATCACATACCCTGCCTATTCTAATGGAACAAGGTATATAACCCAGTCTCTTATATCACCTACCCTGCCTATTCTAATGGAACAAGGTATATAACCCAGTCTCTTATATCACCTACCCTGCCTATTCTAATGGAACAAGGTATATAACCCAGTCTCTTATATCACATACCCTGCCTATTCTAATGGAACAAGGTATATAACCCAGTCTCGTATATCACCTACCCTGCCTATTCTAATGGAACACGGTATATAACCCAGTCTCTTATATCACATACCCTGCCTATTCTAATGGAACAAGGTATATAACCCAGTCTCTTATATCACATACCCTGCCTATTCTAATGGAACAAGGTATATAACCCAGTCTCTTATATCACATACCCTGCCTATTCTAATGGAACAAGGTATATAACCCAGTCTCTTATATCACATACCCTGCCTATTCTAATGGAACAAGGTATATAACCCAGTCTCTTATATCACCTACCCTGCCTATTCTAATGGAACAAGGTATATAACCCAGTCTCTTATATCACCTACCCTGCCTATTCTAATGGAACAAGGTATATAACCCAGTCTCTTATATCACGTACCCTGCCTATTCTAATGGAACAAGGTATATAACCCAGTCTCTTATATCACCTACCCTGCCTATTCTAATGGAACAAGGTATATAACCCAGTCTCTTATATCACCTACCCTGCCTATTCTAATGGAACAAGGTATATAACCCAGTCTCTTATATCACCTACCCTGCCTATTCTAATGGAACAAGGTATATAACCCAGTCTCTTATATCACCTACCCTGCCTATTCTAATGGAACAAGGTATATAGTTTTTTTTGTTTTTGGGTATATAACCCAGTCTCTTATATCACTACCCTGCCTATTCTAATGGAACAAGGTATAACCCAGTCTCTTATATCACCTACCTGCCTATTCTAATGGAACAAGGTATATAACCCAGTCTCTTATATCACATACCCTGCCTATTCTAATGGAACAAGGTATATAACCCAGTATCTTATATCACATACCCTGCCTATTCTAATGGAACAAGGTATATAACCCAGTCTCTTATATCACATACCCTGCCTATTCTAATGGAACAAGGTATATAACCCAGTCTCTTATATCACCTACCCTGCCTATTCTAATGGAACAAGGTATATAACCCAGTCTCTTATATTACCTACAATGCCTATTCTAATGGAACAAGGTACATTAGGTACATAAACATTGTTCATAGCAACAGTTTTGAAATTATTACGCCATTTGAAATCGAAATGACATAGCTTTAATTAATATTTAATAATGTGGAAAATGTGTAATTTTAGTCCAATTTTCTTCCCGTTTATCTGAAAAATGTCTGAGTGCCCATTTTCGCATGACAGTGGCCATATTTGAGAAACCAATTATTGACTCGACCACTTTGGGTATTAGTCTAGCTTATGACATACGGTTAAATGAGGGAAACGGGACTCGCGGTAAAATGATTCACTGTAATAATATTATTTTGTTATAATGTCATTGTAACAAACACAGGGTACCTGTCGTTGCCAAGCATCCAACTATTACATCATTGTAACAAACACAGGGTACCTGTCGTTGCCAAGCATCCAACTATTACATCATTGTAACAAACACAGGGTACCTGTCATTGCCAAGCATCCAACTATTACATCATTGTAACAAACACAGGGTACCTGTCGTTGCCAAGCATCCAACTATTACATCATTGTAACAAACACAGGGTACCTGTCATTGCCAAGCATCCAACTATTACATCATTGTAACAAACACAGGGTACCTGTCGTTGCCAAGCATCCAACGATTACATCATTGTAACAAACACAGGGTACCTGTCGTTGCCAAGCATCCAACTATTACATCATTGTAACAAACACAGGGTACCTGTCATTGCCAAGCATCCAACGATTACTTCATTGTAGCAAACAC
>CM026404.1:63103994-63165885 GCA_014843695.1 Archivesica marissinica
CCCCCCCTCCCCGCACGCACACATTGAACAAATACCTGAAGTATTGCTGCCCACAACATTATACCACAAAGTAGTCTCCCCTTGATTTACTGTTATGACACTGAAAGACACGAGGACAACAGATTGTTTTACTAGTGAAATAAGACAAAGTCATAGTGGGAATAAGGGAGGTGCTCTGAATAACCTTTTCTTGTTCTAAGAAAGATTGTACAATTTTACCTGCGGGTAAAAGTATTGTACATTATCATTGTAAAATTTGAATTTGTATGAATAAATTATCCTGTAAAGGAGATGCTGGACTGACACTCCACCATTATAGATGACAATCCACCATTATAGCTGACAGTTCACCATTATAGATGACAGTCCACCATTATAGATGACAATCCATCATTATAGCTGACAATCCACCATTATAGATGACAATCCACCATTATAGATGACAATCCACCATTATAGCTGACAATCCACCATTATAGATGACAATCCACCATTATAGATGACAATCCTCCACCATTATAGATGACAATCCTCCACCATTATAGATGACAATCCACCATTATAGATGACAATCCATCATTATAGCTGACAATCCACCATTATAGATGACAATCCACCATTATAGATGACAATCCACCATTATAGCTGACAATCCATCATTATAGATGACAATCCATCATTATAGATGACAATCCACCATTATAGATGACAATCCACCATTATAGCTGACAATCCACCATTATAGATGACAATCCACCATTATAGATGACAATCCACCATTATAGATGACAATCTACCATTATAGCTGACAATCCACCATTATAGCTGACAATCCACCATTATAGATGACAATCCACCATTATAGATGACAATCCATCATTATAGATGACAATCCACCATTATAGATGACAATCCACCATTATAGCTGACAATCCACCATTATAGATGACAATCCACCATTATAGATGACAATCCACCATTATAGATGACAATCTACCATTATAGCTGACAATCCACCATTATAGCTGACAATCCACCATTATAGATGACAATCCACCATTATAGATGACAATCCATCATTATAGATGACAATCCACCATTATAGATGACAATCCACCATTATAGCTGACAATCCACCATTATAGATGACAATCCACCATTATAGATGACAATCCATCATTATAGATGACAATCCACCATTATAGATGACAATCCACCATTATAGCTGACAATCCACCATTATAGATGACAATCCACCATTATAGATGACAATCTACCATTATAGCTGACAATCCACCATTATAGCTGACAATCCACCATTATAGATGACAATCCACCATTATAGTGACAATCCACCATTATAGATGACAATCCACCATTATAGCTGACAATCCATCATTATAGATGACAAGCCACCATTATAGATGACAATCCACCATTATAGCTGACAATCCACCATTATAGATGACAGTCCACCATTATAGATGACAATCCACCATTATAGATGACAATCCACCATTATAGATGACAATCCACCATTATAGATGACAATCCACCATTATAGATGACAATCCACATTTATAGGCTGATACTTTCGCTAAAAGTTTTGTTGGAACATAAAATTCTAATTTTCTAGCAGGACCACAGCCAAATATGTATTTATAAATATATTTCATTTTACAGAAAGTAACGGTGCCCGCATCTACTACACAATCAATGGAACAAAGCCAGAACCATTCCCCAAGGTGGGGCAAGCAAAATATACGATGGAATACCGGGGACCATTTACCCTCCCAGCAGGAAAACAGTTGGTGAAAGCCGTGGCACTTTCAGCGTAAATATTGACAATTCTCTACATTGTTTCGATGGACAATGTTGAATTTAATCAATTCTATGAACTTACAAATAAATGTTTGTCACGAGACTGTTGTTTCAGACATTCAGAATGGATTGTTCAACCGTTACTGTTATGTTTATTGTCCCCAGTGAAAAGCGGATGGATATGGTTTTAGTGTTGTTCGTCCGTGTGTATCTGTCTCTCCGAAATTATTGTCTGGCTAATGTAATCCTTCAGTTTTCAATGTCTCAGTTTTGAATGAAATTTTCAGTTTTGAATGTACAAAATTTAACATTCAGTTTTCAATGAATTTGGACCAGAGTCTCGTAAATATATCTCTTATATGCAATGTATTTTCACATCCTTTTTTTAAAATCCTCCTGACCCTAATAATGTTAACAGTCTTTCTGAAGGGACTATAAAGTGGGGTCTCGTGTGCCTGAGCTATATACTGGGCATGTAAATGAACCAGGGATGCTTCTGGAATAGTAGAATCTTCTGTATCTTGCGCTGTTCTCCCTGGGGGCCCCAGTGGCCGAGTAGTTACGGTTGTTGACTTCAAATCACTTACCCATCCATCACCACTGTAGGTTCGAATCCCACTGGGGGTGTCAAATTATTTCATATGAGGAAGCTAACCAGCTGGCTTGTGGTATGTCAGTGGTTCTACCCGGGTGCCTGTCCATGCTTGCAATACTGCTCGGAGGGGCACCCAGAGGGTCTTCCTCAACCAATAATAGCTGTTCGTACGACAAACAAATCACTTCAAAAACTCAAATGACAAACTTACTTCTGGAGGTATGGCCCCCAATTTACCAGGGGGTGATAATAAATAAACATATTCAAAACTGAATTTTCGATGGAGCTAATTAAGCTGTTTAACTGTGTCAAGTGTTACTGGCAGAGCTATTGATTGTATGTGTTGTTGCAGTGATGGTATGAGAGAATCAAATGTTGTGACGAAGGTGTTTGAAGTGGAGTACGTAGTACCCCCTATGCTGCCCCCTGAAGATGATGACTTGGAGTTCAGGGAAGATTTGGAGAAAGAGAAAACCATGGTAATTTGTTACATGTTATGATATAGCATGGTAGCATGGGCATGTTTTGGTGAGATTTACAAATTGCAAATTAACAGAATTTTCATAGAGTATAAATGGATATTGAAATAGTCATTTATTCATTTCGAAGCCAGGAATACCAGATACTTAGAAAAAACTCAAATACTCAAACTTGAAATGGAAATATACAATCAAAATTGTGGTAAGCTGCTACATAAGTGACAAAGGTGCCTTTTTAAAAACATGAGTCTCAAGTTACCTGTCAAATGAGTTTAAATGAGTTACAAATGTTCCTGTTAAAAGTTGTCTGTCAGAAAAGTGCAACGGTACCTGTCAAGGAGTGACAAAGGTGCCTGCTGAAGGTTTGACAAAGGTGTCTGTCAAAGGAGTGACACAGGTGCCTGTCAAAGGTTTAACAAAGGTGACTGCTGAAGGTTTGAAAAAGGTGTCTGTCAAAGGAGTGACAAAGGTGCCTGTCAAAGGAGTGACAAGGGTGCATGTCAAAGGAGTGACAAGGGTGCATGTCAATGGAGTGACAATGGTGCATGTCAATGTAGTGACAAGGGTGTCTGTCAAAGGAGTGACAATGGTGCATGTCAAAGGAGTGACATGGGTGCATATCAAAGGAGTGACAATGGTGCATGTCAACGGAGTGACAATGGTGCATGTCAAAGGAGTGACAATGGTGCATGTCAAAGGAGTGACAATGGTGCATGTCAAAGGAGTGACAATGGTGCATGTCAAAGGAGTGACAAGGGTGTCTGTCAAAGGAATGACAAGGGTGCATGTCAAAGGAGTGACAAGGGTGCCTGTTGTTGAAGGTTTAACAAAGATGCCTGCTTAGCATATTTGACTGCTTAATAGATGTGAAGTGCCGAATAAATTGTCAATCTGGAAATTAGATAATTTTTTAAGCCCTTGGTTACTTAATAGAAGTGGTATAAATAGTAAATAAATCAAGCCTCCAATTTCCAAACTACCATGCATGCAGATAGTTGTCAGTGTATTCTTTACAAGTGTATAAGGACCTTTCATTAAAGCATTCACATTCTTTCATTACATTTTATTGCTATTTTACTGTCCAATTAGCGTAGTGGTTAGCGTGCTTACCTCTCACCAATGCAACACGGGTTCGATCCTCAGACCGGGAAGTATGTGAGATGGTACGCTTGTCGCCAGATCGGACAGGTGGGTTTACTCCGGGTACTCCGCTTTCCTCCCACACGAATGACCACATTTACGCTTTCATCCGCGTCAATGAGAGTGATTAATATAAGTTGTTTGAACTTGCTTCGCAATCGTTGTAAAATATATAATGTTTAAAGTTTAAAAGTGCTATTTGACTAATTTATATTTTCTGTTCAAGCTGATTTATCCATTTTCCTAAAACTTATTATTTATTACTACCACAGTTGAATGTTCGCAGAGCCCAGAAGAACTTAATGATGTCCTCTAGGTCAGCCTGGACAGATGTTTCTGCTGCCAAAAACATGACTAATAGGATGGCAGGTAATGTAAGGTGATCCTCACTGCTCTATGTTCGAATCCCACTGCAGGTGTCGAATTCTTTCATGTCAGAAAGCTATCCAGGTTGCTTGCGGAAGGTCCACGGGTCTGTCTGGGTGCCCGGCCATGCCTGAAATACTTATCAGAGAGGTACACATGGTCTTCCTCCACCAATAATACTGGGAGAGTCGCCTTTTGACCTACGGTGTTGGTGTGACTTTTAACCCCAAATACAAAGGAACAAGTAAATTGTATTGTGATATTCAGTTACTTGCTTGCAATATATTGCAATTTCCAATAAAGAAAATATGTCAAACCTGTGTTAGTGGTCATCTCTATTAAGAAGCCAACCTGTATTAAGCAACCAGTTTCCAGATTCCCAATATATGTTGTTTTATTATACATTTGATCTATATTAAGCAGCCACCTGTGCTAAGCAGCCACTTTCTGTGATTCCCTTGGCTGAATGCTTAAGACATGTTTGACTGTATATAGTTTTTACATGGATTTGTGATCACTTGCCCCTCAATGCTGTAGTTTCTAGTCTTACCAGAGACGCTGAGGAGGCTAACCAGCTTGGCATGTGGAAGTCGAGGGTACCTATGTTTGAAATAATGCCAGTGGTCTTCCTACACCAGAAACGGTTTGTGAATCTACACTGGGTACCTATGTTTGAAATAATGCCAGTGGTCTTCCTACACCAGAAACAGTTTGTGAATCTACACTGGGTACCTATGTTTGAAATAATGCCAGTGGTCTTCCTACACCAGAAACGGTTTGTGAATCTACACTGGGTACCTATGTTTGAAATAATGCCAGTGGTCTTCCTACACCAGAAACGGTTTGTGAATCTACACTGGGTACCTATGTTTGAAATAATGCCAGTGGTCTTCCTACACCAGAAACGGTTTTGTGAATCTACACTGGGTACCTAGTTTGAAATAATGCCAGTGGTCTTCCTACACCAGAAACGGTTTGTGAATCTACACTGGGTACCTATGTTTGAAATAATGCCAGTGGTCTTCCTACACCAGAAACGGTTTGTGAATCTACACTGGGTACCTATGTTTGATATAATGCCTGTGGTTTTCCTACACCAGTAACGGTTGGTTGTTCTACTCTGGGTATTGTTTTGAATAATGCCTGTGGGTTTCCTACACCAGTCACGGTTGGTTGTTCTACTCTGGGTGTATGTGTTTGATATAATGCCTGTGGGTTTCCTACCCAGTACGGTTGTTCTACCGGTGTATGTGTTTGATATAATGCCTGTGGGTTTCCTACACCAGTCACGGTTGGTTGTTCTACTCTGGGTGTATGTGTTTGATATAATGCCTGTGGGTTTCCTACACCAGTCACGGTTGGTTGTTCTACTCTGGGTGTATGTGTTTGAAATAATGCCTGTGGGTTTCCTACACCAGTCACGGTTGGTTGTTCTACTCTGGGTGTATGTGTTTAAAATAATGCCTGTGGGTTTCCTACACCAGTCACGGTTGGTTGTTCTACTCTGGGTGTATGTGTTTAAAATAATGCCTGTGGGTTTCCTACACCAGTCACGGTTGTTTGTTCTACTCTGGGTGTATGTGTTTAAATAATGCCTGTGGTTTTCCTACACCAGTCACGGTTGTTGTTTTTGGGTTTGTTTTTGTGTGGGTTTTGTGTTGGTTGTTCTACTCTGGGTGTATGTGTTTAAAATAATGCCTGTGGGTTTCCTACACCAGTCATGGTTGGTTGTTCTACTCTGGTGTATGTGTTTAAAATAATGCCTGTGGGTTTCCTACACCAGTCACGGTTGGTTGTTCTACTCTGGGTGTATGTGTTTGATATAATGCCTGTGGGTTTCCTACACCAGTCACGGTTGGTTGTTCTACTCTGGGTGTATGTGTTTGATATAATGCCTGTGGGTTTCCTACGCCAGTCATGGTTGGTTGTTCTACTCTGGGTGTATGTGTTTGATATAATGCCTGTGGGTTTTTCCTACGCCAGTCACGGTTGGTGGTTCTACTCTGGGTGTATGTGTTTGATATAATGCCTGTGGGTTTCCTACACCAGTCACGGTTGGTGTTCTACTCTGGGTGTATGTGTTTATATAATGCCTGTGGTTTTCCTACACCAGTCACGGTTTGTGTTCTACTCGCTGGTGTATGTTTGTTGATAAATGCCTGTGGGTTTCCTACGCCAGTCATGGTTGGTTGTTCTACTCTGGGTGTATGTGTTTGATATAATGCCTGTGGGTTTCCTACACCAGTCACGGTTGGTTTGTTCTACTCTGGGTGTATGTGTTTAAATAATGCCTGTGGGTTTCCTACACCAGTCACGGTTGGTTGTTCTACTCTGGGTGTATGTGTTTAAAATAATGCCTGTGGGTTTCCTACACCAGTCACGGTTGGTTGTTCTACTCTGGGTGTATGTGTTTAAAATAATGCCTGTGGGTTTCCTACACCAGTCACGGTGGTTGTTCTACTCTGGGTGATGTGTTTAAATAATGCCTGTGGGTTTCCTACACCAGTCACGGTTGGTTGTTCTACTCTGGGTGTATGGTGTTTAAAATAATGCCTGTGGGTTTCCTACACCAGTCACGGTTGGTTGTTCTACTACTCTGGGTGTATGTGTTTAAATAATGCCTGTGGTTTCCTACACCAGTCACGGTTGGTTGTTCTACTCTGGGTGTTGTGTTTAAAATATGCCTGTGGGTTTCCTACACCAGTCACGGTTGGTTTGTTCTACTCTGGGTGTATGTGTTTAAAATAATGCCTGTGGTTTTCCTACACCAGTCACGGTTGGTTGTTCTACTCGGTGTGTATGTGTTTAAAAATAATGCCTGTGGTTTTCCTACACCAGTCACGGTTGATTGTTCTACTCTGGGTGTATGTGTTTAAATAATGCCTGTGGGTTTCCTACACCAGTCCGGTTGGTTGTTCTACTCTGGGTGTAATTGTTTTAAAATAATGCCTGTGGGTTTCCTACACCAGTCACGGTTGGTTGTTCTACTCTGGTGTATGTGTTTAAAATAATGCCTGTGGGTTTCCTACACCAGTCACGGTTTGGTTGTTCTACTCTGGGTGTATGTGTTTAAAATAATGCCTGTGGGTTTCCTACCCAGTCACGGTTGGTTGTTCTACTCTGGGTGTATGTGTTTTGATATAATGCCTGTGGGTTTCCTACACCAGTCCGGTTGGTTGTTCTACTTGGGTGTATGTGTTTGTATAATGCCTGTGGGTTTCCTACACCAGTCACGGTTGGTTGTTCTACTCTGGGTGTATGTTTTTAAAATACCTGTGGGTTTCCTACACCAGTCACGGTTGGTTGTTCTACTCTGGGTGTATGTGTTTAAATAATGCCTGTGGGTTTCCTACACCAGTCACGGTTGGTTGTTCTACTCTGGGTGTATGTGTTTGATATAATGCCTGTGGGTTTCCTACACCAGTCACGGTTGGTTGTTCTACTGGGGTGATGTGTTTGATATAATGCCTGTGGGTTTCCTACACCAGTCACGGTTGGTTGTTCTACTCTGGGTGTATGTGTTTAAAATAATGCCTGTGGGTTTCCTACACCAGTCACGGTTGGTTGTTCTACTCTGGGTGTATGTGTTTGATATAATGCCTGTGGGTTTCCTACACCAGTCACGGTTGGTTGTTCTACTCTGGGTGTATGTGTTTGATATAATGCCTGTGGGTTTCCTACACCAGTCACGGTTGGTTGTTCTACTCTGGGTGTAGTGTTTAAATAATGCCTGTGGTTTCCTACACCAGTCACGGTTGGTTGTTCTACTCTGGGTGTATGTTTGATATAATGCCTGTGGGTTTCCTACACCAGTCACGGTTGGTTGTTCTACTCTGGGTGTATGTGTTAAAATAATGCCAGTGGTCTTCCTACACCAGTCACGGTTGGTTGTTCTACTCTGGGTGTATGTGTTTGATATAATGCCTGTGGGTTTCCTACACCAGTCACGGTTGGTTGTTCTACTCTGGGTGTATGTGTTTGATATAATGCCTGTGGGTTTCCTACACCAGTCACGGTTGGTTGTTCTACTCTGGGTGTATTGTTTGATATATGCCTGTGGGTTTCCTACACCAAGATGGTTTATAAAACAATATCTTATAACCTAAACTGTTTGTGTGACTCAAAATCCAATAGTCAAAATTAATAAACTCGTTTTTAATTTCTTTACTAATGTTGCTAATGCTGTTTGTGTATTGATGTGTTTGTTGCAGCTTCAGTAGTGTTCATATCTCTATAGGAAATACATTGTGTTTCAGATATGGATATCAAGGGACATAACTACAGACAGCCTGGTACTGGTGCCCGGTTCCTATCCTCCAGACAAGACAGATCACCAGATAGAAATGTAAGTTTCTTAACACTTCATAATTCCTTAGTTTAAACATTATTTATTTCAGTATTTTACATGTAATCAAGAAATGAACATTTTACATATAATTTAACAGCAGTAGACTGAAAGGGATTAGAACGAAAGAAAACTTATATAGTTCTTCTTCCGCCTTGAAAGAGATATGGGGAACATGTATTTGTATTATTGCTTTTCTTGTTTCTCTGACACAATTCTCACCTGGTCAATGCATGACGAGCCTATCTTTGTACTGTACATGGAATACTGTCGTACCTGCAATTCACTTGTGATCTCTCTAAAAAATCCACATTTGACCTAAGTTTGGTGGAAAAGGTTCTGTCCTTGAACAAAGTAAATGTTTAGATTAAGTATATTTTAATGCATTCTAAATATTCAATGTACATTAATAATCAAATTGTTTGAACAAAAATTGTCAATATTTGCTAAAGCAAATGGGTTGGGCTACAAGTTTTAGCAACATTAGTGAAGACCCTCTTGAAATCTACTTAAGACAGTTATCATAACAAATCAAACCAGAAGTGACACAAATAAAAACAAATCTAGTCATATGTGAGAACAAATATAGCCAGATATTACACCAATCAGAACAAATATAGCCAGATGTTACACCAATTGGAACAAATATAGCCAGATGTTACACCAATCAGAACAAATATAGCCAGATGTTACACCAATTGGAACAAATATAGCCAGATGTTACACCAATCAGAACAAATATAGCCAGATGTTACACCAATTGGAACAAATATAGCCAGATGTTACACCAATCAGAACAAATATAGCCAGATGTTACACCAACCAGAACAAATATAACCAGATGTTACACCAATCAGAACAGATATAGCCAGATGTTACACCAACCAGAACAAATATAGCCAGATGTTACACCAATTGGAACAAATATAACCAGATGTTACACCAATCAGAACAAATATAACCAGATGTTACACCAATCAGAACAAATATAGCCAGATGTTACACCAATTGGAACAAATATAGCAGATGTTACACCAACCAGAACAAATATAGCCAGATGTTACACCAATCAGAACAAATATAGCCAGATGTTACACCAATTGGAACAAATATAGCCAGATGTTACACCAATCAGAACAAATATAGTCAGATGTTACACCAATCAGAACAAATATAACCAGATGTTACACCAATCAGAACAAAGCTAACAAAACATTATCTATTATATTATTATTTATACTAGCTTACTGATTATTGATTGGTTTATGAGTGAAAGATCTATTTACAGGCATTATCAAGCCGGACTGATCGTACAGGTAGCCCTCACAGACGTCACTTGCCTGACAATACAACACAGGCTATGCGGTTACAGAGAGAAACAGACTTTCTCAAGTAGGTTACACGTCTGTTGATCAGTATATACATGTATTAAAGCGACACTCCATCAGACAGATCTGTAGTCCAGTGGTAACATGCTGGACTGGTAATCCAGGGATCGCAGGTTCGATCCCTCGTCATCCTAATAAAATTAACAGTCTTTCAGATGGCACTTTAAACTGAGGTCTCGTGTCGGTGCTTTACACCGTGCACGTAAAAGAACCAGAGGAAACTCTGGAATGGAACTCTGTCTGGATCATTGCACTATCCTCCAAAAATCTAAAATGACTAATCTCTTCAGGAGGCGTCGCTCATATGGGCAACCGGTAGTGACGATATATAAACATAAAAAAGAAAAAGATCTCTGGTGTGTTTCAGATGTGTGTATTGCTTTGCTGATCGACCATCAGATCCCTATGCACGATTCTGTAATACATGTGGGAATGCTGTAGCGGCCATACCTCAGACACGGATGCCTCCACCGGAACCTGGTCAGGTAAGAAAATAGTCCATGCACGAGATTCTGTAATCTATAGCGACCATACTATGAGACACGGATGCCTCCACCAGAACCTGGTCAGGTAAGAAAATAGTCCATGCACGAGATTCTGTAATCTATAGCGACCATACTATGAGACACGGATGCCTCCACCAGAACCAGGTCAGGTAAGAAAATAGTCCATGCACAAGACTCTGTAATCTATAGCGACCATACTATGAGACTCGGATGCCTCCACCAGAACATGGTCAGGTAAGAAAATAGTCCATGCGCAAGATTCTGTAATCTATAGCGACCATACTATGAGACATGGATGCCTCCACCAGAACATGGTCGGGTAAGAAAATAGTCCATTCACGAGATTCTGTAATCTATAGCGACCATACTTTGAGACACGGATGCCTCCATCTGAACCTTGTCAGGTAAAAAAATAGTCAATGCACGATTCTGTAGCGATCATACGTTGACATACGGATGCCTCCACCGGAACCTGGTCAGGTAAGAAAAGACCATGCACGATTCTGTAGCGATCATACTTTGACATACGGATGCCTCCACAAGAACCATGTCAGGTAAGAAAATAATCCATGCACGATTCTGTAATCTGTAGCGACCATACTTTGAGAGACCGATGCCTCCACCAGTACCCAGTTTGTCAAGAAAATAGTCTAGATATGGTTTTGTTCCATAAGATATTTACATTTTATGAATTTGTTTATTTATATAGCTATATAGACGGATAGAGTTTATTTGATTAAGACTTTGCACACACCAAGATTTGATACCTTAAATATTACCATTATAATTGCATCATCACTTCTAGCTATTTGTTGTAGATGGGTACCTGCGTATATTGTAAGTCATTGGTGCCGTTCAATACCTCCACCTGCATAGTATGTGAAGGTCCCATACCTAACCAAAATCAGCCGATGGCCAGCGTGAGACTCTCGGACAAGATAGTATGTACCTTGTGCGGTACGGCTAACCCGGCTAACCTGGCCCAGTGCATTACCTGTGATACCAGACTGCCAACCACAGCTCAGATGAAGGTAAATACATTAATTCAAACGTCTATACCATAATGCACTCTTTGCTTTAATGATTGGCTGCAATTTGAAATCCTACCTAGTAATGCCTTCATTGATTGGCTGCAACTTGAAATCCTACCTAGCAATGCCTTCATTGATTGGCTGCAACTTGAAATCCTACCTAGTAATGCCTTCATTGATTGGCTGCAACTTGAAATCCTACTTAGCAATGCCTTCATTGATTGGCTGCAACTTGAAATCCTACCTAGTAATGCCTTCATTGATTGGCTGCAACTTGAAATCCTACCTAGCAATGCCTTCATTGATTGGCTGCAACTTGAAATCCTACCTAGTAATGCCTTCATTGATTGGCTGCAACTTGAAATCCTACCTAGCAATGCCTTCATTGATTGTGAAGCAGGTTTAACATGGTTACTTGACTTGATAATGCAGATCGTATCGTGTTCGCTTCATGTGTGAAAGGCCCAGCTGGAGCCGTTATGATTGTGCCATTAGTCAAGGCATTTAAATTCCTCATTCCTCGTCTCTCTCCCTCGTGGCGATGGATTCCATCATGAATGAGGTCTCCAGAGTGATTAATATAAGTTGTAATAACTTGTTTCGCAATCAAGCTAAAATAAATTTGTATAAATATAAATAAAGTAATGTATTCCAATGATAATGGTAACGATAAATAACAAGTGTTCTATTTATGAGAATGATGATTGCATTCACAGGTTTTCATGATTGATGGAAAACTTTCAAGATGATTTATTTACACATCGCTCTCAAAATGTAATTAATTAACCCTTAACCTGCTGAATAAATTAGATAGAATGTGCAAACAACATAGATCCCGATCATCCGCGGCGTAACGCGACCTCTGATCAGGATCTATGTTGTTTGCTATTCAAACAAGAGTTTAAGCTCCACTATCAGAATAGCAAACAGCACAGAGCCTGATCAGATTGCACGTTCTGTGCCATCTGATCTGGCTCCATGCTGTTTGCAAATACAACTTTAGCCGTGATTAGCAGGTTATGGGTTAAACAGTTTCTCATTCAGAATATTGCATGTGGATGTAGAACTTGTTCTTTTTGTGTGATTTACGTTTATTTATCGTCGCTACCGGTTACCCATATGAGCGACGCCTCCTGAAGAGATTAGTCATTTTAGATTTTTGGTTCTTTTATGTACACGGTGTACAACACTGACACGAGACCTCGGTTTAAAGTCCCATCTTTTTATTGCGGTCAGACGGGTGATCGAACCTGCGATCCATGGATTATCAGTCCAGTGTGTTACCACTGGACTACAGATCCGTCTTGTTCTTGTACAAAAGGTGTATTTCATAAGCCTTCTATGTTAGGTAAACAACATTAACATTTTGATTTGTTTGGACGATAGTGCAAGATACAGAAGGTGCCTCAATTCCAGAAGCATCTCTGGTTCCATAGCATTCCCGGTGTATAGCATCGATACATGATACCTCGGTTTATAGTCCAATCTGAAAGTCTGTTAATATTATTAGAGCCAGATGGGTGATCGAACCTGCGATCCCTGGATTTGCAGTCCAGTGTGTTAACCGCTGGACCACTGACCCATCCATATCCATCAAATAAGGCATTACACTGCAGCTATATTTGTCAGTGTTACTCGGAATTGTGGGACACTACAGTCACACATGTTTGGTATTATTTTGCAGCCGGCGTATGTAGGTCAGTCTGCCCCACCCATTACTGCGCTCGACAAGAAGTACCTGAAATGTACAAAGTGTAACCGAGTGAATCGTGGGGAGGCCAGATTCTGTGACTGGTGCGGAGCAAAGGTAAATATACCAAATGCCTTGATTTTCATTGTTTATAATACTTGTCGTGTAGAATGATGGCTGTGAAGTAGTTGTGTGTTGTCGGCTTATGGCTCTCCATATATACCTTGGGCTAATGGCTCTCCATAAATACCTACAGATCTGTGCTCTTGATCTGTGTCCCAGATCTGTGCTCCGGACCTCTTCTCCGGATCTGTTTTCTGGATCTGTGCTCCAGAACTCTGCTCCGGATCTCTGCTTCTGAACTCTGCTTCTGAACTCTGCTCCGGATCTGTGCTCTGGATCTGTGCTCTGGATCTGTGCTCTGGATCTGTGCTCCGGATCTGTGCTCTGGATCTGTGCTCCGGATCTGTGCTCCGGATCTGTGCTCTGGATCTGTGCTCCGGATCTGTGCTCCGGATCTGTGCTCCGGATCTGTGCTCTGGATCTGTGCTCCGGATCTGTGCTCTGGATCTGTGCTCCGGATCTGTGCTCTGGATCTGTGCCCTGGATCTGTGCTCTGGATCTGTTCACAGAACATGTAATTATGATCACATGTCTCCTATCTTTAGATTAGGTCTACAGTTATACACATGGCCCTTCACGATCTATTGTCTGTATAGCTTTTTCTCACATGATCCAAAATGTCCAGGTGAATTATTGTGATCGTGTATTGTATGTCTGTCTGTCCGTCAACATTTCACTTGTAAACATTGTAGTAAGCCTTGTACTTTGTCTCAAGTTCTATTTTAATTGAAGTTTGGTGTCTTTCGATAATCGGCCATTCCTGTAAATGAACTAGGTCACTAGGTCAAGACAACGATCATTGCCAATTTTCATAACGATAGGTCACTGGTTCATATTAAAGATGATCCCTGTAAACATTGTCACAACTCAATTGGTTGGTATTGCTAATCGGCCACATCAACTATTAGGTCAGTAATGAATTTAAAGAAAATGATTGTAAACACTGTATTTGTTAATCCAATTTTGTTCGAACTTGGCCTCAAGTTTATTGGTGATATCTTTGTTTATTTCACAAAAATGTCATTTCTGTAAGAAAAGTCAAATTTAATGGAATCCCATAGCTCTAAACTCTAGCAACACTATTTGTGACCCTTGTTTTCTAATATAAACGAATCAGTATGTTGTTAGCTCTCCGGGGATGGTCTCTGGAGTAGTTGTGCGTGTCCCAATGCCTCTTGGCACTCTGGTTGTACACGTGTGTATCGAATGAACGGTTTAAATATAATTTTGGAAAGAGATTATTACAAACCATAGAGTGACTGGTTTGGATTTATGTGAGATACAACCTATTATAATGTAGCTTTATGCACTGTGATAAGACAACATAAAACACATTTCTTTCCTTACTGTCGCCAATTATTGCCCACTTTAAGCTCGTTTGTAATTGTAGATTACTTGGAATGCTTCCAGTCTCTGCCAGTTCCTCATATTTTGAAGCATTGTATTCAAAGAAGTATTGAAGTTGTCCGTCTTCTATTGCTTCAAACATCTATACAACATTAGGCTGTGCAACATTAACATTAGGTGTACATTAGGTTGTACATTAGGCTGTACATTAGGCTGTACATTAGGCTGTACATTAGGCTGTACATTAGGCTGTACATTAGGCTGTACATTAGGTTGTACATTAGGCTGTACATTAGGCTGTACAACATTAACATTAGGTTGTTCATTAGGCTGTACATTAGGTTGTACAACATTAACATTAGGCTGTTCATTAGGTTGTACATTAGGTTGTACATTAGGATGTACATTAGGCTTAGGTTGTACAATCGGCTGTACATTAGGTTGTACATTAGGCTGTACATTAGGTTGTACATTAGGTTGTACATTAGGCTGTACATTAGGCTGTATGCTGTACATTAGGCTGTACATTAGGTTGTACATTAGGCTGTACATTAGGCTGTACATTAGGTTGTACATTAGGCTGTACATTAGGCTGTATGCTGTACATTAGGCTGTATATTAGGCTGTACATTAGGCTGTACATTAGGTGTACATTAGGTTGTACATTAGGCTGTACATTAGGCTGTACATTAGGCTGTACATTAGGCTGTACATTAGGCTGTATGCTGTACATTAGGCTGTACATTAGGCTGTACATTAGGCTGTACATTAGGCTGTACATTAGGCTGTACATTAGGCTGTACATTAGGCTGTACATTAGGCTGTACATTAGGCTGTACATTAGGCTGTACATTAGGCTGTAGTCATTAGGCTGTACATTAGGCTGTACATTAGGTTGTACATTAGGCTGTACATTAGGCTGTACATTAGGCTGTACATTAGGCTGTACATTAGGCTGTACATTAGGTTGTACATTAGGTTGTACATTAGGCTGTACATTAGGCTGTATGCTGTACATTAGGCTGTATATTAGGCTGTACATTAGGTTGTACATTAGGCTGTACATTAGGCTGTATGCTGTACATTAGGCTGTATATTAGGCTGTACATTAGGTTGTACATTAGGCTGTACATTAGGCTGTACATTAGGTTGTACATTAGGCTGTACATTAGGCTGTACAAAACACTAGTTCCATGATTATTTTCTTCTCAACGACTTCTACTCAAATAAATATTTGCTTTGTACATTTATATGTAATGTTAATATGTTGATATATTGTTGATATATTGATCTATTGTTAACATTTGGTTATTGCTGATATGTTGATATATTGTTGATATATTGATCTATTGTTAACATTTGGTTATTGCTGATATGTTGATCTATTGTTAACATTTGGTTATTGCTGATATGTTGATCTATTGTTAACATTTGGTTATTGCTGATATGTTGACATATTGCTGATATGTTGACATATTGCTGATATGTTGACATATTGCTGATATGTTGACATATTGCTGATATGTTGATCTATTGTTGGTTTATTGTGAATATTTTGATTTGTTGATATGTGGGTTTATTGTTTGATATGTTAATCTATTGTTGATGTTGGGTCAATGTTAATCTAGTGTTGATGTTGGGTCAATGTTAATCTATTGTTGATGTTGGGTCAATGTTAATCTATTGTTGATGTTGGGTCAATGTTAATCTATTGTTAATGTTGGGTCAATGTTAATCTATTGTTGATGTTGGGTCAATGTTGATCTATTGTTGATGTTGGATCAATGTTAATCTATTGTTGATGTTGGGTCAATGTTAATCTATTGTTGATGTTGGGTCAATGTTGATCTATTGTTGATGTTGGGTCAATGTTAATCTATTGTTGATGTTGGGTCAATGTTAATCTATTGTTGATGTTGGGTCAATGTTGATCTATTGTTGATGTTGGGTCAATGTTAATCTATTGTTGATGTTGGGTCAATGTTAATCTATTGTTGATGTTGGGTCAATGTTGATCTATTGTTAATGTTGGGTCAATGTTAATCTATTGTTGATGTTGGGTCAATGTTAATCTATTGTTGATGTTGGGTCAATGTTGATCTATTGTTGATGTTGGGTCAATGTTGATCTATTGTTGATGTTGGGTCAATGTTAATCTATTGTTGATGTTGGGTCAATGTTAATCTATTGTTGATGTTGGTCAATGTTAATCTATTGTGATGTTGGGTCAATGTTAATCTATTGTTGATGTTGGGTCAATGTTAATCTAGTGTTGATGTTGGGTCAATGTTGATCTATTGTTGATGTTGGGTCAATGTTAATCTATTGTTGATGTTGGATCAATGTTGATCTATTGTTGATGTTGGGTCAATGTTAATCTATTGTTGATGTTGGGTCAATGTTAATCTAGTGTTGATGTTGGGTCAATGTTGATCTATTGTTGATGTTGGGTCAATGTTGATCTATTGTTGATGTTGGGTCAATGTTAATCTATTGTTGATGTTGGGTCAATGTTAATCTATTGTTGATGTTGGGTCAATGTTAATCTAGTGTTGATGTTGGGTCAATGTTGATCTATTGTTGATGTTGGGTCAATGTTGATCTATTGTTGATGTGGTGATTTATTATTGATATATTGTTGATATATTTGTTTATTGTTGATATCTTTAGCTATTGTTGATATGTTTTTGTGGTGTTGATATATGAGCATATGTTGAACTATTGTTGATATCTTTAGCTACGGTTGACATGTTGAGCTTTTGTTGACATATTTGTTTGCTGTTATATTGGACTATTCTTGATATGTTGTTCTATTGTTGTTATGTTGATTTATTGTTGTTATTATAGTTTCTTGTAAATCTATTGACCTATTGTTGGTTTATTGTTGATATGTTGGTCTATTGTTGCTACATAGGTTTATTATTGATATGTTGATATGTTGTTGATATGTTGAGCTATTTGTTTGTTGTGGTATGTTGGTCTATTGTTGATCTATTGTTGATATGTCAAATTAACATGAATATGTTGGTTTATTGTTGATATGGTTATTGGTGATATGTTGATCTAGTGTTGAAATGGTGGCATATGTGTTTGATATATTGATCTATTGTCAATATATTGTTTAATTATATTGATAAATCGTTGATATGTATATCTATTGTCAATATATTGCTTAATATGTTGATATATCATTGATATGTTTATCTATTGTCAATATATTGTTTAATATATTGATATATCGTTGATATGTTTATCTATCATCAATATATTGTTTAATATGTTGTATCTATCATTGACATGTTGATCTATCGTTGACATGTTGATCTATCGTTGACATGTTGATCTATTGTTGACATGTTGATCTATCGTTGACATGTTGATCTATCGTTGACATGTTGATCTATCGTTGACATGTTGATCTATCGGTGACATGTTGATCTATTGTTGACATGTTGATCTATCGTTGACATGTTGATCTATCGTTGACATGTTGATCTATCGTTGACATGTTGATCTATCGTTGACATGTTGATCTATCGTTGACATGTTGATCTATCGTTGACATGTTGATCTATCGTTGACATGTTGATCTATCGTTGACATGTTGATCTATCGGTGACATGTTGATCTATCGTTGACATGTTGATCTATCGTTGACATGTTGATCTATTGTTGACATGTTGATCTATCGTTGACATGTTTATCTATCGTTGACATGTTTATCTATCGTTGACATGTTTATCTATCGTTGACATGTTGTATGATTTCATGATAATTCAGGTGATAGAGAAACTGTTGAAGGTACTAGTACTGGACTAATGGAAGGAATTGTGCATTATGTTTTATTTGCAAAACAATGGCTTTCTTTATGTGCATTTGGGTCATGGTAATGTGTTGTTATATTAAGAGTTTGAAAGACAGGTACCAGAATTGGAAACATTTTCAACTACTAGTATATCATAAGTTGACTGTTGTTCAGTGTCTGGAATATTTAAAATTAATATTTAAAAATGTGAACTCAAAGAAATGACGAGTACATTGTATATTATAGTTTAACCCTTTCAACCCCACAGGCCTCTAAATAGGCTTATGAAAAGTGTAGATCCAGATGAGCCGGCTCGTAACGAGCCGTCTCATCAGGATCTGCACTTTTTTGCCAGTAATAAATATTACTATTTTTAGATAAAATTACCCATTTTGATAAATGAACTGGTTCAAAGGTAATTTTCTTATTAATTTATTGGTCTAAAAATAGCATGCACCAGTCCATGTCAGTTACTTGGGGTTGAAAGGGTTAACCTGAGAACATAATAACTTATAATAACTTGATTCGCAATTGAGCTAAAATAAATGTGTATAAAAAACCTGGGAACATATTGTTTTTAACAGGAATGCTCAATATTTTGATTGGATTAGACCGGCAGAAATACAACTATATATGTCTTTGAAGCTCCTGAAACATTACAACTTCTTGAGGCAACTGTAATAAAAGCTTGAATCAACTCCGAGAGAATGAATAAATCGAATCCATGTTTCAAAATGTACATGTTAGTATCTGCATCAAGCTCGGGTTTAATTTGTATCTACATTATCATAAATCAATCATCATATAGATAGATCATTTAACTCTTAAAATGCTGAATAAATTGGAAGGAATGTGCAAACAACATAGATCCAGATCAGCCGCGGCATTGCTCCAAGTCAGATCAATATCTATGTTGTTTGCTACTCAGTCAAGTGATTTAGCTCCACTATCCAAATTGCAAACAACATAGATCTGTGTTACATTCTGTGTCATCTGATCTGGCTCTATGCTGTTTGCAAAAGCAACTTTAGTTGTGATTAGTATTTTAAGGGTTACAAACAATTGATTGACCCCGCTGGGTGACCTAGTATGCAAGCTACGATGCTTACTGACGATGAGTTGATGGCTATGACAGTGCCCTGGAAGTTGTAATTGGTGTATATATCTGATGAATTGTGTTTCCGAAGGTTCACTAATTTTGTGTTATTTGACTTTTGTCCACAGGACTGGGCGGTGTGTACTTCGTGCATGATAGTATATGTGTTCTATGTCTTACCACATGCTCGTGTAACTGTTGTCTCGTGATTGGTGCGGCTAGAATGTTGCTATATATAAATGAGCATGTTATGTATTCAATTACATACTTAATGCATAAATGTAGAGCTATCTAACAATGTGTCTATATAAATGTTCTTTAATCAGTGCCACTATGTAGCAAAGCGGCAATCTTATATACCACAATGCAACTGAATATATGGCAATCTTATACCACAATGCAGCTGAATATACGGCAATCTTATACCACAATGCAACTGAATATATGGCAATCTTATACCACAATGCAGCTGAATATACGGCAATCTTGTACCACAATGCAACTGAATATATGGCAATCTTATACCACAATGCAGCTGAATATACGGCAATCTTGTACCACAATGCAGCTGAATATACGGCAATCTTGTACCACAATGCAACTGAATATATGGCAATCTTATACCACAATGCAGCTGAATATACGGCAATCTTGTACCACAATGCAACTGAATATATGGCAATCTTATACCACAATGCAGCTGAATATACGGCAATCTTGTACCACAATGCAACTGAATATATGGCAATCTTATACCACAATGCAACTGAATGTACGGCAATCTTATACCACAATGCAACTGAATATATGGCAATCTTATACCACAATGTAACTGAATATACGACAATCTTATACCACAATGCAACTGAATGTATGGCAATCTTATACCACAATGCAACTGAATATATGGCAATCTTATACCACAATGCAACTGAATATATGGCAATCTTATATACCACAATGCAACTGAATATATGGCAATCTTATACCACAATGCAACAGAATATATGGCAATCTTATACCACAATGCAACTGAATATATGGCAATCTTATACCACAATGCAACTGAATATATGGCAATCCTATATACCACAATGCAACTGAATATATGGCAATCTTATGCCACAATGCAACTGAATATATGGCAATCTTATACCACAATGCAACTGAATATATGGCAATCTTATATACCACAATGCAACTGAATATATGGCAATCTTATGCCACAATGCAACTGAATATATGGCAATCTTATACTACAATGCAGCTAAATATATGGCAATCTTATACCACAATGCAACTGAATATATGGCAATCTTATACCACAATGTAACTAAATATACGACAATCTTATACCACAATCTTATACCACAATGCAAGTGAATAACGGCAATTTTGCGCCACAATATGGCTGAGTAAACCAGTCACAAACACCAAACTGTGAATAGATTGTATGACGAGCAACTTTTCCTGCAGAACGAGTGAAACATGCAATCCATTTGTCCTGCAGGGAAGAAAATATTGCAGCCCAGATATATACAGATTGTTGTTTTGCTATATATCAAAGTGGTCAAACTGATTGAAGATTCTATACATAGTATACAGGTTACTAACATTATCATTTTATGTTCTAGTTATTGTACTCTTATAAACCTTTGTAATTTTGAAAGAAAAAAAACCGCACAATCTTCATCGGTGCTATTATCAATCATACACATACAGAACCCGCGGTCTATCTTACTGTACCGTTTGCATGAGGTTATGTTATATAAATACTGTCTGCGCAGTGATCATACACATACAGAATCCGCGGTCTATCTTACTGTACCGTTTGCATGAGGTTATGTTATATAAATACTCGTGTAACTGTCTGCGCAGTGATCATACACATACAGAACCCTCGGTCTATCTTACTGTACCGTTTGCATGAGGTTATGTTATATAAATACTGTCTGCACAGTGATCATACACATACAGAACCGGCGGTCTATCTTACTGTACCGTTTGCACGAGGTTATGTTATATAAATACTGTCTGCGCAGTGATCATACACATACAGAACCCTCGGTCTATCTTACTGTACCGTTTGCATGAGGTTATGTTATATAAATACTGTCTGCGCAGTGATCATACACATACAGAACCCGCGGTCTATCTTACTGTACCGTTTGCATGAGGTTATGTTATATAAATACTGTCTGCGCAGTGATCATACACATACAGAACCCGCGGTCTATCTTACTGTACCGTTTGCATGAGGTTATGTTATATAAATACTGTCTGCGCAGTGATCATACACATACAGAACCCGCGGTCTATCTTACTGTACCGTTTGCATGAGGTTATGTTATATAAATACTGTCTGCGCAGTGATCATACACATACAGAACCCGCGGTCTATCTTACTGTACCGTTTGCATGAGGTTATGTTATATAAATACTCGTGTAACTGTCTGCGCAGTGATCATACACATACAGAACCGGCGGTCTATCTTACTGTACCGTTTGCATGAGGTTATGTTATATAAATACTCGTGTAACTGTCTGCGCAGTGATCATACACATACAGAACCCGCGGTCTATCTTACTGTACCGTTTGCATGAGGTTATGTTATATAAATACTCGTGTAACTGTCTGCGCAGTGATCATACACATACAGAACCCGCGGTCTATCTTACTGTACCGTTTGCATGAGGTTATGTTATATAAATACTCGTGTAACTGTCTGCGCAGTGATCATACACATACAGAACCCGCGGTCTATCTTACTGTACCGTTTGCATGAGGTTATGTTATATAAATACTCGTGTAACTGTCTGCGCAGTGATCATACACATACAGAACCCGCGGTCTATCTTACTGTACCGTTTGCATGAGGTTATGTTATATAAATACTCGTGTAACTGTCTGCGCAGTGATCATACACATACAGAACCCGCGGTCTATCTTACTGTACCGTTTGCATGAGGTTATGTTATATAAATACTCGTGTAACTGTCTGCGCAGTGATCATACACATACAGAACCCGCGGTCTATCTTACTGTACCGTTTGCATGAGGTTATGTTATATAAATACTCGTGTAACTGTCTGCGCAGTGATCATACACATACAGAACCCGCGGTCTATCTTACTGTACCGTTTGCATGAGGTTATGTTATATAAATACTCGTGTAACTGTCTGCGCAGTGATCATACACATACAGAACCCGCGGTCTATCTTACTGACCGTTTGCATAGGTTATGTTATATAAAACTCGTGTAACTGTCTGCGCAGTGATCATACACATACAGAACCCGCAGTCTATCTTACTGTACCGTTTGCATGAGGTTATGTTATATAAATACTCGTGTAACTGTCTGCGCAGTGATCATACACATACAGAACCCGCGGTCTATCTTACTGTACCGTTTGCATGAGGTTATGTTATATAAATACTCGTGTAACTGTCTGCGCAGTGATCATACACATACAGAACCGGCGGTCTATCTTACTGTACAGTTTGCATGAGGTTATGTTATATAAATACTGTCTGCGCAGTGATCATACACATACAGAACCCGCGGTCTATCTTACTGTACCGTTTGCATGAGATTATGTTGTATAAATACTCGTGTAACTGTCTGCGCAGTGATCATACACATACAGAACCCGCGGTCTATCTTACTGTACCGTTTGCATGAGGTTATGTTATATAAATATGCATGCAACTGACAATATGCAGATTTTGACTATTAGAATACAATTACAAATACAGTCAAACTTGTATTACTAGACCACCAAAATGAAGGGCAAACAGCGGTCTCTAATGTGGACTGGTCTCTTAATGCAAACTAATTTGTTCTTTAACAACTCAAACTGGAAATGAAAAAGTGGTCTCTTAATCCAAGTGGTCTCTTAATAGACGTGGTCTTTCGAGCACGTTTGACTGTATTCCCGTATTAATAACTAACTAAACACTCGCCTCATGGCTCATGAATGATCTCACTGAACTGTTCATGTGCTGAACCTGTGCTCTATCGTATACAGCTTACATACAGACAAATATATAATATGAAAAAGTTGGCAGTTTCTTACGGAGGTTGGTGCACCCAAGTACGGGTTAACCGCTGGAGCCTGCCCAGGAAAGGTGTTGTTAGGTAAACTGCCCGCCGGCGATATAGCCCAAAATGGTGCTGATGCAGGCGTAAAACCCGAAATATAACATAACATAACATAACAGACAAATATTCCTCAATTGGCCTATTATACTAACTAATATTCACATGAATACTGCCATGTATATAGGTAATAAATACAATCAAACCTGTATTAGTGGTCACCTCTATTAAGCAGCCAACCTGTATTAAGCAGCCACTTTCTGTGATTCCCTTGGTTGGCTGCTTAAGACAGGTTTGACTGTACAATATACAGTTTATAAATACAATATATGTATGTTTTCTGGGTTAATGGAATTCGCGGTTTGTTACGTCTCACTTTCTTGAATAAATTGGATGAATATTTGTACAGCATAATACAACAGTTATATATATTTAATTTTGTATGTTGTATTTCTCATAATGTGTGGATAGTATAGTCACAGTTCATCATGCATGTGATTATTGTAGATGTAGGAAAAGCATGGTATAAATTGCATGTTGAATATCAAACAGCGTAACTTAACCCTTTCAACACCACAGACCTATAAATAGGCTTACAAAAAGTGTAAAATCCAGATGAGCCGGCTCGTGACGAGCCATCTCATCAGGATCTGCACTTTTTGCCAGTAATAATTATTACTATTTTTTAGATAAAATTACCCCCATTTTGATAAATGAACTGGTCCAAAGGTAATTTTCTTATTAATTTATTGGTCTAAAAATATCATGCACTAGTCCATGTCGGATACTTGGGGTTGAATGGGTTAAACTGTAGGTGAATAAATTAATGTTATTTAACCCATTTCCCACATACGCCCATTTTAACGATTTTGAACATTTTCAATTAATTCGCGGAGTTTTTAATTTACTCTACTTTTGATGCAAATTAAAGATCATTGTAGGACATCCTTTAAGTGGGGCTTCTGTGGTTTATGTATACGGTGTCTGCTTTGTAACCCAGAGGTTGAGAGTTTGAGCCCTGTCTGAACCGTGGTGGTAGTGTCCTTAAGCAAGACACTTATATCCGCAGCAAGAAACTTCTCCCTCCCTCATGGCGATGGATTCCATCAGGAATACGGTCTCGAGAGCGATTAATCTGTTATAACGACGTGTTTCGCAATCAAGTTAAAATATATTTGAATCAATTAATCCCATAAGATGAGGACCTGATATGAACAAAGTATGGCATTATTTTTGTAATAAATTATGGGGTGGGGATTTGCAGCCCCTGTTTTATAGTATATAATATTGTGGGGATAGCTAAATAGGGAATGATAGAAATAAGCAATAGCCATTTGTGTTTGTTGTATATTACAGCCGGCAGTTACAGCTGCAGCCCTGACATGTTCAAAATGCAGAGCCAATAATCATCCTTATTCCACCTTTTGTGGATCCTGTGGGGTGAAGATTGATGCCCCATACAGGGTTGATGAGTTGTAAGTATTTCATTGGTAAATCTAGCACTAGGAGACATACAAACCCCTGTGCTGGTTTTACAGCACCAGTGTACATGGTATATTGTCAATGGGAGTGAACACAGACTGTGATCGATTTATCCCAAAATTTAATCACTTGCTCCTGTATCAACACTCTACTAGTATATATCCAAGTTCCATTAAAATCCGTCCAATGTTTTGAGTTACCTTGTCCACAGACAGACAGACAGACAGACAGACAGACAGACAGACAGACAGACAGACAGACAGACAGACAGACAGACAGACAGACAGACAGACAGACAGACAGACAGACAGACAGACAGACAGACAGACAGACAGACAGACAGACAGACAGACAGACAGACAGACAGACATAATAGTATATTAACCTAAATCTCTATAAAGGAAAGGGTTAAACTTTATTTAAGTTACAACGTGTAGGAGGAAACCGGAGTACCCGGAGAAAACCCATCTGTCCGATCTGGCAACCACCGTAATCTCACATACTTTGCGGTCCGAGGATCAAACCCGGGTTGCATTGGTGAGAAGCGAGCGCGCTAACCACTGCGCTAATCGGACAACCTTATTATTTTTGTTTTGACACTAATATGTTGTTTACTTGTTTTCTTTGCAGGAATGGTTTTCACAGAGACGTGAGTTCTGTTAATGTATACAATATTGTAATAAATCATCGAGATAGAATTGAGTTGATCATGTCACATACGGATTATCCATTCTTTTTAATGTATAATTAATTTTTTAATGTATATTTAATGTCACTTTTTTAAAAAATGTTTTATTTATTGATTTTAACAACTTATTAATCACTCTCGTTGGCACAGATGAAAGCGTATATGTGGTTTTTAGTGTGGAAGGAAACCGGAGTACCTGGAGAAAACCCACCTGTCTGATCTGGCGACCACCGTACCATCTACGTACTACCCGGTCCGAGGATCGAACTCGGGTTGCATTGTTGAGAAGCGAGCGCGCTAACCACTGCGCTAATTGGACAGCCTGCCGGTTGCCCATTTGAGCGATGGGCAGTTTACCTAACAACACCTTTCATGGGCAGGCTCCAGCGGTTAACCGTGCCCCAACCTCATAAGAAACTGCCAACTTTTTCATATAAAGAGACACGGTTTGAGCGAGGCTCGAACCAGTGACCATAAGTGATGATAGGTTACAGTTGTATACAAAGTCAGTGACCATAACCACACGACCACGGAGGCGGACCTATAATTAATATTCTCACGGTGATAATTTGTAGCTAGCTGTTCAGTTCCAAATATTAAATAAGAGTATTGTGATTCAATGCGTTTCATGTTTCGGTATTTAGGCCCAGTGGTTACCAGTGAGTACCCCGCTGGGTGCCCCTCCGAAGCCCTCTAACACGGTGTGTACTCAGACTGTGGGCCTCTTCTACCCGTCGACCCGTGGCATGGAGAAGGAGAAGGAGAAAGAAGAGGACAAGTTGGCGTATGAGAGACAGATGAGGGATAGACGACCGCTGCTTACAGCCGTCAGTCCAGGAAAAGGTCAGGGATAGTTGGGGGATTACTGTATTTATTCCATTATAATGTGTACATTTAGTCCGTCAAACATTGTTAAATTTTATCATCACCTTCAATATGCCGTAAGTTTTCATCTCTCGTACATTTTCATATGTTAAAAAAAAGCTAAAGCTTAACTATGCGAAACTAAAGGATAGCACTCGACGAGATGCAAACTCACACGTTTGTATTTGACTCGAGAACAAATGCTTAATTTTTACAGCGATATATAGCCAATAGGAATGAACACTTTGCATACCGCGCTGTCCTAGGCCTTGACCGATTTCTTTCAAAATTAAATCACTTCCTTCCTCCTTCCAGCCATCTACATGTATACACAAAGTTTCATCAAAGTCCATCAACAACTTTTTCCTGTACCCACACAGATACCAGGGATCATTTTAGAGGGCGATGTGGGCAAAATAGTCGCCCCTAGGGATACTGACTTTGCCCTCTTGTGGTCCCACTTCTTCCTAAATATTTTTTTTTTACAATTTTCATACACACTTTTGACCAGTAAAATACACTGGCCTATTATAAAGCACTCCTATTCAAATGTTGTACTGTGCATTTGAACCATATTTTTAAATAACGCCATTTAAGGACGTTTTCTCACTTCTCCCAAAAATTCTGACCTAGAATGAACCCTGGGTACACATACACAGACCCCGAAACTCAGCCGAAACAATATCGACGGGGGGTTAAACATGCGAATGAGATTTATTTAGACTACAGCTGCGTACATCACAACATGTGCACATTGACCTCACTAACTTGCCATCTGTTGATTTGTAGGATACTGGCGCAAACAGGTGGAACATATTTGCCAGCATGTAAAAGCTCATGCACAGAATGATGCAGAATTCAGAGCGTTAATTGGCGAACCAAAAATGGGAAAGGTAGACTTTTTATTTAGAATATATTTAGGTGTTTCCCCATAGAATGTAGCTGATACCAAAATAGTGTATCTGAGGTAAAATCTACATACCGGTAGTTATATATTTATGTCCAGTGTTATGACTGATACTATAGACTTTTGTTGGGCTCGACATGCTTGAAATCCAAAGGTTAATTTCAAAATATGTTGAATTATCCCCCTTTATCATCCCCTTTTTTTGTCCTACCGACTTATCATAGTTTACATCCTAATGTTCCACCAATTCGTGACACCAACAGTAAATAAATCTACAAGATCCCACATGCAACAGGAAGGTAGCTGTCCGTCAATCTCGCAACAATATGTCAATCAATTACCGATGTAATTACACAATTAACCAATCACGGTCGAGATTATGGACAATATCTCATCAGTGAATAAATTAACCATGCCTTTTTGTAAACTGAATAGTGATTTGCCAGCATGGATGGATTATCTGCTAAAAATCACACATCGAAAGAAATGATCAACTGTTTAAATGCACAAAAGATTGCCGACAATTTTAGATGAAATTGATCCAATTATCTTGGAATTGCTATGTGTTTAATTAGCGAATATTATTGAACAGTGCAAGTACAAGCCAGTCTATAATTAGTTGAATCTCTGCTAAATTCACTTTCTGTCGTATTTTGAAGAAAGAAAAATAATCATCTACTAATTTGAACTCGATAACTTTCATACCCAGTGGAGAAAACAGATAAGCACTACATTATCTATTACATTAAAACCCATCTAATCTGGACCCCACTCTAGTCTGGAATCCCCTCCAAACCGGACTTTTACTCCTGTCCCGAATATTCTATTTTCATTGTAACACAAATCCATTTAAGCTGGAACCCCTCTATTCCGGAAACCGGACGAAATTTCATAATATTTTGTGTATTTTCAACAAAAAATGCCCTCTCTAAACCGGATGTGCCAATTATGATAGGATCACGGGATGATCCTTGTGTACTGTTATTTTCGCAATCTGTGAAAATTGCACTTTGTACTGCGATTAATTTGTGGGAAGTTACGGTAATTGACATTTGTAAACTGTAAATTTGTGATAGCATTGATTTGTCTTGCTTGGAATTTGTGTTCCACTATGGTGGTGTACTGTACATCATAGTATGTTGTACATCTATTGAATATAAAACCCCTATAATACGGAACCCCCTCTAAACTGGACTGTTTGTCCGGTCCGGAAAGGGCTTTACTGTAATAACAAATAAAATGATATTGTCATTTACCTACAAACCATGCTTTTTTTCTTGGTGTATTTTGTGTATTTTGTAGCGCATTTCACGTGTAATTTTAATAACACGCTTTCAGAAATTCGTGGCTTGAACATTGATTAGCATTTTGTATTTTAGTTATTGACCTCCACGGTACAGGAAGATGGATACGAACTCAGTCTAACAGTAACATTTGCACTGAGAGGTGGTAAGGACAAGTTTGCCGGGAAGAGATTGGGCATTACAGGAGATTATCTAAGTTTCCATACCGAGCAGGACAACATGACCACTTACAGGAGTGACTCGGATGGTTTGTATATAACTATATCCTAGACCTTACCCCGGTACAGTACCTCCTTACCTTCACCTCCAGATCTGATGGTTTGTATATAACTATATCCTAGACCTTACCCCGGTACAGTATCTCCTTACCTTCACCTCCAGATCTGATGGTTTGTATATAACTATATCCTAGACCTTACCCCGGTACAGTACCTCCTTACCTTCACCTCCAGATCTGATGGTTTGTATATAACTATATCCTAGACCTTACCCCGGTACAGTATCTCCTTACCTTCACCTCCAGATCTGATGGTTTGTATATAACTATATCCTAGACCTTACCCCGGTACAGTACCTCCTTACCTTCAGATATATGATTGTGTAAATTCAGACCGTGGGTCAACGTTACTTGGACAATGTTACAATGTTTTATGTTACAACATTACTTGGACAATGTTACAACGTTACTTGGACAATGTTACACCATTACTTGGACAATGTTACTTGGACAATGTTACAACATTACTTGGACAATGTTACAACGTTACTTGGACAATGTTACAACGTTAAAATGTTATGTTACAATGTTACCTGGACAATGTTAGAACATTACTTGGACAATGTTACGTTACTGGTACAATGTTACTGGGACAATGTTACCTTTGTACCAAGTTTATTGGACCATGTAACTAGGACATCACAGTCGGGCACGATCGACTATGTCCCAACGTTCGTTCTGGTCAATAACACCAGGACATCACAGTCGGGCACGATCGACTATGTCCCAACGTTCGTTCTGGTCAATAACACCAGGACATCACAGTCGGGCACGATCGACTATGTCCCAACGTTCATTCTGGTCAATAACACCAGGACATCACAGTCGGGCACGATCGACTATGTCCCAACGTTCATTCTGGTCAATAACACCAGGACATCACTTCACTTCAGCCAATCGGACTATGCAGCAGTAAACTTCAAAATTAAAATGTGAGAATGTTATATGCCCGAACAGCGGTATGCCCAATGAAGTGACAATTTTCACAATAAAGACTATATTCTATTGTACCATATAGGCAGCTTTATATAAACTTCAGATTATGAAGAGATTATTGACGACTCCATTAAGAAAAGTGGCAAGAAAATTATCAAAAAGAAAAGGCCAGTGAAAAAAGTGTCTGTAAGTACAAACTTTACCTACCAACACATTCTCCTTATTTTCATGTCGATATATGGGATCAGGATATTTCAGTGACACCTTGCTTTCCAGAAGCCTTAACCAGTCTACCTGCCCATCCCTAACTCCTGTGATTGAGGCAATATATACTCGGGGGTTACTCGAATTATTAGTGCTAGATAAACACTCTGGAGTATTACTGCAGGTTTGTTTTTATAATGTTTAAGATAAGTTTGTTAGCATAGAGATGTTGACGTTAGAGGTAGATTGTACGCGACGTTAGAGGTAGAGTGTACACGACGTTAGAGGTAGATTATACACGATGTTAGAGGTAGAGTGTACACGATGTTAGAGGTAGAGTGTACGCGACGTTAGAGGTAGAGTGTACACGATGTTAGAGGTAGAGTGTACACGACGTTAGAGGTAGAGTGTACGCGACGTTAGAGGTAGAGTGTACACGATGTTAGAGGTAGAGTGTACACGATGTTAGAGGTAGATTATACACGACGTTAGAGGTAGAGTGTACACGACGTTAGAGGTAGATTATACACGACGTTAGAGGTAGAGTGTACACGACGTTAGAGGTAGAGTGTACACGACGTTAGAGGTAGAGTGTACACAATGTTAGAGGTAGATTATACATGACGTTAGAGGTAGAGTGTACGCGACATTAGAGGTAGAGTGTACACGACATTAGAGGTAGAGTGTACACGACGTTAGAGGTAGAGTGTACGCGACGTTAGAGGTAGAGTGTACACGACATTAGAGGTAGAGTGTACACGATGTTAGAGGTAGAGTGTACGCGACGTTAGAGGTAGAGTGTACACGACATTAGAGGTAGAGTGTACACGATGTTAGAGGTAGAGTGTACACGATGTTAGAGGTAGAGTGTACACGACATTAGAGGTAGAGTGTACATGATGTTAGAGGTAGCATGTACATGATGTTAGAGGTAGAGTGTACGCGACGTTAGAGATAGAGTGTACACAACGTTAGAGGTAGATTATACACGACGTTAGAGGTAGATTGTACACGACGTTAGAGGTAGATTATACACTATGTTAGAGGTAGAGTGTACACGACATTAGAGGTAGAGTGTACACGACGTTAGAGGTAGATTGTACGCGACGTTAGAGGTAGAGTATACACGACGTTAGAGGTAGAGTGTACATGACGTTAGAGGTAGAGTGTACACGACGTTAGAGGTAGATTATACACGATGTTAGAGGTAGAGTGTACACGATGTTAGAGGTAGAGTGTACACGATGTTAGAGGTAGAGTGTACACGACGTTAGAGGTAGAGTGTACGCGACGTTAGAGGTAGAGTGTACACGACATTAGAGGTAGAGTGTACACGATGTTAGAGGTAGAGTGTACGCGACGTTAGAGGTAGAGTGTACACGACATTAGAGGTAGAGTGTACACGATGTTAGAGGTAGAGTGTACGCGACGTTAGAGGTAGAGTGTACACGACATTAGAGGTAGAGTGTACACGATGTTAGAGGTAGAGTGTACGCGACGTTAGAGGTAGAGTGTACACGACATTAGAGGTAGAGTGTACACGATGTTAGAGGTAGAGTGTACGCGACGTTAGAGGTAGAGTGTACACGACATTAGAGGTAGAGTGTACACGATGTTAGAGGTAGAGTGTACGCGACGTTAGAGGTAGAGTGTACACGACATTAGAGGTAGAGTGTACACGATGTTAGAGGTAGAGTGTACACGATGTTAGAGGTAGAGTGTACACGATGTTAGAGGTAGATTATACATGACGTTAGAGGTAGAGTGTACACAATATTAATGCTGGTAGATGTGTATGGCTGTATGCTAATACTATGTTACTTATGAAGGTGGGGACTCTGTGGCCGAGTGGTTACGGTCGATTTCTTCAAATCATTTGCCCCTCGCCATTGTAGGTTTGAATCACACTGGGGGGTATCTAGTCTAATCAATGTGTTGAAGGTATCCAGCTGACTTGCGGTAGGTCGGTGGTCTACCTGGGGGCCTGTCTGTGCCTGTAATAATGCTCGGAGGATCACCCACGGTCTTCCTCCACAATAACAGCTGGTGAATCGCCGCATTACCGTAAGCTGTTAGTGCAATCATAAACAACCCCCACCACCCCCCTAAGCTGTTAGTGCAATCATAAAAAAACCCACCACCCCCCTAAGCTGTTAGTGCAATCATAAACAACCCCACCACCCCCCTAAGCTGTTAGTGCAATCATAAACAACCCCACCATCCCCCTAAGCTGTCATAAACAACCCACCACCCCCCTAAGCTGTTAGTGCAATCATAAACAACCCCACCACCCCCCTAAGCTGTTAGTGCAATCATAAAAAAACCCACCACCCCCCTAAGCTGTTAGTGCAATCATAAACAACCCCACCATCCCCCTAAGCTGTTAGTGCAATCATAAACAACCCCACCACCCCCCTAAGCTGTTAGTGCAATCATAAACAACCCCACCACTCCCCTAAGCTGTTAGTGCAATCATAAACAACCCCACCACCCCCCTAAGCTGTTAGTGCAATCATAAACAACCCCCACCACTCCCCCAAAAAGAACAAAGTTTGAAGGTATTCTTATAAGCAGTATTTTGGAATATTTGCAGAAGCAGGACCAATTACTACTGAAGGAGATAGGAGTGACAGGGGATGGTGACCCCACAGAAGTACAACAGCTGTTGGATGAGGTACGGTTGTTGTGGGAATATATGTTTGTGGGTTTCTATCAATTCTAGATAACTGTTTAAAATCAGTGCAGTGAGACTTGTGTGTAAAGACCGCCCACAGGGACAGCAATGTGGTCTTTATTGACAGGTGAACTCTCAAGACAACATAAAATACAGTCACAGCACTGCAAATAATACTGTCCATCTGTCAGTCACCTCTATTAAGCAGCCAGTTACCACATTTGAAATAGCATGTTTTTTTTACATTTGATCTCTATTAAGCAGCCAACCGTGCTAAGCAATCAGCTCAGTTGGATGTTTTCAAACAGTGTTGTGTAACAGTATTGTATTGGCTGTACGATTAGCTCGGTGGTTAGCACGCTCACTTCTCACCAATGCAACTCTGTTTCGATTCACAGACCGGGTAGTATGCGAGATGGTACGGTGGTCACCAGATTGGACAGGTGGGTTTGATCGTGCTATCCAGTTTCCTTCCACACCAATGACCACATAAGTATATGCTTTCATCAGCACCAACGACCGTGATTAATATCAGTTGTTATGGCTTGTTCCGCAATCGTTGTAAAATAAATAAATAAAGTTTATTGTTTTTTCTTTGATATTGTATTATGATCATGTTATATCTAATCTATTCAGGGCTCAGACCCAAACTGTGTCAATAAGAACAACATTCCAGTCCTGCATATAGCCGCAAAGAACAAGTGGGCCAGCTGTATGTCTGTGCTGGTAAGGGCCGGAGCTGATGTCAACAGGAAAGGCCCTTCTACAATGTAAGTTGGTAGTGTAACATACTTGTAGAATAGTTTGTCCAGGGCCCGAGATTATAAAACTTTTTTCAGATCTCAACCTCGAGCTCAAGAAATTTGATTGGTTATTTGCTCTTTGTTCAACCAATCAGAAGTTCGAGACTGAGTTTGAGATTGGTATTTTCATGGATTGATTATGTTGTGCGCTCGCCTGACTCTGTTCTGCTTCTGAGGATCTAAAGAAAATTGGAAGTCGTGATAACGCAGTGGTAGCGCTTTCGCCTCTGGTGTGAGAGTCCCTGAGTTTGCGCTCAGCTGTAGCCGTTGGTGTCCTTAAATTCCACGTTGCCTCTTCCTGTCTCCTCATGGGTTCCATCAGGAATGAAGTTTCGAGAGAAATTAAACCAATGTTGTAAGAACTTCTTTCGCAATCTAGCTAAAATAAATTTGTATAAACTACGGATGGCAACGAATAGCGATTTTGGTATTCGAATATTTGACAGGAAGGTATTCGTATATACGATATAATTCTATCAAAAACTCAAAATCTTATAAAAATTGCCAAATTTACATACTTTCTGTTCTATGCTGTTGAACCCATGACCATCATAACACATTAATTAAACACTACCTACCTTAGCACCTACTGTAATTATCTGATTACATGGCAGAGTGTCAACTAACACCTGCCATGGATGCAACCACATGGTTTATTCACACATCCTGGTGCGATTTATTTTGTATTGGAAGGTTTTATGATGGTTTCAAAAGAAAACAAAGTATTTGATTTTATGACAGTCATTTTGCAAGTATAAAATATTTTTTCCGAATATTTGAAAAGTATTTGGATATTTGGACGTCCGAGCGAATATTCGTTGCCATCCCTAGTATAAACTAAAGAAAATTTGATTGGAGAGTATTTGACATGGACATAAACTTTGTTCGTTCCTTACATGTTGTGGAATTATGTGCAGAATTGAATGAAGCCCGATGTTGAAATGTATGGGATTTACGGTCAATTACCTAGTACAGTATAATTACACCATATGTCATTAACGAATATGCTACCATTATCAGTATGCATGTGTCTAACTTTCAGATATATATCATGCGTTGACCAACTTTCATGCATATTTCACTACCCTACCCTATATCTGTGTTATGAATTCCTGCACAATTGTGTTTCAGTAAAAGTAACTCGGCACTCCATGAAGCAGTCAGTGTAGGACCCGCAAATGGGAAGGTAGTCGAGGCACTTTTAAGGTAAGGGCGGGCTTCTCCTGCAGATTTAGCGATTATATTTACGAGTTTGTTTGAGCACTATTTCCTGTACTTGCAGTACAACAAACAGCTTGAATGTAAAGTGGATTGTATAATAAGCTGTGATCATATCATACTAAATATATATAGATAGAGAGGCAGAGCCTTGCCTTGTATTTTTTCTCCGACTCGCCTAATAAATTAAAATTTATAAGACAGTAACCTAATATTCTATTTACCCTACATTCTGAGTGTGCACCCGACACAAAAACAAACAAACTAGCCATGACAGCTTACAAACTCGCTACGCACTTGGTAATATGTTGCGCATTGATATTTCTATTTATATCCACGGTTAGCCCTAAGTAATGGTGCGGCGGTCCAATATTCAGGTCACAAAGTAATCCCTGTAATTAAATGCCATACACATGAAAACACGTAATATTTTTCAACACGACTTTCTTCTTGGGACATTTTCCAAACTCAGCAGACAACACAATGTGACGACAGACGCTTTGTTTATTTACAAACCGTAATCTGGGTCATAAAAGTAGTCCATCACGAAAGCTTTATTAGGCAGGCCGTTTTTGTACGTTATTTCGGTAGGATAAAGAATATTTACATACTGTCTTATGAAGTATAACGTAATATATGGGTTGTATAAAACATATTAGGGGAGGCTACTAGGGTGTGAGCTTAATAAATTTACGAGACAATAATTTAATATTCTATTGATCATAACTTCGGGTAAAAGACAATTAGTGTTAGTGAGTAAAGAATACCCACATGGTGTTAGCCGACGTTCATCATACAACCAGTGAGCATACGTCACAACTATTCACAAATATTTATCTTACAATACCGGGTGATACATTTATCTTACAGTACCTGGTGATATATTTATCTTACAATACATGGTGATACATTTATCTTACAATACCTGGTGATACATTTATCTTACTCTTACAATACCTGGTGATACATTTATCTTACTCTTACAATACCTGGTGATACATTTATCTTACAATACCTGGTGATACATTTATCTTACTCTTACAATACCGGGTGATACATTTATCTTACAATACCTGGTGATACATTTATCTTACAATACCTGGTGATATATTTACCTTACAATACCTGGTGATACATTTATCTTACAATACCTGGTGATATATTTACCTTACAATACCTGGTGATATATTATCTTACAATACCTGGTGATATATTTACCTTACAATACCTGGTGATACATTTATCTTACAATACCTGGTGATACATTTATCTTACAATACCCGTTGATACATTTATCTTACAATACCTGGTGATATATTTATCTTTCAGCGTTGGTGCAGATCAGAACCTGAAGAATGAGAAGGGAGAGTCACCATATGACCTGGCCGTGAAAGGCGGATATGAAAACCTTGTTAAGAAATTTGCCTCTGCCCTCGGACAATCTCAGTTGGAGAAAATGATACGCCCTAAGAACAAAGGCTACTGAAATTGATCAGTTCTGGCAAGAGATCACTGCCATGTGCTGAATAGATGACCTTGACATTGTAGAGAAAGTGATCGGAAGTAACCTTGACATTGTAGGGAAAGTGGTCGGAAGTGACCTTGTAGGGAAAGTGAAGTGTATCGATAGTAGAGTAGCTGTAACTTGTGAATCCCGAGCTTCACGGATACCGTTTGCCTTCACGGGGATGGTCAAGGCTTCCTCCGCCGTGTGCAGAAGTTCACATGGTCTGCTAGTGATACACATTACAGACTATTAAGCTTAGTGATGAGGTCACCATTGTTGGAGGTTATAACCATTTTGTTCACATCTGAAACTGGAGCTCTAGTGATACGATTACTTGAGTTTAAGATTGGAGAAAGGTTGTAAGGCTGGAATATGTTTAAAGTGACATTACATCGGCGAAACCGCAAATGTCTAATGAATGTATTTTCCTATTATATGGTATAATTGTTTTCCCAATACTTACCTCAAATGCCGAGTATTTCCACTAAGTCGTATGCGCCATTTGTTGACATAATAAACTAATGTAAACAGGGTCTACATCCATGCGTAATGTAATGTGTGTATCCTGAATAACATGATTTATGGTAAAGATTTACCGTTATATCTCGCCCTTTGTGCCTGTGCATATTTATTTTTAGACTAATAATATACGATTTAAAATATCTGTAATCGACAGTAGCACGCGCTTGGTATAGAACAAACATCAATTCAGTAGCATAGCTGACCGTTTCACATTTGAGAGTTTTTATACCACAAAAAAACTGTTTATATATAGAAAGTTAGTGTTCGAATTATTTCGGAAGAATTTGTAGTAGCAATGCTATTTATATGTAAAAAGGGTATTATTAGGGATTTTTGCGATGTAATGTCGCTTTAAGTAGATTTTTTTAAGTTTAAATTATAAGTTACAAGTTGTTTAGGATTGATCATTGCGGTCTTGTTTTTCTCTTGCTTTGTTCAAGATAGGAAGTTGCTTAGTTTAACATAGAATGTACCTGTAGTTTAAATGGTGAAATAGTGCTATGTTCTTTGTATGCTGTAGTCAACAATATACTGCAGGGTTGATATAGAAGCTGTATATCTGTGTATACAAACTGTAATGCCTAGAATATGGCCTGTAATTCTCTGGTTCCCCGTGATTCTAAGGTTCCCCATAAAACTCAGAAAGTTATGGTTCCATGGAATACTGTGGTTCCCGGAATACCATGGTTCCCCGTGATAGTAATGAATAGTTTGCGATACTAACATGCTAAACACCCTCCATAATAACTGTACTACAGAGTCTCACAGGCACCACACCCAGTAGTAATAGTGTACACATATCTTATTTATTGAGATGCTGACCGATTATTTCAGTTCTTTTTTATTTAACCCATTCAACACCAAATAACTGACATGGAATGGTGCATGATATTAACCCATTCAACACCAAATAACTGACATGGAATGGTGCATGATATTAACCCATTCAACACCAAATAACTGACATGGAATGGTGCATGCTATTAACCCATTCAACACCAAATAACTTACATGGAATGGTGCATGATATTAACCCATTCAACACCAAATAACTTACATGGAATGGTGCATGATATTAACCCATTCAACACCAAATAACTGACATAATGGTGCATGCTATTAACCCATTCAACACCAAATAACTGACATGGACTGGTGCATGATATTAACCCATTCAACACCAAATAACTGACATGGAATGGTGCATGATATTAACCCATTCAACACCAAATAACTGACATAGAATGGTGCATGATATTAACCCATTCAACACCAAATAACTGACATGGAATGGTGCATGATATTAACCCATTCAACACCAAATAACTGACATGGAATGGTGCATGATATTAACCCATTCAACACCAAATAACTGACATGGAATGGTGCATGATATTAACCAATTCAACACCAAATAACTGACATGGACTGGTGCATGATATTAACCCATTCAACACCAAATAACTGACATGGAATGGTGCATGATATTAACCCATTCAACACCAAATAACTGACATGGAATGGCGCATGATATTAACCAATTCAACACCAAATAACTGACATGGACTGGTGCATGATATTAACCCATTCAACACCAAATAACTGACATGGAATGGTGCATGATATTAACCCATTCAACACCAAATAACTGACATGGAATGGCGCATGATATTAACCAATTCAACACCAAATAACTGACATGGACTGGTCCATGATATTTTGTTACCAATAAAATAATAAGAAAATTACATTTGGAACAGCTCATTTATCAAAATGGGTAATTTTGTCTAAAAATAGTAATATTAGTTGCAAAAAGTGCAGATCATGATGTGATGGCTCGTCATGAGTCGGCTCATCTGGATCTACACTTGTTGTAAGCCTATTTAGAGGTATGTAGTGTTGAAAGGGTTAAGATTAATTTAGTGTTTGGTTGTTGTTGATTTGTGATGAATATTATATACTACTGTTGAAGTTTGATGACTGAGAGACATGGCTGGTTTGTCTATTATCCATATATGTACATTGTTCCTGTCAGTTTTGCTTCATTATTAATACCATTTTATCACAATAGTGTTACTCAATTAATAGCAAATATAAACGGAAGCATATCTGTACAACATCTGTCGAGATTTAAATCATTTTAAGATAGAAAAGGCATGAATATTGACAAAAACAGATTCAACCAATTAAAAGGACCCAGCCTCCTTTTGGAGTATTCAGGGGCAGTAACTCATCAATGTTGCTCATTGAATATAATAGTGAAACTAGATAATCATGCTTATAGCCCAGCTGTAGCCGTTACGATTGTGCCTATAGGCAATACATTTAAATTCCAAGTTGCCTCCTGGCGATGGATTCAGTCAGGAATAAGTGTGTTTTACCGGTTGCCCATATGAGCAATGCCTTCTGAAGAGATTAGTCATTTTAGATTTTTGGAGAATAGTGCAATGATACAGACAGAGACCCATTCCAGTCTCCTCTGGTTCTTTTAAGTGCACGGTGTACAGCACCGACACAAGACCTCGGTTTAAAGTCCCATCAGAAAGACTTAATGTTATTAAGGTCAGACAGGGGATCAAACCTGCAATCCCTGCATTACCAGTCCAACAGGAATGGGGTATCAAGAGCAATTAATATAAGTTGCAAGTACATGTATAAACTAAACTATGGTCTGTGGTAAAGTACTGGTACATCATATTTTGTCAGTGTAACTATTTTAGCAGTTGGTCAGTAATCCATTGTTTTATAATATCTACAATTTGACATGGGAGCAACGGTTTTGTAAAGGACATATTAGATTATTGATCCAAATTTCTGTGATTCCTTTCAATGTTATTTAGAACATATTAAGTTCTTGTACCTTTGTATATATTATTTTATTAATTTGTAGCTTATTATGTTAAGAGCAACATGCATGCATGATGCATGGTTGAGCCTCTGTGGTCTAGTACGCCATACTTTAAGAACTCGCTTTTCACCACTATCAGGGCTGCGAGTATTGCTCCCAATCGGGAACAAGTGATAAAATGATGATTGAATAATGCTGTAGGTCGTTTGGAGAATTGAGTACTGGTTTCTACCCAGGATATGTGGGTAATCATCTCCACCACAAAAATACCGACTTTTACGAAATACTAATATTAAAAAGGCAGCTCTGTACAATGGAATAATCGATTCTGATTGGTTAATAAACAGGTATAGATGGTTTCATCCTCAATATTTCACCAGTGCATCTTCATTTTATACAAAATGCTAATAAATCTAGATTATTAGGGATAAATTGTATGTAATTATTTATTAGAAATAATTAAATATACTATTATATGTATTGTTGTCTGTGTTAACTCGACAATTCTACTCCCTGTGTTTAACTTGACAATGATAGCAATCCTACACCGTGTTTAACTCAACAATGATAGCAAGCAATCCTACTCCCTGTGGTCTGTGTTTAACTCGACAATGATAGCAATCCTACTCCGTGTTTAACTCGACAATGATAGCAATCCTACTCCGTGTTTAACTCGACAATGATAGCAAGCAATCCTACTCCCTGTGGTCTGTGTTTAACTTGACAATGATAGCAATCCTACTCCCTGTGGTCTGTGTTTAACTTGACAATGATAGCAATCCTACTCCCTGTGGTCTGTGTTTAACTCGACAATGAGAGCAATCCTACTCCCTGTGTTTAACTCAACAATGATAGCAAGCAATCCTACTCCGTGTTTAACTCGACAATGAGAGCAATCCCACTCCCTGTGGTCTGTGTTTAACTCGACAACGAGAGCAATCCTACTCCCTGTGGTCTGTGTTTAACTCAACAATGATAGCAAGCAATCCTACTCCGTGTTTAACTCGACAATGATAGCAAGCAATCCTACTCCCGTGTTTAACTCGACAATGATAGCAATCCTACTCCCTGTGTTTAACTCGACAATGATAGCAATCCTACTCCCTGTGTTTAACTCGACAATGATAGCAATCCTACTCCCTGTGTTTAACTCGACAATGAGAGCAATCCTACTCCCTGTGTTTAACTCGACAATGAGAGCAATCCTACTCCCTGTGTTTAACTCGACAATGATAGCAAGCAATCCTACTCCCTGTGGTCTGTGTTTAACTTGACAATGATAGCAATCCTACTCCCTGTGGTCTGTGTTTAACTCGACAATGATAGCAAGCAATCCTACTCCGTGTTTAACTCGACAATGAGAGCAATCCTACTCCCTGTGGTCTGTGTTTAACTCGACAACGAGAGCAATCCCACTCCCTGTGTTTAACTCGACAATGATAGCAATCCTACTCCGTGGTCTGTGTTTAACTCAACAATGATAGCAAGCAATCCTACTCCCTGTGTTTAACTCGACAATGAGAGCAATCCTACTCCGTGTTTAACTCGACAATCCCACTCTGTGTTTAACTCGACAATGATAGCAATCCTACTCCGTGTTTAACTCGACAATGATAGCAATCCTACTCCCTGTGGTGTTTAACTCGACAATGATAGCAATCCTACTCCCTGTGGTGTTTAACTCGACAATGATAGCAATCCTACTCCCTGTGGTCTGTGTTTAACTCGACAATGATAGCAAGCAATCCTACTCCCTGTGTTTAACTCGACAATGAGAGCAATCCTACTCCGTGTTTAACTCGACAATGATAGCAATCCTACTCCCTGTGGTCTGTGTTTAACTCGACAATGAGAGCAATCCTACTCCGTGTTTAACTCGACAATGATAGCAATCCTACTCCCTGTGGTCTGTGTTTAACTTGACAATGATAGCAATCCTACTCCCTGTGGTCTGTGTTCAACTCGACAATGATAGCAAGCAATCCTACTCCCTGTGTTTAACTCGACAATGAGAGCAATCCTACTCCGTGTTTAACTTGACAATGATAGCAATCCTACTCCCTGTGGTCTGTGTTTAACTCAACAATGATAGCAAGCAATCCTACTCCCTGTGTTTAACTCGACAATGAGAGCAATCCTACTCCGTGTTTAACTCGACAATGAGAGCAATCCTACTCCGTGTTTAACTCGACAATGATAGCAATCCTACTCCCTGTGGTCTGTGTTTAACTCAACAATGATAGCAAGCAATCCTACTCCCTGTGTTTAACTCGACAATGAGAGCAATCCTACTCCGTGTTTAACTCGACAATGAGAGCAATCCTACTCCCCGTGTTTAACTCGACAATGATAGCAATCCTACTCCCTGTGGTCTGTGTTTAACTCAACAATGATAGCAAGCAATCCTACTCCCTGTGTTTAACTCGACAATGAGAGCAATCCTACTCCGTGTTTAACTCGACAATGAGAGCAATCCTACTCCCCGTGTTTAACTCGACAATGATAGCAATCCTACTCCCTGTGGTCTGTGTTTAACTCAACAATGATAGCAAGCAATCCTACTCCCTGTGTTTAACTCGACAATGAGAGCAATCCTACTCCGTGTTTAACTCGACAATGATAGCAATCCTACTCCCTGTGGTCTGTGTTTAACTTGACAATGATAGCAATCCTACTCCCTGTGGTCTGTGTTTAACTCAACAATGATAGCAAGCAATCCTACTCCCTGTGTTTAACTCGACAATGAGAGCATCCTACTCCGTGTTTAACTCGACAATGAGAGCAATCCTACTCCGTGTTTAACTTGACAATGATAGCAATCCTACTCCCTGTGGTCTGTGTTTAACTCAACAATGATAGCAAGCAATCCTACTCCCTGTGTTTAACTCGACAATGAGAGCAATCCTACTCCGTGTTTAACTCGACAATGAATCCTACTCCGTGTTTAACTTGACAATGATAGCAATCCTACTCCCTGTGGTCTGTGTTTAACTCAACAATGATAGCAAGCAATCCTACTCCCTGTGTTTAACTCGACAATGAGAGCAATCCTACTCCGTGTTTAACTCGACAATGAGAGCAATCCTACTCCGTGTTTAACTTGACAATGATAGCAATCCTACTCCCTGTGGTCTGTGTTTAACTCAACAATGATAGCAAGCAATCCTACTCCCTGTGTTTAACTCGACAATGAGAGCAATCCTACTCCGTGTTTAACTCGACAATGATAGCAATCCTACTCCCTGTGGTCTGTGTTTAACTCTACAACGAGAGCAATCCCACTCCCTGTGTTTAACTCAACAATGATAGCAAGCAATCCTACTCCCTGTGTTTAACTCGACAATGATAGCAATCCTACTCCCTGTGTCTGTGTTTAACTCACAATGAGAGCAATCCTACTCCCTGTGTTTAACTCGACAATGATAGCAATCCTACTCCCTGTGGTCTGTGTTTAACTCAACAATGATAGCAAGCAATCCTACTCCTGTTTAACTCGACAATGAGAGCAATCCTACTCCCTGTGTTTAACTCGACAATGAGAGCAATCCTACTCCGTGTTTAACTCGACAATGATAGCAATCCTACTCCCTGTGTTTAACTCGACGAGAGCAATCCTACTCCCTGTGTTTAACTCGACAATGAGAGCAATCCTACTCCCTGTGTTTAATTCGACAATGAGAGCAATCCTACTCCCTGTGTTTAACTCGACAATGATAGCAATCCTACTCCCTGTGTTTAACTCGACAATGAGAGCAATCCTACTCCGTGTTTAACTCGACAATGATAGCAATCCTACTCCCTGTGTTTAACTCGACAATGAGAGCAATCCTACTCCCTGTGTTTAACTCGACAATGATAGCAATCCTACTCCCTGTGTTTAACTCGACAATGAGAGCAATCCTACTCCGTGTGGTCTGTGTTTAAAGCAGCATTACATCGTAATAAAGGTTGTTTTGGGTAAAATATAAATACTAATGTGTGTGTGTTTACAAAAATCGAAATAGTCGCTCAGAAACGATAAAATTCCAATAAATTTAAACCGTCGTATACGCGAATTTGTTTATTAACACACGAAATATAAACACGCACAGTGCGCATGCGTGAAACAACAGAGGATGTAGAAAACAACGCATCTATTTTGAACATGAAAAGTATCTATCTATCTTCCTCTAATGTCGAACCCCTCGCGGGGATGTAGAAATGTCCCTAAAGACTTAGCTAACAGAGGTATGAATCAACATATCAAGTAATATAATTAAAACAGACAACGTGGGACAAGTGCGGACGATGCGTTCCGGTTGTAAACAAGTGCGTGACCGATTGACTCGGAAAGTCCTACTTTCGGGCTTGTTTTATCGCAAAAAACACTGTTTATCAAATGAACATAAGCATACAAAGTATAATGTTAGAATGTGTAGCAGCATTAAAAATTGAATTTTTCAAATATCTTTTATTTCATACGATGTAATGCTGCTTTAACTCGACAATGAGAGCAATCCCACTCCCTGTGTTTAACTTGACAACGATAGCAAGCCTACTCCCTGTGGTCTGTGTTTAACTTGACAATGAGAGCAATCCTACTCCCTGTGTTTAAGCACTGGTGTATGTCTACCAGTTGTTTCCCTTGAAGCTAACCTAGTTTCTGATTTCGTCAAATTTGTAAAGGGTTGTTGGAGAGAATGAAAGACGAAATTTAAATACAATTTCTACAATTGGTTCACGAAAAGAAGTCATATAAACGCATTTGTTTATAGCTGCTGCTCTCTCAATAAATTGTGCAGGGCACTGTTCTCTCACTAAAGCATGCTAGTCACTTCAGGACGGACACTGTTCTCTCACTAAAGCATGCTAGTCACTTCAGGATGGACACTGTTCTCTCACTAAAGCATGCTAGTCACTTCAGGATGGACAGTTCTCTCAATAAAGCTTGTGGGTAACTTCAGGACAGACACTGCTCTCTCAATAAAGCTTGTGGGTAACTTCAGGACGGACACTGTTCTCTCACTAAAGCATGCTAATCACTTCTCACTTCAGGACAGACACTGCTCTCTCAATAAAGCTTGTGGGTCACTTCAGGATGGACACTGCCACCTCAAAGCTTGCAGGTCACTTCATGATGGACATTGCACTCTCAAAACAGGACGGACACTGCCCCTATCAACACTTGCGGGTCACTTTAGGATGGACACTGCCCTCTCAATGCTTGCAGGTCACTTTAGGATGGACACTGCCCTCTCAATGCTTGCAGGTCACTTTAGGACGGACACTGCCCTCTCAATGCTTGCGGGTCACTTTAGGACGGACACTGCCCTCTCAATGCTTGCGGGTCACTTTAGGACGGACACTGCCCTCAATAAAGCTTGTCTGCTAAAAGTATCAGTCCTGATTAAATTCTATTGTCGTCAATTCATCACTATAACGGATTAATGAATTTAATGGTTAAGCTTCGATCAAGTCTACCAAATAGTAGACCAATTTATAAAACTGCGTTTTAAATATTGTCCACTGTTTCGGTATTCCATGATAGTGACGATCGAGCGATGTCCACTAGGATCATATTGTGTCAATTACAGAATATGTTCAAATCAACACAGTAGCTCTTGCTTCACATTTATTTAGACAACTATGTACAAGTCAAGTGATCTACGAGTTGGCATTAGGTCCCTTCCTCCTGCCAAATCCTTGTACAACGTTCACATAACGTCTGTTGTACTGCATGCGTCGCTTGGCTCGGCCAGTCTTCTTCTTCTTCTTCTCTTGCTTCTCAACCTGTAGTAAATAAACATACACGTAGTAGCAAATACATGTTATATTTCGGGTTTTACGCCTGCATCAGCACCATTTCGGGTTTTACGCCTGCATCAGCACCATTTCGGGCTATATCGCCGATGGGCAGTTTACTTTAACAACACCTTTCCTGGGTAGGCTCCAGCGGTTAACCAGTACTTGGGTGCACCACCCTCCGTAAGAAACTGCCAACTTTTTCATATAAATGAGACACGACCTGAGCGGGGCTCGAACCCGTGACCATCAGTGATGATAGGTTACAGTGGTATACAAGTCAGCGACCGTAACCATTCAACCACGGAGGCGGACGCAAATACATGTAACATATATACACTGTAGTAAATAAACATATACACATTGTAGCACAAAAACCTAACATATATACATTGTAGTAAATAAACATACAACGTAGTAGCAAATACACTTAGTAACATATTGTACACATTGTAAATACAGGGAATGTTTTCTAGCAGCAGTATTAAGTTCTTAAGAGTGATTCATTTTAACCAGTAATCTAAAGTTGCTTTTCCAACAGCATAGAACCAGATCAGACGGTACAGAACGTACCAGACGATACAGAATGTGCCAGACTACACAGAATGTGCCGGACGGTACAGAACGTGCCCTCTGAACTGGCTATGTGCTCTTTTGTTATTCGAATAATGGAGCTAAAACACATGACTGAACAGCAAACAAAATAGATACTGATCAGATGCCACGTTTCAAAATTTATTCAGCATTTTAAGGTTTAAGAAACCCACTGCCTGAAAGGCACGTTGCAAACAGACAAAGACATTCGCATTGCAAAATTTCATTGGTTAATTTCAGACAGTAAATATTATGTGCTAGAAAATCTTTGAAGGAAGCCTACTAAACAAGAACAGACAGTTAATCCAATAACTGTTAACAATACGCAAACTAGTACGTGCCCGTCAACATTGTGTCGCGAGTTTGGTTTAAACATATTTATTTGACATTATAAAACATAATTTACAACAAATGATTATGTACACAATAAATACAAGTGGATTGAAATGAAAGTTATAAGCGAGCGACACTTTTGATTGGTTGCACTGGGGAAAACACCATCATTATTATTTGCGACCTCATGTAAGGTTTCAGCAAAAGCCGAAATGGAACTCGGACAAAATGTGTCTTCTTTAAAAAATCTGTAACAAAATATCAGCCAAGCGGAACACCAAGATGACATGCACAACCAGGCTTTATAGTGATCCAAGTTTCACCAAATCCGGCAAGAGGTTTTAGAGATGAAGCTCGGACAGTGTGTTCCATAAAAATCTTCAATGGCCATAACTATGTACAAAGTCCATAAACTGGTGGCTAAAGTACCAACACAGAATTACACAAGTAAAATAATTCGTAGAGGTGACTATTGAGGCCAAAATGACTATCACAATAGTATCACGATAGTTGAAAATACTATCACGATACTATTGCGATAGTCACTATGCTATCACGATACTATTGCGATAGTTTGGTTAAACACAGGTAATATGCAATATTGGTTTGACACTGATTTAATGAATCTATATCAATGCAAAAAAGAGTTTAATATGACTAGAATAGGTTAAGTAGCTAGAACACAGACTTATACTTAGTATGAAACTTAAAAAACAGTATGAAACTTAAACAAACATGTCTAACACTTAACCTGCCACAGGTAGCATTTGTCACATGCCATATGCGAACAGTGTTGCTCCAGATTAGCCTGCGCAATGGCGCGGGCAGATCTGGAGATACACTGCGACAGCTTTTCAATTTGGTAGCATAATTTTCGTCTACAAAGGATTTGGACAATGTAATGCCGCCCTACTCTTAAATATCACCTGCTCAATATAATAAGCATTCATAGTGTTTGCACACGAATCAAACATTATGCCCCGCTAAATAAACAAACAACACGCTTGTATGATTCTCCAGCTAATTATCGATTATAGTCCGAGATATTAGTCACGCGCAACATGATTTCACCTTGACCCGAGTAATTTTCCACAAAATGTGTGAATTAATAGACTCGGGGAATTCCCAATTTTCGGATATTTTCGCCGTTTGTTTAATTTTCGCCAAACTGAGTTTTTATTAGCCAATTTTGCCATTGTCTGTGCATGGCACATGTACCCGGCAGGAGGATAACATTTAACTTGTCATTACTCGTCATCAATCTCATCATGGCACATGCCATTGTCATACACAGTTCACTGCTTCCAGTTACAATTGCATAGTGGTCGTCTAGTACACTACGGGGTATTGATCATTTACCGCATCCCTCTAGGGCAATTGCGCGATCATATCGCCAGGGAGCTTTCAGCGGGTACACAATACAATCAAATAAGCGCCTGTGCGAACTGGAGTAGTTACTTTCACAAGCATGGCTGTCAATTGTAAGTGAAAACATTGGACACAATTGAATTTTAAACGAACTATCGATAGTTTGATGGACTATCGGCGATAGTGATCGACTTGGAGTTTTGCTATCGACCTATTGCTATTGCCAGCTCCAATATCGCGACCTATCGATAGGTCGACCTATCGTTACACCTCTAAATAATTCGACCTAAAAGTAATTATTTCATGCACTTCCATCTAATCCAGACACTTACCTTGGGTGTCTGTCCCTTTACTTTGCCAGCACGAGCCAAGGAACCGTGCACCTTACCTGGTGGAAGAAAACATGTAAATGGATGTTGTCCTTATATAACCTTGCATTCATATGGTCACCAGACACAGTTGTACATCTTTATTGCAAGTAATTTAAATAAATGTTACATTGTTAAAATGCAAAATATGTGTGCCCCGATACACTAGTCTATGGTGATATTAAGCTTCATAAAAGTGCACATATTTGGGTTCTGAGAACAGATTCTGGCCAGACACATTTGTGGATTTTTAGTAATTAAACATTCAAAGGGTAATAACTCTGGTAGCATTGCACCAATCCCCATGATAAGCAAGCGCATGTACATCACAACAATACATATTTATTCCAAGCTTCATAAAATTCCATTAATTTACTGATAACTGGCTCAGAATGGACGACAGAACAGATGACCCCAAATCAACTGAGCCCTTCTGAGATTTTTTCTGGTTAAAACAAACTTAATTCACTAGCTTCAGACCAAAATCACCAAAAAATAAGCTCCAATGTCGTAACCCGGACAAATACCAACTGATAAACCTCATTGTCCCTGTAACCCTGACTTTGTGATCCAGCTAAATACCAACTGATAAGCCCCATTGCCCTTGTAATCCAGCTAAATACCAACTGATAAGCCCCATTGCCCCCTGTAACCCAGCTAAATACCAACTGATAACCCCCATTGCCCTTGTAATCCAGCTAAATACCAACTGATAAGCCCCATTGCCCTTGTGATCCAGCTAAATACCAACTGATACCCCATTGTCCCTTGTAACACAGCTAAATACCAACTGATAAGCCCCATTGCCCTTGTGATCCAGCTAAATACCAACTGATAAGCCCCATTGCCCCTGTAACCCAGCTAAATACCAACTGATACCCCATTGCCCCCTGTAACCCAGCTAAATACCAACTGATAAGCCCATTGCCCTTGTGATCCAGCTAAATACCAACTGATAAGCCCCATTGTCCCCTGTAACACAGCTAAATACCAACTGATAAGCCCCATTGCCCTTGTGATCCAGCTAAATACCAACTGATAAGCCCCATTGCCCTTGTGATCCAGCTAATACCAACTGATAAGCCCCATTGCCCTTGTAACCCAGCTAAATACCAACTGATAACCCCCATTGCCCTTGTGATCCAGCTAAATACCAACTGATAAGCCCCATTGCCCTTGTAACCCAGCTAAATACCAACTGATAAGCCCCATTGTCCCCTGTAACCCAGCTAAATACCAACTGATAACCCCATTGCCCTTGTGATCCAGCTAAATACCAACTGATAAGCCCCATTGCCCTTGTAACCAGCTAAATACCAACTGATAACCCCATTGCCCTTGTAACCCAGCTAAATACCAACTGATAAGCCCCATTGCCCTTGTGATCCACTAAATACCAACTGATAACCCCCATTGCCCTTGTGATCCAGCTAAATACCAACTGATAAGCCCCATTGCCCTTGTAACCCAGGTAAATACCAACTGATAAGCCCCATTGCCCTTGTAATCCAGCTAAATACCAACTGATAAGCCCCATTGCCCTTGTAACCCAGCTAAATACCAACTGATAAGCCCCATTGCCCTTGTAACCCAGGTAAATACCAACTGATAAGCCCCATTGCCCTTGTAACCCAGCTAAATACCAACTGATAAGCCCCATTACATTTGTAACCCAGCTAAATACCAACTGATAAGCCCCATTACATTTGTAACCCAGCTAAATACCAACTGTTGAGCCTCATTCAGACTCATTGTGTTTGTAACCTGGACAAATAGTCGGGAATTAGAAGATACGTGTTTGATAAGAGTTGATCGCGAACACAGGTCCCACTGTTTGTGTCTCTAAATATACTGCATCCATATACATGTAATCACACGAGTCCTAATATAATCTAGTTGTGTTCAGTTGTTGATAGCTGATTTATATCTTTCCATATCATTTATGCTACTGATTTGGAGAAGAACTAACCTCCCAACAGTCTAATGTTGACGTCAATGGTGGCCATGTCCTCGCACAGGTTCACTAAAAGGCCGGTTTCCAAGGGCTTGCCCGCATGTAGGATAATTTGGTCCTCGACAGGGTACCCTTCCTTGTCTGCAATCAGTGCCTGTAAAAAGTTATATCTTAATAAGTCTGATTGTCATCCTATTATATTCTCATGTATAATACACAAGCCTTTTTAGAAACAAACACAAATAAATTGGGGAAAACATTTATAAACTACACTAGGGGTCAACTTTTACTAATAATCTTAATGTATCTAGCTATAAGTAAGTCGGAGTTGCTAATTTATTCTTTGATGGGCTTTATTCTAGAGTGGAAGGGCAGGGTGGCTCAGACAAAAGAGGCAGGATGCATTTTGAACCAAGACACGGTGCAGGAGGGGGTATTTTGTGATTAGCCCAATAGAAAATGTTGCTAACTTACGGTAATTGATCAGAGGCGAAAAGTGGGACAATTTTTTTAAAAGTTTAATCATTATGTTACATTTCGGGTTTTACGCCTGCATCAGCACCATTTTTGGGCTATATCGCCGACGGACAACCAGTACTTGGGTGCACAAACCTCTGTAAGGAAACGTTTTCATATAAATGAGACATGGTCTGAGCGGGGCTCGAACCTGTGCCAATCAGTGATGATAGGTTACAGTGGTATACAAGTCAGCGACCGTAACCACTCGACCACGGAGGCGGACTTAGTTTAATCATATTTTATTTTGCTCTATTATGACACAGAATCTACATACAATATATTTGAAAAGAAAGCAAAAATAAGTCAAGCCACAAGTTCTTACAACATTAGAGGGCTCTTCCCAACTAATGTGTGTGTGTTTTACGTTTATTTATCGTCGCTACCGGTTGCCCATATGAGCGACGCCTCCTGAAGAGTTATGTTATGTTATATTTCGGGTTTTACGCCTGCATCAGCACCATTTCGGGCTATATCGCCGGCGGGCAGTTTACCTAACAATACCTTTCCTGGGCAGGCTCCAGCGGTTAACCAGTACTTGGGTGCACCAACCTCCGTAAGAAACTGCCAACTTTCTCATATAAATGAGACACGGCCTGAGCGGGACTCGAACCCGTGACCATCAGTGATGATAGGTTACAGTGGTATACAAGTCAGCGACCTTAACCACTCGACCACGGAGGCGGACTGCCTCCTGAAGAGATTAGTCATTTTAGATTTTGGAGGATAGTGCAATGATACAGACAGAGACCCATTCCAGAGTTTCCTCTGGTTCTTTTACGTGCACGGTGTAAAGCAGCGACACGAGACCTCGGTTTAACGTGACATCTGAAAGACTGTTAATTTTATTAGGGTCAGACGGGGGTTCGATCCCTGGATTACCAGTCCAGCGTGTTACCACTGGACTACAGATCCGTCTGTTTCCCAACTAATGGTTGGAGTTCCAATATATATAGGTATGTCCATGCGAAGGCACTCTTTGTTGGGGCCTATATTTAAAAAAGTGTTTAAAAATGAGATGGATATATTGTATGCAGACACATTGTGCAACATCGTGGGTGGGTCACTGCTCACAGACCACAACGAGTTCAAGATCATCAAGTTGGACTGTAATCACTATTTTTACCTTAACATCTTCAACAGTTTCTGGTCCAGTTACCTGGACCACATGGGTCTCTGTTCCACGGATAAACAACTGCATTATGTTTTCTGAAATGGAAATAGTTATATGTAAAACGAGACAATGATGGTTGTTCATTCGTTCAGCACCTCAGATAATGCTTCAGCAAATGGACATGTTATTCCCTGTATTAATTAATGTAATTGAGTAAATAAGTGTTATCGTAAGGAACATGTGGTCATTTTATCATACAATATTTGTATGCTGATGAATACACCCAGGCGCTGCTTGATACAGGAATGAGAAAACATCAAGACATTGTGCTGGTTTGCAGGGTCTTGAATCTTGGTTTCTAATCAGTTACTTTTCCAGCTAATATGAAGACAATTATAATTTTATTCATTCAATAACAGTATTATAATATTAGTAAAACTAAAACAGAAGTAAAACAATAATGGGGGTATTCTTCCCAATACAACCAATTAATTCTTGTTAGCATTGGTCAGTCCGTAAGGTAAAAATTGTCACTGTCAGCGATTTAGGCATTTCCAATTATGACAATAGGCCATTTTATTCTTCCACTGCCAATCATTTTTCTGAATATTATTGGGAGGTCTGTTTGTTATGGCGGAGATTAGACAACCTGTATTTCCAGTTTTAAAACGATACATTGCCACCCCTATTTTAAATAAAAATTGTTAAGAACAAGTGCTGTTACGAACAAGTGCATTGTGCAGGTAAGATACCATGTTGATTCGTCACAAAAGGTTAAACTATAAATATCGTTTGACTCGATTGTGCCAGATCGCAACAGCTAATTCTGTCAGCCAGAGTTGGTTTGCCATTTTGTTGCGAAAATTGTGTCGGTCTGTTTTCATTTTGCGAGGAGTTTGATTAATCCATCTAGAGGATATGCAAACTTGGTGGACACATTCAAATCCAAGATTAATCATCCACTGAACGTGTGTGGCATCCGTGGTGCAGTGGTAGATCGCCCGATTTGGAATAAAATGGTTCCGTGTTTGATAAGTACTACGTCATTTGGAATCTAACGGTTCCGGGTTTGATACCAGGTCAGGCCACGTATGTAATGTCATCGAGCACGTCACACACATATCTTAGAATGGTTAACCGCTTAGATTAGCTACTCCTGACAAAGAAAACATGTCTAGGTCCCTGCAAGGGGTTTGACATTAATGGAGCACACATAATTATATTAAATACAGAATGTAAAAACAAAAATGGGATACAAGAGCCTGAAGAGGCTGGGATCGGGTCATAACGTACCCTATACCCACCGGGACAAAACGTACCTCTCATCGGGTCAAAATGTACATCAAGTTGGGTCGAAACGTACGTTTGATCCGACCAGGACGTACCTTCTCAAAATCATAATATCATAAGATATGTTCCATAGAAATGACTTTGTAAGTGTATTTTGTCGCTTAATATTGACATCTTCAATCGAGAAAACATTTTAGAAAGCTATTTTTGCAAGATAGATTATATATTAAATATATATAATTTAACTTTCAAATTTACATATATAATGGTTGTTGTTTTTTTTTTTTGTGTTGTTTTGGTTGTGTTGTTTGTGGGGTTGGTTGGTGTTTGGTTGGTGTTGTTGTGGTTTGTGTTGTTTTTGTTTGTTGTTGTTTGTTTGTTTGTTTGGTTTTGTGGGTTTGTTTGGTTTGTTGTGGTGGCGACACTAAATATCATGATTTACTGAAGGTTACGTCCTGATTGGTGAAATTAATAATTAGAAGTTAAATAATTATCGAAGTTGTTAAATAATTATCGAAGTTGATAAAAGTTTAAGTATTTCATAAGACTAGTCTGTAATAATATTTATCTATGATATCAGCAACAAAATCTACTTAGTCATTTTTATGGATGAGAACTTATTATATTACTAAGTTGGATAAGATACGTCCAGATGTACGTTTCGACCCAACCAGGGTTACATTTCAACTCGACCCACCAGCCAAAGTACGTTTTGACTCAGGTACGTTTTGACCCTAACCCAAGAGGCTTGACCTAAATCTTAATCCCTATACAAATTGTAAAATGTCTGACGTGCAATGTAAATGATTAAATGCACGACTAGAAGCCTGTAATAATTAGACTAAAATTCATTACAATAACCGAAGATACCTCCAATGCGCGTTTATAAATCTCCAACTTCACTGTATTTATTAAAAATGTTTTGTGAAATGTGAAGAAAACGAACCTTTTTATTAGCTGTGTAACAGTTAGCGATAATATTTGAACTGCTTCCTATAGTGCACGTATTGCAGTTGTATCTGGTATGATCATATGATGAACATTGCTCTTAAATAATGCAATAAACGATAAATAAATACACATACTTACACGTGCTTGTGCAATTTGTTTCAGATACACGGAAAAGGAAGTTATAATCCACGCATGCGCTCATTTAAGATCATCTATTCCCCGTACAGTTTCCGTACCTAGCCTCATCATACATAGCCTTGGAATATGCGTTGATTTATTTTACCATATCCGTCATATATTTATATATGAATATATTTAACACCCAAACCACATACTGTAATCCAGTGGTAACATGCTGGACTGGTAATCCAGGGATCGCAAGTTCGATCCCCCGTCTGACCCTAATAAAATTAACAGTCTTTCATATATGGGACTTTAACCGATGTCTCGTGTCGGTTCTTTACACCGTGCACGTAAAAGAACCACAAGAGACTCTGGAATGGGTCTCTTTTTGTATCATTGCACTATCCTCCGAAATTCTAAAATGAATAATCTCTTCAGGAGGTGTCGCTCATATGGGCAGCCGGTAGCGACGATAAATAAACGTAATACACACCCAAACCGTTAATTGAGCCGTATTGAGCTTCTGATCACATGTCGTTATGCCAGAAGTAAAACTGTGAAAAGCTGACAGACTGCAACCCAGGCTGCCTCCCACGCATTCTACTTCTGACTGGAGCTCTTCCCATTGCAGACGAGCTTCACAAACGACAGCTAAGTCTCAAACATGCAATTGCACAGTCAAAGAATTCCAAGCACTTGTAAAGCATTAATTCCGCGCAGGATAGCCATATGTGACAACTCTAGCTTCTTCACCACTACACAGACTACACTGAACCAATATGAACTACCAGGCAATGCCCCGGCACATTTATTTACCGACACATTTCATAAATATCCTCTATCACTTGCCTCACCTCCGTGTGTTTCACCTAGGGCCCTGTTGCTGCTGCTGTTGTTGTTGTTGTTGTATGTCTGAATTTCGGACGCTTATTTGTCGCGCAACTCAACCCCTCTGTAGCGATAAAAACTGCGACCTCGATACTATATAATGTTCCGGCACACCCTAGTTGACATGTATGCCTATCTGATCTAAAAATGCTCAATACCAAATTATTTGCCTATAGTTTAGGTGCATACAACCAGCATGTTGACACCGGTAACGAGGGGGGCATCGAGAGAGAGAGAGAGAGAGAGAGAGAGAGAGAGAGAGAGAGAGAGAAGAGAGAGAGATAGAGAGGGGGGGGGGTGAAGGAGTAAAACAGAAATATAAAACTCCGAAAGTCGAGGCAAAATAAACCCCTCCGCCTGCCCCAAGGTAGCTACGGGCCTAATTTTGTGAAAGGATGACATATCCGTATTGTACACAGACACTTTGGGTATGGACAAATTGTTTCGGGTTCAAACCCAACATTTTATGTTTTTATATTTTTAGAAACCATTTTGATACATCATAGGCTTGACACTATGCATACACATTGCTTAGGCCACATCTATAAGCATGTTGAAAAATAACATACCGATATGGCCTAACCATTTGCTATGTACGTTTTGCATACTGTCAACCATATTGAGTATCAAAATGTTGTTAATACAAATAAAATAATAAAATGTTGGATTTGAATCCGAATCCATTTGTCCAGACCACAAGCGGCTGTTGTATTATGACGTTAGAACGTCACGTGGTCAATTGGTCATAGCAACAACGTTCCCGTATCCGCTCAGTGATAACGTTAGCATTATCCTGTTGTATAACTAAGAAAATTAATTATATAAAGATGGGATAATGAATCGTAAAAAATCGAATCGTATAGCTTGGGAGATGTACCCTTCTGTGGATGCAATCATCCACGATGAGTGCACCAACCACGGGTATGTCACTGAGAAGAGTATCACATTAAGCGGAAAAATAATACTAGCCACAATGACGCCATCAAAGTTGGCACTATTACCAGACATGGATGCATATGCAGGGAACGTCAAGGTAAATTTTCTGGGTGGGTTGTATGTATATATGTATGTATGTTTCATTAATGTCAAACCCCTTGCGGGGACCTATATATGTTTTCCTGGGCAGGCTATGCTTGACTGTGTCATGATTTTATAACACATGTAAACTATCTTAAGTTTAGCATTGTAATTCTTACTAACCAAAGCATGTGCCGCACTGCAAAGTACTGCCTTCTTCTCATTTTCTTCCCTTTGCTTTCGCTCTTTCACTGTTTGTTTAATCATATTTTATTTGCTAGTTTACATATATAGTACATATAGACTTAACATTCATTATATGTGATAAAATGCAAAATGGGTTGGGCAACAAGTTCTAGCAACATTAGTAAACTGCCCTCCCCAAGTTATCTTACACTCACAATCCACTATAATATGATACTCTTTATTAATGTTTAATGTATAGTGCATATAGTTTAAACATATTGATATGCTATCATGCACATGATTATTTACAACAATTGAAATAAGGAATTGTACATACAGCTATACAGCTTACGGTTATCCTCTCCTTAGGGATACCCATTTGTATTATGTCCAACAGTATTGTGCTAAAAAGGATCTGTTGATGATCGATTCCCATTTGAGGCAATGCCTTAGTTCATATTATTATGATACTCTTTATTAATGTTTAATATGTCGTTTTTTCGCATGTATTCATGATTCGCCTTTCATTCTATTTCGTGTGTGTTCGCTTCTCACCAATGCAACCCGCGTTCTATCCTCGGACCGGGAAGTATGTGAGATGGTACGGTGGTCGCCATATCGGGCAGGTGGGTATTCTCCGGGTCCTCCGGTTTCCTCCCACATGAATTACCACAGATACGCTTTCATCCGCGCCAACGAGAGGTGGGTAATATAAGTTGTTAGAGCTTGCTTCGCAATCGTTATAAAATAAATAAAGTTTAAACTGTATTATATTTCGTACTACTTTCGGATTAATTTGTCAAACTGTCCCAACTTCATAAAACAATTGTAAAAGTTTGAACAGCGAAATACATTCACACGTTACAGAGACAAAAAAGAATTATATAAAAATCTGCCTTTCATTCTACTCCATTTTCTGTATTTTGATTAAATGTATTGTATGCATTGTTCAAAATGCACAAAATTGTGAAATAAAATATGTTTAAGCTAAAGTACTGCCTCCCAGCTATGCTCAGCACAATTCACAATATTACACCGTCTACGTGGCCTAGTGGTTAAGGCGTCTGTCTGTGGAGCGGGAGGTCGACCGGCTCCGAAACCTCGTCAGTGGTTCATTCTGATATGGCTGGTTGGTGAGCCGCAAGCAAGTTAACTAATGGTTACCGATTGCCTATCATACTGGCGCATGGCCTGCAGGGATATGATTTGGGAATTACCGATGTTCATAATATAAGAGGTGTCTCATAAATGAAGTTAGAATTGGCTAGCCCTTACAGTAGTGGTCACACAATAATAAAACAATTAATAAAGTGGCTGTCGGATTATCGCAGTGGTTAGCGCGCTCGCACCTCACCAATGTAACCCGGGTTCGATCCTCGGACCGGACAGTATGTGAGATGGTACGGTGGTCGCCAGATCGGACAGGTGGATTTTGTCCGGGTACTCCGGTTTCCTTCCACACGAATGACCACATATACGCCCTTATCCGCGCCAACGAGAGTGATTAATATAAGTTGTTAAAACTTGCTTTGCAATCGTTGTAAAATAAATAAAGCTTTAAAAAAAAACACACACAGTTTTCTTTACACACATAATAAAGCACACACATATATATATATATATATATATATATATATATATATATATATATATATATATATGCGTGTGTATGTATATGCAGACAAGGCATGTATACATGCATACTATACAAACGACTATTTTTTTTATAATGTTCAGGTCGCGATAAAGGTCGTAGAAAAGAAGAAAGTAGCACGGACATACTTGAGGAACGTTCTTCCGGAATTGGCTATCAACTCTCATCTGGCGCCTCACAAGCACGTTGTAAGTGTAGCTTTATTTATCTATAATATATCTCCAGATACTGTCACACCTCCATTTCACACCCCTACATTGTATTACTATATTGTTTATATTGTCATTTGAGCTTTGCTCAAATTGTGCTATGTGTGTGTTTTACGTTTATTGATCGTCGCTACCGGTTGCCCATATGAGCGACGCCTCCTGAAGAAATTAGTCATTTTAGATTTTTGGAGGATAGTGCAATGATACAGACAGAGACCCATTCCAGAGTCTCCTCTGGTTCTTTTACGTGCACGGTGTACAGCACCGAAACGAGACCTCGGTTTAACGTCCCATCTGAAAGACTGTTAATTTTATTAGGGTCAGACTGGGGATTTGTGCTATGTATTACATGTATGTGCTATATGTGTTAAACCACCTGCCCCTGGGGCGTCGAATTCTTTCATGTGAGGAAGATATCCAACTGGCTTGCGGATGGTCGGTGGTTCTACTCGGGTGCCCGTCCCTGCCCGGGGTCTTCCTCCGCCAATACTATCTGGAGAGTCGCTGTATAACCTAAGCTGTTGGTGCGACTTTAGACCAAAACAAACAAGCCAATAAAAGCTGTAATTATGTTCTATGTTTTTCTATGTGCTTTGCTGTTTTACTTTCATGCCGTGCATGCTGGTTTGCTTTTACTGTGTAGTGACAGAGGCGGGCCCACTGTATAGTCAGTATGCTGTGTGGACTAGCGAGAGAAGTGCAACTAATGAGCGTACCTTCTCAGCTCACTGTTATTATAATTATTACATATATTCTCTGTTAGCTGCTTTTAATTGTGGCACGTGTTTATATTTGTCCGATTAATAATATGTATGGTGTCAAGCCTATGGTTTATCAAAATGTTCTTAAACAAAATAAAATAATAAAAAATTTGGTTTTGAACCCTAAACGACTTGTCCAGACCCCAATCGTCTACGGACAACACATAGCATGTTAAGTGTAAACAATAGTAGAAGTCCGAGCTTGGTATTGCAACAATGTGATAAGGCAGACAATTCCAAAATCTAGGGGGGGTCATTTGAAATACTCTGTGCCAACATGCACCTGACTGAGTGTGCCAACATGCATCTGACTGAGTGTGCTGAGTGTGCCAACATGCATCTGACTGAGTGTGCCAACATGCATCTGACTGAGTGTGCCAACATGCACCTGACTGAGTGTGCCAACATGTATCTGACTGAGTGTGCCAACATGCACCTGACTGAGTGTGCCTACATGCATCTGACTGAGTGTGCTGAGTGTGCCAATATGCATCTGACTGAGTGTGCTGAGTGTGCCAACATGCACCTGACTGAGTGTGCCAACATGCATCTGACTGAGTGTGCCAACATGCACCTGACTGAGTGTGCCAACATGCACCTGACTGAGTGTGCCAACATGCACCTGACTGAGTGTGCCAACATGCATCTGACTGAGTGTGCCAACATGCACCTGACTGAGTGTGCCAACATGTACCTGACTGAGTGTGCCAACATGTATCTGACTGAGTGTGCCAACATGCACCTGACTGAGTGTGCCAACATGCACCTGACTGAGTGTGCCAACATGCACCTGACTGAGTGTGCCAACATGTATCTGACTGAGTGTGCCAACATGCACCTGACTGAGGTGCCAACATGCACCTGACTGAGTGTGCCAACATGCACCTGACTGAGTGTGCCAACATGCACCTGACTGAGTGTGCCAACATGCACCTGACTGAGTGTGCCAACATGCACCTGACTGAGTGTGCCAACATGTATCTGACTGAGTGTGCCAACATGCATCTGACTGAGTGTGCCAACATGCATCTGACTGAGTGTGCCAACATGCACCTGACTGAGTGTGCCAACATGCACCTGGCTGAGTGTGCCAACATGCACCTGACTGAGTGTGCCAACATGTATCTGACTGAGTGTGCCAACATGCATCTGACTGAGTGTGCCAACATGCACCTGACTGAGTGTGCCAACATGCACCTGTCTGAGTGTGCCTACATGCATCTGACTGAGTGTGCTGAGTGTGCCAACATGCATCTGACTGAGTGTGCCAACATGCACCTGACTGAGTGTGCCAACATGCATCTGGCTGAGTGTGCCAACATGCACCTGACTGAGTGTGCCAACATGTATCTGACTGAGTGTGCCAACATGCACCTGACTGAGTGTGCCAACATGTATCTGACTGAGTGTGCCAACATGCACCTGACTGAGTGTGCCAACATGCACCTGACTGAGTGTGCCAACATGCACCTGACTGAGTGTGCCAACATGTATCTGACTGAGTGTGCCAACATGCACCTGACTGAGTGTGCCAACATGTATATGACTGAGTGTGCCAACATGCACCTGACTGAGTGTGCCAACATGTATCTGACTGAGTGTGCCAACATGCACCTGACTGAGTGTGCCAACATGCACTGTCTGGTGTGTTGTTGTGGTGTGTGGTGTGTGTTGTGGTGTGTGTGTGGTGTGTGTGGTGAGTGTGCCAACATGCACCTGACTGAGTGTGCCAACATGTATCTGACTGAGTGTGCCAACATGCATCTGACTGAGTGTGCCAACATGCATCTGACTGAGTGTGCCAACATGCACCTGACTGAGTGTGCCAACATGCACCTGGCTGAGTGTGCCAACATGCACCTGACTGAGTGTGCCAACATGTATCTGACTGAGTGTGCCAACATGTATCTGACTGAGTGTGCCAACATGCACCTGACTGAGTGTGCCAACATGCACCTGTCTGAGTGTGCCTACATGCATCTGACTGAGTGTGCCAACATGCATCTGACTGAGTGTGCCAACATGCACCTGACTGAGTGTGCCAACATGCATCTGGCTGAGACAAATGGTTGGTTTTCGGGACAGCGTGCGACTCTATATTAAATAGATTTACGAACCGTTCTTATAAGTATTATTGTGCTCAACAATCAACCAATTTAATTTTACTGAACAGTCTTTCTAGCTAGCTACCTCTACTAACAGTCAGGCTATGTACGTTTACTGAACAGTCTGTCTAGGAAACTATCTATACGAACAATCAGGCTATGTACGTTTACTGAACAGTCTGTCTAGGAAACTATCTATACTAACATTCAGGCTATGTACGTTTACTGAACAGTCTGTCTAGGAAACTATCTATACGAACAATCAGGCTATGTACGTTTACTGAACAGTCTGTCTAGGAAACTATCTATACGAACACTCAGGCTATGTACGTTTACTGAACAGTCTGTCTAGGAAACTATGTATACGAACATTCAGGCTATGTACGTTTACTAAACAGTCTGTCTAGGAAACTATGTATACGAACATTCAGGCTATGTACGTTTACTGAACAGTCTGTCTAGGAAACTATCTATACGAACATTCAGGCTATGCAATTTTATTGAATTGACTTTCTAGCTAGCTAAGTCTACGAACAATCAGGCTATGTACTTTTACTGAACAGTCGTGCTAGCTATCTCTATGAACAATCAGCTTATGTAATTGATCTGAAC